>LPNX010423105.1:470010-513039 GCA_001517045.1 Pseudotsuga menziesii | reverse complement strand
ATATTCATTCAAACATACATTATTGGACAGGAAAAGATATTTCTATTAATATAAAATTAGAGATTACAATGAATACAACCTCTGTCGGCAAGTCTGCGAATCAGAGAAACCGAGTCCCGCACTTGGGCCTCCACCACTTCAATCCTCCATCTCTTGATAGAAAGCTCACAAGCAAAAGGCAAGCTTGGGAAGAACACAAAAGTACTCCAAGGGACAAAGGGGATGCAGACTCAAGCACAAGTTCCAACAACAATGAACTATAGTTTTCTTTCTCTCAATTCCTCATATGCCTTCAATGTATCCAAAGGGTTCCTTATATAGCTCTTCAATTGGGTAATGAAAGGTCGAATCTGAGTGATGTCAAGGCATATGGAAGGCTAGGAGATCAGTGAGTCGAATCCACATCAAGGAAAACTCCAAAATAATTTGTCCTTTTGCACACATCCCGATGTACACGGTTTTAGAGGTCAAACCCACGTATATATGCGATAAAGGGTTTAAAAGTCGCATATGGAAATTTAATCATGTTTTTAGGGATGATATAGGAAACATAAAAGGAACAAAAATAGTCCATGGGGTCTAAGGATTCTGCATAGGGACAGGGAAGGTCATAAAAGTGTGATTCACCATGTGTGGTAAAATCAGCTATAACAAAGACGTTGAAGACCTACCTGGAGGTTAGGCCGACAACCAACATGAAAAATGGATGGATCTGTAGAAAATCCTATGATGAGAAGAATGAAGAGATAGAACCATTTGATTGATATAGTGGAAGTAGTGATGATGATGTTGATCTAATGATGATCTAGCTTTGATGATGATCCAGATCAACTGATGATCCAGTGCTACTCCAGATCAAGTGATAATCCAAACTTGATTATGATCGAGTGATGCTCTAGATCAAGTGATGATCCAGACTTGATGAAGATGACTTGATGATTAAGATGAATTGATGATGAAGATGACTTGAAGATGAATATGACTTGATGATGATCCAGATGATACATAGAGGAAGACTTGTGGTGATAAATTGTGTTGAGAAAAATACCTTCCTAGTTAAGAGGGAGTGTTGATGTATTTGTAACTTTGGAATGTATTCACTTGTATATCTTATGTATTGTACCCCTATGTTTATTTTGGGAAGTATCTGTAATGTAATTAATTCATGTCATACCTCGATGTTCCTATTGGGAGAATCAATAATGTAAACAAGTCATGTAAAGTCATTGAGTTTAACCCTTCATTGTAAGTTGGGACAATAGTCCCCACAATTGAGTCAAGGTTAACCCTCCTTGTTGATCGGATGGGAAAGTCCCCATAGTTGTGGGGCACTAGGGTCATTAGAATCTCATAGAGATGTCAGCCTTGGTAAGTAATTGTTAATTGGGGACGACTTGTTACAGTGGACTTTAAGTGAATGAAATAATATAAATAGAGAGTGAGCCTCTCTATTTATCATACACACACTCACTCACTGGGGTGCATGAGTCAAAAAGGCCGGGCACTTACATCATCCAGCATGGTAGGACACACCATCTACCATATGAGGAAAGGCCCAGCACTTACATCCTATGCCATGGTTTCTACCATCTAAGAAAAGGCCCAACACTTACATCTGACCTAGTAAAAAAGGCCCAACACTTATATTTGACCCAGTCAGAAAGGACCGGTACTTACATCCTCCAGAATGGTATCTTCCATTCGAGGAAAGGCCCAACACTTACATCTACTGGCATGATAGGACACACCATCTATCATCTAGAGAGAGTCCCAACACTTACATCCACTGGCATGGTAGGACACACGATATACCATCCAAGGAAAGGCCCTGAACTTACATCTGACCATGAGAGGAACTAATCCTACCACCATGTCAGAAGGTCTCTGCACTTACATCTTACCATGGGAGGAACCAATCTTACCACCATGTTAGAAGGGCTATACACTTACATCTGAACATGGGAGGAACCAATCCTTCTACCATGTCAGAAGGGCTCACAGACTCATCACTTCCCCTTGTAAGGAACCTTTATCTGGAGAACACCAAGCTTCTCCCTAAAGTACTCAAACTTCACTTTGGCCATTTTTAGCATAGAATCACATCAGTGCTGATTACATCCAAGGATAAACCTTGAGATTTTCTAGGACCAATTACATCCAAGGACAACCTACAAGATTGTTTGCATTTGAGCAACCTATGAACTTCACCATGATTTTATGCTCAGAAAACCTGTCTCAGCGGCTATGCTAGAACTTCCTCTTTCGAGAGATATTGATTTGGATAAAAAATAGGAGCTTCACTACTCCCCTCTCCCAAGTAGCTGAGCAAGTGGAAACATATTTTTCCTCGACTATACTTAGTGCCACATAGTACTCCTTCCTGCTAAACCAAGAGATCACACATGATCCCATACTGAAGCAGCACCCTGAAGTTCTCTTCCTATTAATGGCACTACTTGCCCAATCTGAATCCACATAACCCTCTAGGTTAATATTTTGATTCACCTCATACTTGAGCCCATAGTCAACTGTACCCTTTAGGTACCTCAAAATATGCTTTGCAGCGATCAGGTGAACATGTCTTGGATATGTCAGGAACTAGCTCAATGTGTTCACAACAAAGAAAATATCTGGTCTAGTGTTCTCCAGGTACATTAAGGAACAAATCATCTGATGATACATCATATAATCAACCGACTCTGATGAATCATCGCTCAATAGCTTCAGGTTCGATGCCATAGGCGTGTCCATGTCCTTGCAGTCCATCATCCTGAACCTCTTCACGATATCTACTGCATACTTCCCTTGTCCAAGTAATGCACCATACCCAAGTCCTTCATCTCGAACTTGGTATCAAGTCTACTTCTTGAAAATTTAATGAGTTCCACTTTCCCTACCAGGAACAAGTCATCGAAATATAACAAGAGCATCACTGGTCTTCCACCTTTAACCTTGAAGAAAAGGTTAGAATCTTCTTTAATCTTAGTAAATCCTAGAGCCATCAGTGAGTTGTCCATCTTGTTGTACCATGTCAAACCTTAGGATCTTCTATAGTCACTCCATTTGAAGCGGAACATCATTCTTCCTATTCCTTTCATACTCTATGTATCATGTAATGGAGTGACAAGTAGCTTCCTCTTCTTCTATTATTCTCTATATCCATCTAGGGTCACTGGATACTAAGATCCTCTATCTTGAAAATGTTATTCTCGCACCCATCTATGAGCTTGTCATCCTCTATAGGATTTCATCTTCAACCTTGTAGCAAAGGTTAATATCTTCATCACTCTAGGTGATCTTCAAGCTCCTCATGTATGTGTTATCCCATGGGTGTCTTCTGAGTTCATACAAGGCCTTCTTTAATTTTCACACATGAGTCTTCCTGTCATGTGTCTTAACTTCTAGTGGCTGCAAATGTCTCTTCGTAGTCTATGCCTTCTTTCCGTGAGAAGCTTCATGCTACAAATATTTCCTTGTATCTCATGATGTTTCCATCTACTGCATGCTGGATCTTGTAGATCCATATGGAAGACATTATGGAGTTCCCTTTAGGTCTTGATCCTACATCCTAGACATCATTCTTATTGAATTGGTACTCTCCTTCCCTTTCTTCTTGGATAGTTCTTCATAGCTGGAAGGTTCTACATCAATGATATCACTCAACAGTGTCATCTAACTGCACTGTGGCTGAGACCTCTTTCTTTCTTTGAAAGTATTGTCATATTATTCTTCATCTTGTATTATCTCTTGAACTGTCATCACTTGTTCTTCGAAACAAGTCTCATCCTTATTTTTTTGTAGGTGATTATATGTGATATTTCCTACAAGTCAAATGCATTAGTTGTATGGTTAGAAACATTTCATAAGGAATGTTCATAATGGAAAATTATTATGCATAAATATATAACCATACAACTATTTTAGCCAATACAACATTCATCCATATCTCACAGAAACTTTCTAGATTCTTTCCATCTCTACCATGACATCATTGAGATTATGCACTAATCCAATATGTCAGCAAAGAGATTTCATTCTAGATAAGTCTCAATGGAGATTTGTATAGCTCCATTAGCTAATTACCCATCACATGCATATTAGTAGTATACTGTCATTAATGCAAACATTCTATCATGCATAACACATCAACTGAATATAAACAAATGCATAACAAAGCAATATTATGAAATGACAATTGAATACTTATCTTTATTTGTTTCATGGGTATACTTCCTTCAGCTTCATCATCTTCTTCATTCATAACAACACCATTTCTTATCCAAATGCTAAGATGGATAAGAGGTTCTTCAAGAATTGAGTCCTTCATATTCCTCATCACTTGAGGGATCTTCTTTGAATCGTCAGCTTCTTCTTGTGTGCACTCTTTCCAGAGTCTGCTGAAGGTAATCACTTCCTCCCGGTACACATTCCTCGAATGAATGAATCACATGATCCTTGGAGGCCATTAAAGGTGGTTATCACAATTTCTGCATTCTCTACTTCTTCATCTACTGCTTCAATTTGTTGTTTGATTTGAGAGACCCTTGTAAAGTATGACTGTATGGTCTCTGCATTCTGGATATTCACATTCTTCAACTATTTTCTCAAAGTCATCTTTTGATTTATGTTCTTTCCTTCGAATAGCTTGGTTAAGGAATCAAACATTTCTTTAGGTGTCTTTAGGGAAGACACTTGTGGCATAAGGTGATCCTTGATTGAATAAGCAATGATCCTCTTGGCCTTAACCAAGTTCTTCTTGTGTAAGGCTTTAGCCTCATCTCCCCCTGGAACTGGAACCTCTCCACTTATGTAGGTGTCCAATTCATTTTCTTCAAGAACCAGTGAAAACTTATACTTCCATGCTCAGAATTTTTCAGCTTCACCAAGCTTGTCATCAAGCTAGTGTGATAGGTCATTTTCAAATGAGAACCTCAAATGTAAATAGCAAAACATTAGATCTTACTGATTTGAGGTGACCGTCCTGGTTCTGGATCTGGTTGATCTAGGGATTGTCAGAGAAACTGTAATTTTCAAAATTTGGAATATTTCAGATCTGATTGGATAGAAATATGGGCCTCTTAAGGGTGAGCTGTCCAATGTACTCTTTTTCTGAAAACAGTGGAGGGAAGCTCCCAAAACAGCAAGCCCTAGTTTTCCAATTTCCTCTGTAGAAATTCCTAATATTGTTTCTATGGTATCTCCAAAATTATTGCTCCTCTATGTCTGAAATTTTGTACTCAGGTAACCTCATCTGTCCTCTTTCCAACACCACAAGTTTTACCAGAATTGGTTTGACCAATTGGGACATATGAGAGTTTTCCCAAGGTGGATTATTTTAGGACTGTTCAGCATAGCAAACTTGTGCAGACTTCCACGTGTCACTATTTCACCTTCGGGGTCTGAAAATTTTACCACATAAATTAAATTTTGTTTCCTATATGGTACATCTTACGGAATTTCATTTGGACCTTTGTAGCCCGATATATAGCAATTCTCCCCAGGTGTCTTGTTTATGGATGAATCCTAAAAGAGGCTAGAACTCTGATTTGGAGGAATCATATCTCCCAGATTATAGTGAATATGAGGCTGAAATTTTTAAATAGAGTACATCAGGATTTTTGTCTTATTCCTATGAAAATTTGGGCTCCTGATCCTTTTTAAATCTTGAGATATAGTGAATGTACCACAACTACCAGATTTAGTATTTTAGGTTTTTTCAGGCCCGGGTTCAAACTAGGGTTTGACTTTCCTGGATTTTACTCAACCAAAAACTTCATTCTTGGTCTCTAAACTTCAATTTTGATGAAAAGATAAATCCTATGCTAGGCTCACTCAAAAATTCCTTTTCTGTGAAAATTCCTAATTTCCTGTAGTAGTAACTGAAAATGCTCAGAACCAACTTCTGCTTCGACAGAAATATGCGCCCTTCAATGGAGAGTTATCCTAGCCTCATTTTGTTGATGGATTGTGGAGAGAGACCCAAAAAATAAGAATCCCAAGATTTATATAGCGGCACAATGTCTTATTCTAAGGTTATCTTTGATACCATGTTAGATTTTTATCATTTAAGCAATATGACTTAGGATCTTAACTGAGAGAATAACATGCACAACAATCAATCACAAGAGACAATAGAAAAAAAAATTTCCTCAAGGAAACCATAAAGGAGAAAACCCCACAAATTCCTCAAAGATATAATGAGCACCAATGGCAGTAGTAAAACCCAAAGATGAAAAGATGATCTCCAACAGTTGTTCTCTCTCTTACTTGAGCGAGCTTCTCCTCTCTCACCTATGCGCTATAGTTGGGTGAGTGTGTGTATCAAATAGAGAGGCTCACTCTCTATTTATACTAGTTTATGACTTGACAATAACTTACCAGGGACGAATTCTCTAGGAGAGTGTAATAACCCTAGTGCCCCACAACTTTGGGGACTTTACCCCCCTAATCAACAAGGAGGGTTAACCTCAACTCAATTATGGGGACTATTGCCCCAAATTACAACAGAGGGTTAACCTCATTGACTTTACAAGACTTTATTATATAATGACTATCTCGATAGGAACATAGAGGACCTATGAAATACAATATATGAAATATACAAGTGAATATGTTCCGAAGTTACAAATACATCAACAAATCGTTCAAGCCTTGGCACAAGTAAGTATGAAGGAATTGGAACTGACAGGGTTGAAGCACCATAACAAGAATCTGGAGGGCTTGGCGTTGGAGAGAGAACGTGAAATGAAGAACTGGGAAACAAAGTGTGCAGAATTGCAGGGTAAAAATGAGAAATTGGTAAAGAAGGTCACTGGGCAAATGTTTATGCAAGGGGATAAAAATATCATATGGGATGAACTCATATTAGAGGCTAGAAAATTGAGGCCCTACCTGGATTACATCTTGGAAAAGGAAAATGATATACAGGAATCCAAATAGAGTGTCAAAGTAGTAAGGGAAAGACTAAATAAAAATCATGTCGAGCATGCTAGAAACGCCATAGACTTTATTAGTGTATTGACAGAAGAAGAGCTTAAAGAATCCCACATAATGGACAATATTTTTGTCATCACTTGGGCAAGGAATGTGGTAAACCATCACCATCATTTAGATACAATCGAAGCCAAGATTGGTATCATGGCACATGAAGTCAAATATTTCATAGAAATGTTCAATCCATTGGTGAAGATGGGGCTACCATGCTTTTGGGAAGAAGCGGGTGGCATGTTGTCACAAAAATAATATCATGACATGTTGATTCAATGCAAGTCAAACCACTCCAAATTCGTGGATATGCAGCAGTCCCTAGCAGAAAATACCATTGCTGACAAATTGGTAGATGACTTCGAGTTGGTGTTCACTTTTATATCCACATGCGCGAAATTGCCATATTTTTCATATAGGGACCACATGGAGCTGCGAGTGTTGGAAAAGGAGGTGTCCACTCTAGATTCATCAACAACAGATTAGCGGAAAACAATCAAAAAGTTAGGAAGGTCCAAATACACACTACATCACAAAGCATGATGAGGATCAAAGGGGAAACTATATGAGAACAATTATTACAATGAAGAAAAACTCCTTGACCTCTATTGTTGAGGAACAATTCAAGGCTGAGTCAGCATGAGGTCGTTGTCGGTGCTATGAACCATCATTTTCTAGAAGAGACCTTGAGTCCCAAATGCCTTTTTTTATGTTTTGATCAATCATGCACATTATCACATACTTTCTTGATTTGTGTTAAAATCATGGAGAATATGCCGCCTCAAAGTTGTTAGGATTTCATATGATTATTCGAGTTTGATCCCCATTTTGTAACTGATTTTTGATACCCCGTTTCAAGATACATATCGGGGGTAAATGACACTATATATGTACCCTCCATAAAGGAGAAAAGGGTTGGAAATATTTCATTCAAAAGCCTTCTGTGCTTGGTTTTGTGGCTCTGTAATTTTCTTGGAAGTATTAATGAAATTTTTTTTATGAGTGTTCTGAGATTCATCAAGTTGTTCAATGTTCAACTTTGTTTCCTGTATTTCTGATTTTCATGTATGTGTATGTTGCTAATACATTTCTAGAGTGTATGAAAGGAATTCGTGCTCTATTAAACGCTCCTTACATCAGAAATCGTATTTGTTATGTGTATATAATGACTGAGTAGAAATCGTATTTGTTTGTTATCCTATTTGTTGTGCGATATTATTTTGTGATGTAAGAACTACAATAAGAGACTATAATTTTCAGCTAGGTTATTTATTTTATTAATATACAGTTTCTCGTCGGTTATCCTACATCAAATGGGTGGTAGCTATCGTCAGATATAATGCCAATTTGGCGACGCTGCCAAAGCTCAGACGTTTAGATCCCGTCAAATATTCGACTCCTGGTGGCTACTTTTCGACGAACATACCATGGATCCGATGATCTCAATTCGATGACATAATCACATCATCTATCGAAGATTCGACGAAATTTTTGCACCAATTGCCAGAAATTGTTCTATCACTTGGGTTCAATTTCCACATAATATAGTATAAATATTGGTTTGAAATGGTTACCCCAATGATCTCCTACCACAACCATAGGAAAATCATTAGGCGATAAAACATAGTAACAAAGGTAAACATTAAATAATTGGTAGTTACGATGTATGCATGTTTATAAATTATTTTTTGTTTGTTTGTTCTATGTATATGTTATAAAAGTATTATGTATGTGTATATTACTATAATAGTATAATGTATATTGTTTGATAGGTGTACCTATACAGTTGTGTACGCTATACTATATTCGTTGTTCTATATACACTATATTNGTGTGTCTATATATATATATATATATATATATATATATATATATATATATGGTTTTATATTGTATATTTATTAAAAATAAAAAATTTAAGTTTTAATATAGTTTACATTTGTAATATTTATTATTTATTCCATGTATTCCTCACATTGTGTATTATTGCTAGTATTTCCGGTTTCTGCATATTGTTTATTAATATCTGGAAAAGGTGCACATCTTACTAGTTTAGTAATCTAGCATGAGTTTACCATTTAGTGGAGTAAGTTCATCATGGCACGGTTTACGAGTTTAGTAATCTACCACTATAATTGTAAACTTTCCTCCTCATATTTATAAATCATCTAATCGTTTCAATTCTAATGATGTAATTCATTAATGGTTTTAATTATAAACTTCAAATATGTTTTTCTAAATTTTAAAATTATTATTATATTTTTATGTACTTGATGTATCTTTTCCGTATCTGGATCCTAGATTTTGAAAAAATTGGTGGATCCAAATCCTAATATCGTTCTATATATGTAGGTGTATCATAGTAACTATTATCACAGATATTGTAGTGCAGGGTTATCCCATTTTTTGCCAGAGAAGATAACATTTTTTAGCTTGGTCAGTATGGTTTAGTCCTAGAGACAGATCACTAGAGGAAAATGGTTTACATTCATGAGTTGATATTATGGTTGGATTAGTTGAGTGGGAAGTGTTTTAGAGTAGTATCATAGGTCATCTACCTACTGATTTTGGGGTCCCTTGCCATACATTTTGGAACCTAGGATAGAGTGGATTTAATTTACTAACAATGCTTATAGAATCATATTTTGTAGAAAAGTTCCCTACCATTATGTTCCAAAATTCTTGGTTCTTTCCACATTGAGAAACTATTGAATCTAAACATCTACCTGCACCTGTGGTGGGTGAAAAATTCTCATGAGATGTATGGGTTAGAAAATAATGAACTGATTCCTGTTGATGTAGCATAAACCATTGAAGAATGAAATGTAGGAATCCCATGAAAACATTGCAAAGAAGATGTGCCAAAAATATTCCCATTTTTGTCTGAGTCTTTAGTCCTAGATTCAACGTCCTTAGGCATTTCAAGTAGCGACTTCCATAAATTTTCAAGGGTACAAGAGGAATAAGCTTGACATGTTTTAGAACTCAAATTGTCAGATGTAGAAGAATTTGGCGATGGAGAAGATCTACTAGTGATGCCAAAATTTTCTTTTATCTTTGTTGGTGAGTTTCTGTCAGAGGAAGCCATAGTCAAGATAGTTGCATGGACAACCATGGTCATTGAATACAATTTTCATTGCACAGTTATAATAAATATGGATTTTTTATGTATAAAATGCCAATTTGAAGCTTATAAAACCTAGAAACCAATTTACTAGATATGCATACATCCCTAGAAGGAATGCCAGGGTACTCCCTAAAAAGATATGGCATATTTTGAATTCCTAACAATAAATACCAAATTGAATGATGTTTTTGTAAGAACAAACCTGGAACAACATTTCCATGTGTATATTTCATGCGTTTATGACCTATAGAAAAATTATTTGTAACTACTGGAGGTGCAGCATAACAATTTTTTCCATATGCATCATTTGATTGGGTTTCCCTATGCAATTCGTCTATGGCTTTAACACTTGACATTTTTGAAGTTTTTGAGTTAAGGAAACATGAATAATGAAAATTATATAATTATATATACCTCATTTTTCATTGAAATTAAGTTTTAAGATGGGCATTGTAAAAAAGAAGCACAATTTTTGACATTCACAAAAGGACACGTGAAGGGAGATGGGGTCCAAGGGATGCCTTTTTTTGGAAAGGAGTCTCAAGAACATTCATTGAAATGTCCCTTTTTATGTAGCTAATTTTTTTACATCAAAACACACAAGAAACAACAAGAGAATCAAATGTTTGTGATAGGATAATTTAATGATGTAGTAATAATACAACACCAAAACCAATATATGAAGTAAAGAAATAGAGAAGTCAAATACAAAACATAAACTAGGTAAACCTTACATTAGATTGTGTAATACCTAATGGTTGAGAGGGAAGTGTTTCACAAGATGTTGCACTACATATCTTATTAACTTCGTTAACAAATTTAGGCTTTGAAGTTTGGAGCTCTGTAAATAGTTTTCTTCGAGACATTGTAAAGTTGGATCTTCTTTCCCAAGGATGTGGTTTGAACCAAAATAAATTATCACAGATTATTCCTCTTTAATAATAGGAAACATAGTCTCATTTAACTTCTTGAAAGTCTTGTTCCCAAGTGATAATTATTCAGGATTGAGAACCCTTGCAAAACATAATTAATAGAGAACTCTACAAAAAACAATAATATAGCACAAGAGAAAATAGAGTACAAAAAAAACCTATTTAATAACAATAAAAGTCAAAGAAAACATAAAAATATAACACAGGACACAATAGTAATATTTTTGGTTGAACTTTACTAGTGAAGAAGGATTTTTCCCATGCTAGAATTTTCGTCAAGTTGCATTGGGCTGCCCTTTTTTTTTTTAGGTTGAGTTGCATCTATAAAAATTTGTGGTTGTCCCCCCTCCATGGAAAAAATTGTACCATCGTTTTGTTTTTTTTCCACACAATTAATACCATCATATAATTCTGAATGTTTCTCATTTTCTATGCCAACCTCCATTGACTCTGCCATTCCAAAGTTGCCAACATTTCAACATTACATGTTTGACAATATTGCTAACATGAAGAAACGACATAGAATTCATGTTTCGATATATACGAGGATTGTTCAGTTATAGACAGATTATATAGGATTGAAAATGATTGGGTCGAGAAACTTTTAGCCTTCATTACATTTGATTATACAAGCTAATGAGAGATACAAGTAAATATGAAAATATAGATATAAATCCTACTCCTAGAAATTTTAACATTGCATTTGAGTGTTGTATATATTTATTTTATTGCACACCTATGAGATAGGCCTATTTGGATTTTGGCACATGTCAACTGAATCCACTACATTTTCTCCTTTCATAAAACTTGGAGAAAGTGTCACACAAGAAATGCTGCCATGATAAAACATAAACTGGTATAAGGAGAAAAATTGAAACATTGCAAGGCTAGCAGGTAAGAAACAAAAGCACACTTAGCAAAAAAATACACAGAAGATCAAACAAATAGTTAGAAAGATTAGAGAGTTGAGATTTTAAAAACCAGCACCTGCTTTGATTAGGCCTCTGTTTTAAAAATCGGTCAACTTGGACTCTGACTTGAATGACTTGACTAAGTTGACCATCCACCAAACCGACTCAGCCTTCAAAGTGGATCACGTGTCCAATTTGATACCAAATCGGTCAAGTTGGAGTCCAACTCGGCTAGTTCAGTACCAAATCATTCAACTCAAATAAATCACCACCTGAACTAGCTAAGTTCATTGTAAAAAAATATTCTATGTTCAGTTACTCAGTATTATTTGGTAATAATAAATGGTAACACAAATTCTTGAAATTATTTTACATTGTTTTTAGTAAATAAGTTATGGTAAAGAATACTAAATTAATTAAATGGGCTAGCAGGTAAGAAACAAAAGCACACTTACTAGAAAAATACACAGAAGATCAAACAAATAGTTAGGAAGATTAGAGAGTTGAGATTTTAAAAACCAACATCTACTTTGATTAGGCCTCTGTTTTAAAAATCGGTCAACTTGGACTCTGACTTGGATGACTTGACTAAGTTGACCATTCACCAAACCGACTCAGCCTTCAAAGCGGATCATGTGTCCAATTTGATACCAAATCGGTCAAGTTGGAGTCCAACTCGGCCAGTTCAATACCAAATCATTCAACTCAAATAAATCACCACCTAAACTAGCCGATTTCACTGTAAAAAAATATTCTATGTTCAGTTACTCAGTATTATTTGGTAATAATAAATGGTAACACAAATTCTTGAAGTTATTTTACATTGTTTTTAGTAAATAAGTTATGGTAAAGAATACTAAATTAATTAAATGGGCTTAGAGGAAAACCTTGAGTTTTCATTTGGAAATGACTCTAGGAAATGTTTACCCATCAAACATCCCTCTCAAACACCACTAGAAGAGTTAATATCAGAAAAGACTCAACTATTTGAAGATGACTCGTGTATTTCAATGACCATAATTGATGTACTGAATATGAAAGTTCCCTAACCTATTGTAATCGTTAGCGTTGGCTAGCATTGCATTGAATGAATATTGCATTGCACAGAACCAAAGAAAACTCCAATAAACTATCAAAAAGACACCAAACGCCACCCTACTCTTTGACTACATGCCATTTGTGAAATATAGAACTATTAAAAAATAAACATGCCAAATTATGGTTCTGTAGCTCATGCCAAATGATGGTTCTGTAGATGTTGTTTTTCAAACTACTAAAAGATGTGCCTGAATAAAATATATCCATATACATGAATATTATTCAATAAAAGGGTTCCAATGATGATACAAGTTGTTCGGGTTAATGCTACAATGAGAAAGGGTGCAAGCTGTAATGGCCAAAGACTTTGCATTTTCAAATCAGATTCCTGACAAATCTCTTTCTTGTCCATGGAAGGATGTCAAAGTTGGATAAATACTTTGCTAAAGTCTTATTGAATGAAATAACAGATAATGGAGAATTCAAACACCTAGAATTTTTGTTTTGCTCCTTCATTACAAGGGAAAAGTAATATGAATTCTATACTATATATGGTAGATGCCAATTGTACATATCCTATGCATGTCTTTGGGTTTCCTAGTTTTGTGACTTCTTGAAGCTGAAATGATTGGAAGATTCATTGTTTTGGTATTAAGGGATAAAACTAAGAATATCTAAGATCACCTGAGTGTTGAAAACAGAGCTCAATGATATAGCCAGATGCACAAAGATTGACTTGTTTTGGTGCCCTAAGTCGGGCCATCACCTGTCTATATGCCATAGACTTGGGATGTGACTTGTTGAGTGCTTCAGACTCAGCTTATGATTGTACAATATGGACACTGAAACCAAGAATTTTGGTCAACTCGTTTGGATTTCAAAATATTAGCCTTAAACTGATAAGTCTAAACAAGAACAAATGTGTGAGCATTTCAAAACGATCTCGTTTGAATCATATTTAACTATATTAATTAAGTTAATACATTTGGTCATTAGGTTTTAGTTTGCAAGTTGTGAGCCCATGCCAATATGTATTGAATCTTCCAATTCCTATATACATGAGTCCATTGTTATCTTAAGAAATGGGGTGTTGCTAGTCATGTTAAATAAATCTAGTGAAATAATATTAGACAAGAGTTTCAGTAATCAATTTTATTATTGTGTTTCGTCATTGAAATAAGGATGAACCAAATTCTTAGAAACAAATCATAGTAGCAAAGAAATAATGACAAACAATATTTATGTATTCAATATATTTGTGAAGAAAATGATCTTATATAATAGATAACTACAATGATAAACTAACCATAAATGATTTCACGAGACCACCTATTCGTCCAAGCTAAATACCGCTACATAAAATGTAAAATTCTATACAACTTCTTGTCATAAAAAAACATAAGGTTCAAATCTATAGAGCTCCAAAATGATTTTATTTGCTATTACTTTGTGTGTTTTACAGTGGCATGATCATAATCAAGCAAATTAAGTGTCTTCTTGGGTGTCATAATATTCTTCTTTTTAAATACTAACTTGAGGTCAACTTAATGCACGTACTTGCAGTTGGGGCATGAAGGAAAATACTTATAAAAGATCACATAAACGTGACATTGTGCATAGGTCTTAACAATCATCTCTTTGTTATCATCTCTCTAAAAATTTTATCAAATAGATCAGACAAGTTACTCCTTCCAGTTGCAAGTTCTTCCTTCTATTTTTGCTTCCATATCTAACTGTTTTCTGGAAGATTCATTTGAAGGGCCAAATGCATAGGCTAGAAGACATAAAATGAATTTTTTTATATTGGATCATGCCCAATTCTTTGCTTTTGTGGATGAATTGTAATAATATATTTTCCCTGTCTACAATCATTTATGAATTCAATGACCAACAAAAGAAACCATTAATAAAAGAGAAACATAATTTGTAATCAAGGAAAAATAGAAGATCTAACGAACTTGAAGGTGAATTCAATGACAACAACAACCAAAAAAACATATTCTATGTTTTTAGAGAGCCCTTTTATTTTATATTCTAAGTATACATCATTTACTTGGCTGATTTTTTTTAAGAAGGGATTTCCTTTATCTGAAATCCCTATGTTTAGGCTTACTTTGTGTGGGCTTGGTTTTTACTTATTCTTCTAATTATGTTGTGGATTTTAACAAAAAGGGAGAAAAGTTTGAGCACTACCCAATTACAATGTCCTGTTTGGACTTGTTAATTAATTTTGATTGCTTCCAATATAACAGTAGTGGACACACTTTTCTTTGTACTATTTTTATTATTACATCTAATTGTTATTGGATAGATAGACAATACAATTGATTTCTCCCATAAATTCTGGTTACTTTTCTGGAAAATGTTACCATGGTTGTGAATGGCCATCGAGTTTTCATTGTTTTACGCTTTAGTGAGTTTTCCTTCATGTGTCTGTGTCTAATTCTCTTGCTACCAATAAATATTGATTCATTGTGGATGATTTGTGTTCAACAAGATAATATTTTTAATAAACATAATTTGATCATTGCCTTATTTGATCATGGGATTGAAAACTTTATTTGGGATGATGTCAAGAGTGACAAGCATAGAGAAAATTATATTGTTCATAGCATCAAGGCCCCCATTGGGAGACGACATAAAGGTCTTTATTTGTGACAAATATTACTAGTTTTTTATGGTTTTGTAATCCTTTACCTTAGGTGGTTAAATTTCTCTATGCAAATTGAGAAGGACATTTTTCCATCATAGGTGGATTAGTTTTGGTTTGCGTTCAAAAGTTAAATTTGAAAAACTTGCATAATTGTCTAAACCTTGTCTAATCTCATCATGTTTGATGCCAGATTTTTTTATTTTATTGACTTTCATGTCTATTAGGTTGATGTCTTATCTTTTGATATGGATGGAAATTAAAAGGTTTCCTTTAGATACTATACTTTCTATTTTTTATTTTCATGTTGGCGTTGATGGTAATTTTGTGAAGTTCTTTCCAAAGTAAGGTTTTTGATTTCTTTTCTAGATGGAAATATTTTCTACTTTTGATTTGATTGTTGATATTTATTTCAATTAGTTTTTGCTTTCACGCATTATTTTCAATAAACGGTTTTCTCTCATTTTTATGGGATTGTAGTGTCAAGGAGAAAGCACAAAAAAGAGAAGTCTTTCATTTTATATCGGTGAATATGGATGAGTTAATATGCTACAAAGTGTTTAAAATAGATTGATGTATTTTTTGTTGTTGTCATTATTCTTATTTAAACATGGATTTGTTTATTTCTACATCTTATGTGTCTTGTAGTAATTTTATATCTAGAATGGATATTATTTATGCAACATAGTCTTAAAATAAATTCATTTACAAGTGCATGTTTAGCTTGAACTTTTGTATTATTGCATTCCTACTTTCATGAGGGAATACTATTCAATGAGAGTATAATCAGAATTCAACTTATCTTCCTATTTCAAAATTTTGGAATTTGGCACTTTTGATTTCATGGGGGTAGACTATTCTAAGCTTTGGAACTATGATCCATTGCATGTGAATAGTTCCCCATTGAATTATTTGGGTTGTATTTGAAAATCATGTCCTATGTCTATAGTGTATTTGGAGGATTGCCTCCTTTAAACAAATAGTTTATCCTTTGTTTACTTAGATGCAAGTCACACGAGGAATCCTTATTTGGATCTTTGTTCCTTCATTCATATTACTTCCTTAGGTCTCTTGAGTTAGAAACAATGTTCATATTATTAGTATTTTCTTAGAATTACAAATGACACAATCTTGGTGTTAATATTACCCCTTTTCCCAATTCTTAAATGGTTCTAGCTCAATGGAAGAGCGTCTGCTTTACAAGTAGGAGGTTGAAGGTGTGATTCTTCCATTCCCTAATGATATTACAATATTGATATTTTTAATAAAATATATTTTACTATGATTTATTATGGTGATAGGGGGTTTCAAACTGTTTTTGTATTTTGCTATGAGGGAGTTTCTAAATTGGCTTCATATGTCACTACAAGGGGGGTTCAAAATTTCCCTTATATGTTACAACGAGGGGGTTCAAAAACCCCTGTGTAATAGGGGGGGCGGGGGGGGGGTTCAACCGCCCCCAAAAGTCACTTTTAATGTCGATTTTGTTAAGACCACCCCAAAGGTTATTAATATGGAGTTTTAGGGGGGGTTTGAAATCGCCCCCGTAGGTAACTACAAGGGGGGTTTGAAACCGCTGCCAAAGGTTTGTAATAAGGAATTTATGGTGAGGNGGGGGTTAGAACCCCCCCAAAAGTCACTTTTAGGGGCGGTTTTGATATCTTCCAAAACTGCCCCTAAAAGTACAAACTTTTAGCTTTGGTTCTATTAGGGGAAGTTTTGTGAAGACCACCTCTAAACCAAAACTACCCCAAAAGTGACTTTTGGAGGTGGAAGAAACCCCCCCCCCTAAAACTCAATTTTGTTGTAGTGTTGTAATGGAGTATGTAAGGTAGAGGTTTATTAGATCAACTACATTTGAAAGGTTTCAAACAACATAGATCATTCCACATTCCCATATATGTCTCACCATTTTAGGTCAAATATTTGATTGCAGTTGAGTATATGGAGTGATTTATGGAACAATTATACTTGTACAAGGTTGAACCAATAACATATGATCCACATAAATTGATCGCAAACTAGAGATTAAGGAACACAAATTAAGCTTATAAATGCACACCCAGTCCATAATATGAAAGCATTTCCAACAAAGAGAATTGGGAGGAAGTAGAAGAGATCCTAAAAGATTTCATAGATTCCAATGAACCAGAGAAAGTATTAGGATAGAAGATAGGAGCTGAAGACATGGAGAGGGTGAGTTCACAAATTTGAGGGACTTTTTAGATGCAATGGTAGAGTGAATTCAATAACTCGGGATCCATAAAATAGAAATCATCCCAAGCAATCCCAACTCTATCAAGCGTAGTCCTAAGGCTTCCAACATGATTTCCAATTAGGATAGTTAAAAACAACGTGCATGCATTGTAGTGAACAAAAATGCACTCGCGTTACAGTTAGAAAAATCATGTACGATATATAAAACATGTTTTATGGTTAAAATAGGTTGATCCCGTCATTTTCTCCACAACCACGCGCTGGAACGAGTTCGGGCTGAGTAAAAAAAGCTAAGGAGAACTCGGTTTGGGTGAGAAAAGGACAAAAAACTCCACCTTGGGGATCAATCTCTTCCTTGAGAGGTATTTTCTTCAAATTCTCTCATGCTAATTTCCCTATATTAAATAATTTCTATTCCCTAATATGAATTTAAACAATATTTTTTTAATGTATATTCCCATAAAGGAATTTACATTCCCAATGGAAACCAAAACCCCAATTTAATCATAAAAACCAAATCATTTTGAATATTTTCATATCTATATTCACAAGCATCCTTGTGAATCCATACCAAAATTCACATGCCCAATGGAAACCGAAACCCCAATTTACTCATAAAACACAAATCAATTTCACTATTTTCATATGAATTTTCACAAGCATCCTTGTGAATCCATACAAAAATTCACAAAAATGCAAAGTTTTGCAAGTATATTGAAATTTGTATAAGTAATTTACATGTCCAATGCAAACCAAAACCCCAATTTACTCATAAAAAAAAATCAACTTCACTATTTGCATATGTATATTCACTAGCATCCTTGTGAATCAAAACCAAAATTAAAAAATATAAAAATTTTGTCAAGTATTGATCCAACCAGCAGCCAATAGGTTCTCCTTGACAACCAACAGGTTCGTCTTCGACAGGTTCACCTCGGCAGGTTTGCCTCGACAAGTTCATAGCCGATAGCATATCAACATGCTCTACAACGCTTGAACTTCTGACCGTTATAAATTCTGTAACTAAGCGTAGTGGATATTCATCCAAATGTATAATAATACTCTATATAAGCAAGTGCATTAATGCAATATGGAAATATTTATGATCATCATCTGATTCTTCCATCTTTCATGGAGCAGAAGTAGTAAATTGGTTCGAATTTTTGCATATTGTCTCTATGTATATTTCTTGTCGACCTGGAGTGTTTCTTGCTTTGTGTTGGAGCAGTAATACATACTTAGTACATATTTTGTACCTTAGGTTAACTTTATTTTCCATCATGCAATGATATCCTATGCTTTAATACTTAGGAGAGTTGATTCAACAATATAACTAGGTATTTTGGCCTATTAAAACCTACAACAGCACCATAGTTGGTCAAACAAGCACATGTGCACCTAATTTAATGTCTTAGGGCACTACATCCTTGATTTGTGGGGCCTTGGTTTGACTAAGTTCACTAGTGGTGTATTTGGTCTGTTTTAGCTCTCCCATAAGCATTTATTACCACCTAGAGCTCCCCACTAACCTCTATTCTCTCACCCATGATTTCCTAGGACCCATTAATGACCCGACACACTTCACATGAGGTTTAGTGACTGTTTGGGATTTTTTGGAGCTCCTTTGGTCCACCTAGGGGGGATTGGGGTCAATTCTCATCATGACACTTGTACTTTCCCAATCGGCTTCTAGAGCCACTTGAATTTTGTCCAATTTATTATAAATGTGTAACATAACATCTATAGGATGATGATAATAATATGATAATAAATTAGCGCAATTCAAATGTGCTATTCCATGTATTTTCTGTCTCTTTGTTGATTCTCTTGCATATTTTGTCAAACAATTAATGTGTGAACATTGTTCTAGATCCTATATATGATTAAGAAGTAAATTCTTACATGGTATCAGAGCTATTTGGAGCTGCAAACAAACCTTGTGAGGTTTGAGTTGCTGTTTAGAGCATATTTCTAGAAAACTTAAGTGTTTTCTTGTAGGTTTAACAACATTTTTGTCATAGGTTGCACAAGCAAGATGGAGAAAAATTGAGCTTTGCTTACTTCATTCAATTATTTTGAGGGGAAGGCCAATATGGTCATTCAGTTGAGGTCCAAGGGCCTTTATCGGGTCACCATGGGAATTGAGAACGAGCCAAATTTTGTTGTGGAGAAAGATAAGTATTTTAATAGGCTTGATGAGGCCTTTGGTCTGGTCCACCTTAGCACTTCAAGAGAACTTCTCTTTCACATATAATGTCTTGGCACACTGAATGAATTTTGGGTCAAGTTTGAGTCACTATTCGGTAAGACAGATGAAATGAGAGGTCATCATCTGGAGAATGAGCTAATCTCATTAAGCCCAACTCACTACGAGACCATTGAATATTTCTTCACCAAGTTTAAAGAATTGGTAATTCAGCTAAAACAATGTGGCATAGAGAAGAAATATTATCATCTTACCTTTTCCATCCTTTCTAAGTTGGGGCCGGAGTATTTTATATATGTTTCGACATTTCACTCTAACAAACTTACAACTAGAAATTGGAAGATGCCTGTGCTAGTAGATTTCATGGAGTATTTGACTCAGGAGTAAGACAAGCTCATACAAATGGGTACCATCACCAAATACAAGGATAAATACCTTGATTTTTGTGTACCAAATAAATCCCAGAGCAAGAAGGAATATCTGAAGCAAAGGGAGAAAGAGAAGAAGGAATCAAGTTTAGAAAGATCTACTTCTACTGATGGGAGCTCGAGATCCAAGAGGAGGAGAAAAAAATAGAAATAGCCACATTTTATTATTGCATAGGTTCACATATTGATATATCTTGTTTCAGAAATAAAATGGACATAACGACCAAGCTCCTTGAGGAGAACCATATTGCTCTTCCATAATTGGCAAAAAGATGGGAGCACAAGCAAGGAAATGGTAAGGTTGAGCATGCATTGGGTGCATGGGTAAAAAAAAATTATGGTCTCTTTTTTTCAGATATATATGTTTCTGATTCAAATTCTGATATATCAGAACCTGAAACCTCCATCCCTTTCTTGAGAAAATTCCCAGTCAATTCATCAAATCTTCCTCCCAAAACTAGTCATTTTTCACTAGCTTTTGATGTTCCTTTTGAAAGATGTTTCTCAATCCAATAGGATATTTCCAATTATAATTATAGAGATGATATAAAGGCTGATATACATCCTATGACATTCATTAACTCATTTTCCCTACAATTTCATGACCAAAAGACCAAACAACCCTCCAGTTCACTAGTTGGAAATTCAGAAAATTGCCTAGTTTCTAATACTATGTCTCTTGTATATGTTGCTGCTATGTCTTGTATGTGTTTCATTGGTTTGAAATCCATATCATTGGCCTTCATTGGATTTCTGTTCCATATGTATGGACTTTCTTTCACCACCCATGGTTCAAATCTCAAGTGTCCAGACCTTCCAGGTTCGCCCAATTGCAATTGTGATCTAGTTTCTCACTCTTCTCTTCAAAGGGATCGATTCACTCATGGAGAAACCATACCTCTGATATTTTATACTGTGTATGACATATATTATAATATTTCAGAGCCTCATGAGATTTGTTATTGAGTTTTGAAGGTGCTTCATCAAATTGGGAGAAAGATTCATGATATGGCAACTACACATAATGCAGATTTTGTTGAATCTTTTGATGTTATTTGGGAAAGAGTTTTCAGAGATATATTTACCATGGTTGATTATGATATTAGATCAGAGTATCATTGCAGAAAAATAAATTCTTATGATTCCCCTCCATCATCAAATTATGACCATCAAAGGGCCTCTCCACATGATCTTTGTTTGCAGCACTTTGATGCATTAATGCATGATCTTAGAATCCACAACATCTTCAACAAGTCCATCACAAAGAATTTGTTCTTTTGGCTCATTCAAGTGAAGAAGAGGACATTATGAAGACATTTTTGATCTCTTCCATATCCATTTTTTGAGGGGAGGTTTTTTCCCATGAGGTTTCCCTCCTTACCTTGGTTACATGGATCAATAAAACATTTCTTGTAAAAGGTGACTTGTGCCTTAATTTCCAAGGCCTTAATAAATATTTTTGACTAAATTGTACTAATTATGGATTAAGGATGGGTGTTGGAGCAGTAATGCATCCTTAGTACAGTTTTTTACCTTAGGCTAACTTTATTTCCCTTCATGCAATGCTATCCTATGGTTTAAGACTTAGGAGAGTTGATTCAGCAATATAGCTGGTTATTTTGGCCTATTCAAACCTAAAAAAGTGCCCTAGTTGGTCAACACAACACATGTGCACCTCATTTAATTTATTGGGGTGATACCTCCTTGATTTGTGGGGCCCTGGTTTGACTAATTGCGCTAGTGGTGTATTTGGTCTATTTTAGCTCTCCCAGGAGCATTTATTTCCACCTAGAGCACCCCAATCACCTCTTTTCTCTCACCCATACTTTCCTAGGACCCATTAATGAGCTAGCACACTTCACATGATGTTTCATGATTGTTTAGGATTAGTTGGAGCTCCTTTGGTCCACCTCGGGGATTGGGGTCAATTCTCATCATGACACTTGTACTTTCCCAATTGGATGCCAGAGGCACTCAAATTTTGTCCACTGTATTATAAATGTGTAACATAACATCTATAGGATGATGATAATAATATGGTCAGAAATTAACACCATTGGCATGTGCTATTCCATGTATTTTCTGTCTCTTTGTTGATTACCTTGCACATTTTTTAAAACACTTCATGTGTGAACACTGCTCTAGCTCCTAGATATGATTAAGAAGTAAATTCTTACACTTTTTCATATCTCTTTATATGCTTCCACCATAACATAAATCAACTCATTCATTCAACTGTTGTCCCCAACGTGCACCTGGGCACGACCTAGATCATTGGTATTAGAGAAAGATCTTGTCCAAAGCTTAAGTTACATAATCACTTCCATCGAAGCTATTTAACTTGTTCCTATTCAAACATGCTCGTAAGCCCAACAACACAAGCGGACACGTTTTTTGACTTGAGAAAATATGACCAAAGAAACATACAATAGACATGCAATTGACGATCCAGAGAAAATCATAGAAAAATACTTGGCTCACCAATGAACTGAAATGTTCACATAGTTTAGCGAGATTATCCTAAGAGTCACTGCAAACTATGGGGAATGCTCGATGTAATCTCACTTTTATAAAATCATCCCTTTCAAAGTGTAAATTAATTTGGCCATATAGAACCTTGAAGGAAATAACGATGTGAAATTTGTCGACAATTGGGTGCAACAATTGGATTCTTACTTTGTACTAAAATCAACTCTCTAAAGTGTAAAATATTACCATTCCATCCTTGAACATGTCAACCTCCGTACATTGCTGGTGGGAGAACCTATCGACAAAAATGGAGAAGGAAGAAGACCCCATCAACGCATGGGAAAATTTTGTCAAATATTCCTGAAAGGAGTTCTATCCTCCCAACTACATTGAATAGCAGTACAAGAAGTGGTAGTAGCTAAGGAAATGGAAATACCAGTCTGTATAGACTTACACTGATGAGATTTATCAACTCATGTCTAGACTTGGCATCCAAGAAGAAGATAAATTGCTTCTCTTGAAGTACGTCAGTGGTTTCTCCTCGTACATTAAGTAAGAGATGTATTTTATGACTTTTAACATGCTTTCAAATGCATTTCATTATGTTAGAAAGATTGAAGCTAAAAAAACCGAAAGATACGTTTCACGAACAAGCCCATAGGTTGAAAATTCGATAAGAAGTCGCCAGCTGACTCTGACAAGTTCAAGAATCCTTCTTAGTAGAATCCACCAAAGCCTAAGCATCAAAAGAAGAACCTTCAAAAATACAAGAAGGATCATAGCAAACAAAAACCTACCGAGAAATGGTGTGATTATCACAGTTCATCATGGCATGATACATCAGAATGCAAAGCTCGTAAGACATTTTTGGAAAAATTGTCGACATTCGACTCATCCAACAGAACCCTAGTAGAATCTAATCCATATGAATTAGCCCTCTTGGCTTTGACCTCGACCACTCTGACATCCTTGACCATCATCGATGAGGAGGAACAAGAGCGCCTATTCAATACACAGATATAGATTCAAAAATATTCATTACATCTAATTGTGGATAATAGTAGCCAGAATAAATTTGTTTTCGAATATCTTGTGAAGAAATTAGGTCTTATCACCACTCCAGATCCTCAGCCTTACAATATTAGTTGGATGAAGGATGGGAAGGAACTAAGGATCACATGAAAATGTTAACTCGCCTACTTCATTAATCCTGTTGAAGATGAAGTACTCAGTGATGTGGCATCGCTTTTCGTAGGCGACACTCTATTCGGTAAACCATACCTATGGGTCGACACAATACATATCAGTCATGACTCAGAAGGTGATTTTCAAAATCCAAAACCAATGGTATGGGATACCAGAGAGACAACCCACATCAATAGTTTCTATGATATCTACCAAACAAATGAAGAATCTTATCAATCCTGCTCAAACGTTCACATTAATCATGATAAAGAATCAACATTCTAGGAAGACTGCAACAATGAGTCGACTCATTGACTAACGTAGCTCCTGACAACATTCTTGAAGAATACCATAACATATTTCAAGCCCCAGATGGAGTACCTCTGCAATGTCAAGTAAAACACTCCATTGAACTTTTTCCTGGTCTTCATTACCTAACACATATGTTTACAAAATATCCATTCTCTAAAATAAAGAGATTCACAAACAAATCAAGTATTTGATCAACAAGGGTCATATCTGTCCCAGCTCCTCTCCTTGTGGAAGTCCAATCGTCTTAGTTCCAAACAAAGATGGGACTTGGAGCATGTGCATCGACTACCGGGATCTCAATAAAAATTTAGTGAAGAATAGATACCCTCTTCCACATATTGATGAACTCATCGACAATCTGAAAGGTGCTAAGTTATTTACGAAGATTGACCTCAAGTCGAGATACCACAAGATTCCAATCGAGTCCACTGATGTATGGAAAATGTCTTTAAAAACCAAGGAAGGATTGTTTGAATGGTTAGTCATTCCTTTCAGCTTAACCAATGCACCTACAACCTCCCTGAGATATATGGATGACCTTCTACGACCTTTCATCAGTAAACTTGTCATTGTCTATCTCGATGATATCTTGGTTTTTAGTCGATCATGGCAAGAACATGTCAAGCAACTTTGAAAAGTTTTCGACACTCTCCAGCAACATCGACTATATATGAACATGGAAAAATGCTCATTTGTGATTCCCAGCATCAAGTATTTGGGATATGTAATTGACTCTGCAGGAATTCATGTCGACACAAAAAAAGTACATATCCTCAAATATTGGCCCACTCCTCAAAACATTCATGAACTAAGATGTTTTCCTGGTTTCGAGAGTTTCTATCGATGATTCATACTTGGATTCAATCACATCACATGGAATTTGAATCACTTGATGAAAGGGAATGGGAAAAATGTCTTCAAATGGACACCGACACAACAACAAGCTTTTGATCAAATAAAAAACAAGGTTTTTACTACACCAGTACTTGTGTTACCTAATTTGCATTAGCCCTTTGAGATTGAGACGGACGCATCGAAGTATGTCCTCGGTGCAGTGATCACTCAGTCAAGTCACCCAGTCATGTTTCACTCTGAGACTTTTAGCGACATAGTCAGAAGGTACCCGACGTATGGAAAATAATTGTACACCATTATGCAAGCTCTTAAGAAATGGAGACACTACATTCTTGGTAGGGAAACGATCATCCTAACTGCCCATAAGCCTTTGCAGCTTGCTCCGACTCAGTTAAAACTACAGGCAACCTGACAAATCAATTGGATTAATTACCTGCAACAATTTCAATTGGTAATTAAGTATCGAAAAGGAAAATCCAATGTTACAGCCGATTGTCTCAGTAGACCACCCATTACTCTACTGTCTACACTGATGAGTATGCAGGTTTATGACAACACTACTTGGCCACAATTGTATTCAATAGACTACAATTTTTCTACAATCTATCAACAACTTCAGAGAAAAGTTGTCGACTGTCGACTACTTTCTAAAGGACACCTTGCTATATAAGCTTGGATAGATTTGTGTACCAACATATGAGCATCGACAGAAGCTCATTTGGGATGCGCACTATAGCAAGACTACATGACATTTTGGAGTCACAAAAACACTTGTTATCCTCCAAAAATATTTCAACTGGCCTTCACTTAAATATGACGTCAACAAGTACATTCAATCATGCACGGTTTGTTCCATTGTGAAACCTCTGAATCGACGACAAGGACTGTATACACCCCTTTGAGTTCCAATTCAACCATGGGAATCTATTTATATGGACTACTTAATGAGATATCCTACTACCAAACTTCAGGATGACACGATACTAGTAGTAGTCGACATATTTTCCAAGATGGCTATACTCACACCATGAAAGAAGACTGCAAAAGCACAATAGACTGCTCAACTCTTCTTTGACCATGTGTGGAAACACTGTGGCCTCCTAGCGACCATTATTTCTAGAATATATGCTAGATTTTTCAGAACCTTTTGTAAAAATATCTGCTAACAGCTCAACACGAGACTTTCTTTGTGAATATCCTTCCATCCGTAGACAGATGGACAGACATAACTTGTAAATCACTTAGTCGTACAATTTCTTCGCATGTACAACCACAAGCATCATCGAACATGGGATGAAAACCTTCCATACATACAACACACCTACAATCATGGTCAACACAACTCTAGAGGAAAGAGTCGATTTGAGATCTGTTACGGATTTTAGACCTCAATGCCTATCGACTTAATTAGTTCCTTGACACAGTCAAACGGCACCGAATTCGAAGGTTAAGAAATAGAGAAAGCATTAAAATTCATAGATTAAATCTACAACATCGAGGAGCAAGAACATGAGATGTTGCAGCGAGCAAATGAAAAATCTAAGGACAGACACGATAAGCATTGTATTCATCATTCATTCCAAATTGGGGATCAGGTCTGGTTACATCTAAAGAAGGAGGCTTCAATGGCCCATATAGAAAGATAAAACCTTTGTGATATGGTCCATACAATATGCTTAAAAATATTGGAGAAAACAATTTTCTTCTTAACATTCCTACATGCCTTGGCCTACATCCAATTTTCAATGTAGATCTGCTTCAACCATACCATGCACCATTGTTGGAACATAACAACTTGTATACAATAGAACCTAAAGACATACATCTAGATGTTCAGGAACCTCTTGTTTGTGACACCATTTTTGGACGATGCATACACCTTACAAGGATGAACTTCATTCCCTTGTTTCAAGTGACTAAAGTTAGATAGATCCTTGCGCAAGGAAAATGGTACTCTGCTAATGAAGTCCCCCACAAGTTTCCTCATTTGAACGAATACACAATGGAGACCATTGTTTCTTAAGGAAGGAGGAATAATCCAATCAACAACCAACAAGTTCTCCTTGACAACCGACAACCAACAGGTTCATCTTTGACAGGTTTTCCTCAATAGGTTTTCCTCGACAAGTTCGCAGCCGACAGCATATCAACATGCTTTGCCATTATAGAACTTCATACCATTATAACTTCTATAACTAAACATAGCAAGTAGTCACCCAAATGTATCATCATCCTCTATATAAACATGTACATTAATGAAATAATGTAATATGGAAAATTTTCTGATCATAATCTGGTTCCTCCATATTTCATGGAGCATAAGTAATAAAATGGTTCAAATTCTTGCATATTTTCTATGTGTATATCTATTGTCGTCCTAGTGTGTTTCCTACTTTGTTGTATCTCCTTATATGCTTCCACCATAACAGAACTCGAGTCATTTAGTCCACTGTTGTCCTCAGCATGCACCTGGGCACGACCTGGATCAAGTATATTGCAAGGTTTCATACAACTAAAAAAAATCAAGTAGAATTCATATCTTCCCTAAAATACAAAAACAAACATTGTAAATCCCTTGCCTCTATCCGAAATATAGAAGTTGGTTGTCTATGAACATTAATAAACACCTTATAGTTTTGATGAAAATTCCTAATCCAAGTGTTAAAATAAGGTATAGAATCTTCCCATGCTTAACAAATCTTTCCTCTTGAATGAAGGGTACTTTTTTGTTAAGGTCAGGACAACAGAGCTCAACAATAGGATCTACGAACATCAATATACATATGGAAGTTGATGTGTTTGATTACATGCCAATCACATACTATCATACATGATAGACTCCATTGTAAATTGCATCAACCATAAATGCCACTATACACAATTATGCAAAGTATCTCATGGGTATATAGAAAGAATGCATACAACTAAAATAACATCAGGTGGAATCCATACATGGCCCAAATCACATATAAACAAAGATCTGCTAAATGGAATTTGGATTCCAAAACAAATCACACTACAACAAATAATTACATATATATCAAAATCCTTGCCTATATTGTGATTTTATTCATCAATAGCACCTTCTGCCACCTCTTCTAGGATCTATCCCTTGCCTTTACCCGTAATCTAGGAGTTGGTCGTACAAGGGAATTACTTAGCACCTCATAATTTCAATGAAACTTCATATTCCAAGCCTTAACATAAGCTAGAGGAGCTTCCCAATCAAGATATGCACATAGGATATTTTATGTACACATGCATATGGAAATTGGAATTAATACTTGAATTTGCGACATAAATATAAGATGAAAAAATGTTAAATGTTTATTCTTTACTGTAAAATTCAAGATCAATTATAAATTTAGTTTATGTTGTTATTTTTTGTACATTAGTTTTACACTTTTCATTGCTTATAGATGTCATTATACCATGTGTTTATTTTTCTAATGATATTTTATTTGTATTTATGATTGCAATGCCTACTATGGACCACAATGCAGAGATATTGAGAGTTATTGGTCATCTGAGAGAGGTTGGTTCTTCCTGGAGGGGTCGAGATGAAATATGTCACTCCTTGTCAGCATCATTGTTGACCATAGTGGATACCATTAGTAGATCAAATGATACTTTGTATAGCATAGCATCCTACAGGGAAACCAAAATATGAGAATATGTCGATGGTTTGAGCTACAACAAGATCAAGAAGTTCAAAATAACAAAACAGAACATATATACATTATTTAGAATGTCTGGGATGGATGCCATTCCAAAGAGAAGCAAGCCAAATATTTTGATTGAGTGGTGCATCTTTAAATCCATTAAATACCATTGGATGGACAGATGGTACATGGTTTTTGATATTCCCTCGTACAACAATAGGGAAGTACCATTGTACTTCCTCTGGAAACTTTATGCACAATTTCTGATGGGACAACATGTCAACTATTTTGACATGTTGGGGTTCTAGGGCACTAGAAGGGGGATTCCCCAAAATCGACCCAATGCTAGGCATAAAGAATCTAATATACAGATACCTCCACCCCATGCCCAGCTACCAAGGCCATACATCTCTCCTGCACATGATATGGTTACCCAGACATAGGAGGCATTTCTTACGCTAGCTGAGATGATTTCTTGACACACCACAAGTATTGAGGAGGAAGGGCTCTCTTCCTCTTGTGAGGTACAACCACCAGCTTTTGATGACAGAGGACCATCTATTGGTGGGGATAGAACGACATCCCATGTGCCCCAAAGTGAGCGATACGTGTGCACAATGTGTGGTCAATCCTGTTATGGTCATGGACCAACACATGGTACATCTACGATGGCTGGTGGTCATGTAAGGACATTGTTAAAACTATATTGTTGTTCATTTTTTTTCCATATTGTACACATATTAAAATATTCTTAATATATGCAAATTTTACTCTTGCATGAGCTTGATGCCTCTAAGCGGGGTGGTAGTGCACAGGGTGTGGTTGTATTCGAGGCTCAAACAACCAAGACCGAGGTAATATTTCAACACGTGTCATTTTGTTAATACATGTATTAGTCTTGATTAATTTTTTAAATGATCTAATATTTACAATTTTTGAAGTTGCAGGAACCCCATTTTGAAGAGGATGTTGGAGACATTGATCTCAACGAATTACCCCCCCGGTGGATTTTATAATTACCTAGGGAATGTAAGTGCATAGTTAATTTTTAAACTTGCAAATTCTATCTAGATCTACAGAGGGGAAATAAATTGCTAGCAATGGTCCCTCCCATGGGGGAGATATGTCCCAGGTAGAGTTGAGTATATTAGAACATGTTAGTTTTTCAGTACATATTATTCCATCCATTCAAGTCCATGTCTAACTATTTTAACCCTTTATGATTGTAGACATCATCGCAAATCCCTGCACCACCTCTTTGGTATGGATATTCCCGTAGTAAAAATGTAGATAAGCATGTATTCTACAACAGTCGACCGTCTTCCTCAAAAAGAGAGGGTGTACATGATGATGAACCTACTTATTCCATAGTAATGTACACACTTCCAATGGAAGTTGCTGGTTAGCTTTGAATTCACTTCACAACTAGTTCTTATTAATGTTATTTTCACATGTTTACAGCACCAAGATGTAGATTCATCCATGCCAGACCTTAGAGGGGTTGTTGATGCTTCAGTCAATGTTGCATCTACAATAGGGATAATTCACACAGAGGTACATCTACTTGAATATTTGTAATTGTACAGTTCATTTGTATTGTCTATGGACATGTAATATGTCTAACTATTTTATCATCTGGTCAATGTAGCCACATCATATTCCATTAGTGCACGAGATCGAGGTTGATGTTCAACCTATGGATCCTCTTGATACTAAAGAGACCCAATCTCATTACCTAGAAAAAAAATTCGGTGAGATGTTCATTATTTACTTAGTTGTTTAGTACTTTCTCATTCATGTACACATTGATAATTGTCGAGATAATTGACATAGTTTTTTTAATTCACAGAGAAGGATTGCAGAGAGACTCTCTACAAGGAGCAGGAAACCAGAGGCATGTATACCCCAGATGGATGCAATGAGTGTTTGTTTTATGTACAATTGAGACAATATTAGTTCAATTACCTGATCAAGAATTACTTTCATTGATTTTTAGTCGCTAGAGATGCATAGTGGTCGTGGATAGAGGAAACAAGCATCAGAGTCGAGAAAAAACAAGAGAAAGTTAGCGTTTTGATGTGTTAGTCTAGGACAAATATGTATTTTTCTATACAAGTGGAAGTTAGATTTTAGGGGCACGGTCTATGACATATGTAATTTTGTTGGCATGTACATATTTGATGCTTTTGATACATGTACATTGACATGCCATATAAGGGCCTTCTATTTTTGTATTATAACTTTCATAATATAAAAAATATTTCATATCAAGTCTCTTGATCTTCATGGTTTAGTCTTTTAAGTGTGATCATACATGTGTGGCCAAGAATGTTTCTATTTGTAACGTTCCCACTTTTTTTATAGATTTTATGATTGCATGGAGATATCAGTTATAAATTTGAGAACAATGCACAATTACAATATTACATAATGACAACAATGTACATTTAAATTGTTTTTTACCATGATCCAATTGCATATACAATGTTAAATCGTATTCACAATGATGAAACATACCTAACACACATAAACACTCAAGACACCTAAGAAACTGACCCAACTGAGTGGAATACAAGAGCACCTTACCCACATAACAACCTAATACACATTTAAAGGATGCAAGAAGTTGAAACACCTAAGTCATTCACCTGTGTGGTCTACATAAATGAAATTGGTGTTTGGCATGATGTCTTTCATTTAACGAATATATGGGATACACATTAAACCTAAAAGTATTCGAGCATAAGGTTGATTCAAAATAATGGCTATGATTCTTTATTGTTGTATATCCTGCACATTATTTTATCATTTTGTTAATGTACATGGCATTTGATGAATCACCTCGAGGAGCGACTTTGGAAGAGATGAAAATTATGTGTGATTTTATTATAGTTTAGATTGATTGGAGAAGTATTATTCTGAATCTTGTTTTATAAATTTATGTTTATGGTGTAATATTCAAAACATTCGTAGTGTGAAGATATATATATATATTTTGTAATAATGGCATAATAGGTTCCCCACTTGTGTCTAAACATAAACATGTTCCATTTCATGATTAATGACGTAATGGCATTGTATCCTAAAAGGTTTATTATGGTGACAGGGAGCGTTTAGATAAGGAATTATTCAAGAAAGAGTTTTTCACTACATTGTCTTACATAAAGAATGCTAAATAGTTAGGTATATGTGAAAGGATTATATCCTTTTGAGTTTTACTTACCATAAATGTGGGATATTTTTCATGATGAGATGGTTTACAACCACATTCAACATGACACTCTTCCTTTGGTTAAAGTGGAAAATGCTAGGTTTATGTGAAGCTTGAGTTTTTAGACACATTTTTCTCTTCCTTAGGGTCCATGTTCAATGCTCACAAAAAAACTTTTGATTAGTATGTTTGGATGTCTCCCTAGCATGCATCCCTATTGCCTGGCCTTATATCAATCCTCTTGTTTGTGCATGATGTTTAGGGATTCCCTTTGGATTCTAGGGAATAAGTATGTGGGATTGGTGTTTCGAAAGGCCAACACCTATGTTTCGTATCTAGTACCGTAAGGACCTTCCATTTGGATGGGATTTCATATTATTCAAGTACATCATCTTTCTTATCCATCCTATCGGTTTCATTTCGAGTTAGCTATTAAGTCTATTCACATGGGATTTGGTAGCCTCTGTTACAACAATAAAATAGTACATGATTATGTTATAATCATTAGTAATAGTAATTAATTATTAAATATAGTTAGGAAGAGAAATGACTCTTCAACATTTGATGTCCAAGCCATATTTAAGGAAGACATCTCCATTGTAATAAATCATCCATTCAATTATTATACATTTATACATTTAATTATTTGAAGATGGAACATCGTCCTCCCTAGACCTGGATACCAGATTACTTAATCCGGATATATATTATACATTACACCGGATACACTATAACATTGGTATAAAATCTATACGGCCCTTGGCCATTATTTACACTTTGTGTAAATTTAGTTTTTATGGTTTCCCTAAAATATAGGACCTTGTCCAAAAAAGAAAATAAAAAAAGAGAACGTTAAAAAAAAGAAAAAAAAAAGGTAAAGAAAAGAAAAGAAAGAAAAAAGTTAAAAAGAAAGTAACTTCAACCTAAGCTGCACCCCCCCTCATTCCACGTAGCCCTACAAACAAACAAAAATATTAATAAAATAAATATTTTTATAATAATATTAATGTTATTATATAATATTTTATAACTTATTAATCAACCTTTTAATAAAATATTTAAATATAGTATTTTATATTTATTATTTTAGATCAACACATTAAATAATTATAAAAATTATTATTTATTCTTCAATTATTTCAAAGACATTAGTTGTCTTTTATTCCTCCATAAGTTAAAATAAACTTCCAAATACACACATTCGCATAAAAGGACCCAAGCTATGACAGAATTAAAAGATAAACTTGAGAAATTTTGGAAAGACATCAAGGTCCTCGTCGCTAACCAATAAAGCTGGAAGAAATAAACAAAAGATAGCAAGATACTTAAGAAAGAAATCAAAAACAAATTTGTTCTAGTACTAGAAAGAAAACCTGATGACAAACTAGACATCATGAACAAGAAACAAAAAGAGTTAAATGACAACACGAGTGTGATGTCACAAAACATAAGCACCATGGCACAAAACCTGAGCATCATGAAACATAACAAAAATACAATAATGGAAATGTTACAAAAACTAAGGTCTAGTGCAAAACATATAAGTAACTCAGATATGTTGAATCACTATGTCAACGAAAATGAGAGAAACAAAGACGATCAATACAATAAACAAGACAAGGAGACAAAATATATTAAGGATGAGCAAAATAACAATAATATAATTGATAAAAATAAAAATGGGCTCAACCAAAATCATAATAAAATTCAAGCCAATATCGTTGACAATAATGATGATCCATACAATGACAAAATATGGATCCTACAATATGCAAGGGAATACAAGTCAAATAAATCAGATATCGTAGATTCATCTTCTACCTTAATTGTTCTACCACCTTGGAGAAACCTAAATGTAACACTATCCAACGAATTCTAGTGGGAGAAGCCTCAAGAGATGTCACTTCTCAAGATAACTCGTAAGGATAATAAAAGGGAAACATTATGTGATGGCATCAAGAGTATTGTGGTACAAGTGATCTCTAAAACAACGCTTGATATGGTCGGTCACAAAAATATTCCTCATATTCATGTACATGGAAAATGGGACAACAATAATAAACATAATGGAGTTCAAATTCAAGTTAGAAATGAAAGGAAAATGAAAAACTATTGTGTAAAGACCAAGCACATACATAATACATGTTCTAAAAAATACATAAAGGAAGTAATGACGTTGTTTCAACAGATAACGAGAATGAAAAGACGCCAATAATAATCTAAGCTTTGAGGACAAATCTTTCCTAAGGGGAAGGAAATATTACAACAAGAAAATAGTATAATTAGATTATAACCATTAGTAATAGTAATTAATTATTAAATATAGTTATGAAGAGAAATGTGTCTTCAACATTTGATGGCCAAGCCATATTTACGGAAGCCATCTCCATTGTAATAAATCATCCATTCAATTATTATACATTTATAAATTTAATTATTTGAAGATGGAACATCTTCCTCCCTAGACCTGGATACAGGCTGACTTAATCCGGATACAAATTATCCATTACACCATATACAGTGTAACAAACTCATACTTCCTCCTTGCCACAATTAAATCATGTGCATGACGTATTTACTGGTTCTTATGTCAGGTCTCCATGTTCTACATTTCTTTCGCCATTTCCTCCTGCATTTCATCGTGGAAATTCTCACATCTTATGGATGACCATGCTAAACTAATATGGAAACAACCTTCTTTCCAATTTCCGATCTCACAAATGATATGAGATCCTATGATCAGTTCCTCTCCAGACAGATATTGACAACTCCTTTCCCCTTGATGAAAACACAAACAAAGAATATTTCTTGCTCGAAAATGATGGGAAATAAGACAATTTCAACACCTCACAACAGGTAACAAAATTCTCTACATCTATGCATGGAATAATAGTTTTCAACAAGTATTTTTTCAAGATGGGAATATTTACACTCACCTTCAAACATATATCAATTAATACTTCTTTCAAATTCTGTGTCGCACCCTATTGTGGGTATCCTTTCTTCTCTGTGATGTCGATCAAACACACACCATCATCATATATGTTTAATCCCACCTCCTATATCATTTCAGGGACACCTGTTGAATCCCTACCTGGGGCATAGAATGGAAACCATGCATCGAAACTAGGTTCTGGTGGGTCATGCAAGTGTGTTTAGGGATGTTCCATGTGGGAACTCTAGCAACACATTCATGGTCTAGAAATTTGTAAAGTTGACCCCTATGTGCAAAAATTTCACATTCCCTTACTTAGAAAAACACTAGTTTCCAAAATTGACCTAAAACAGGATCCCTTTTCCATGTACCCAAAGTAAAGGGCCACCCATGGCACTATCCAAATGTCCTGAATCCATCATATTCTACGGTTCATTGATCCATGCCATGGTCATCATTCTATGGCACATTGAATCCCACCTCCTACATGCTTTCACAGACACGTGTTGAATCCCTACCCGGGGCATAGAATGGAAATCGTGCATCAAAATTGCATTTTGGTGGGACATGTAAGAATGCTTAGGAAGGTTCCATATGCAAACTCTATACACACATTCATAGTCGAGGAATTTGCAATGTTGACCCCTATCTAAAAAAATTTCACATTCCCTTACTCAGCAAAACCCTAGTTTCCAAAATTGACCTAAAACATGATCCCATGTTCATGGACCCAGAGTAGAGGGCCACCCTTAGCACTATACCAATGTCCTGAATCCAACGAATTCAACGGTTCATCAATTTGAGCAACGATCATTATTCTATATCATGTTGAATCCCACCTGGTACAAAATTTCAGGGACGCCTGTTGAATCCCTACCTGGGGCATAGAATGGAAATTGTGCATAAAAATTGGGTTATAGTGGGTCATTCAAGCGTGTGTAGGAATTTTCCATGTGGGAATGGTAGCCACACATTCATGGTCGAGGAATTTCCAAAGTTCACCCCTATGTGCAAAAATTTCACATTCCCTTAATAAGAAAAACCTTAGTTTCCAAAATTGACGTAAAATAGGATTTCTAGTGTCCATAGACTTAAATTAGATGGAGAAACCTAGCACTGTCTCGATGTCCTTAATCCAATGGAGTTGACGGTTCATCGATCCGAGCCACAATCATCATTCTATGTCACGTTGAATCCCACCTCCTATAGGTTATCAAGGACACCTATTGAATCCATACATGGGGCATAGAATGCCAACCGTGCATCAAAATGAGGTTCTTGTGGGTCATGCAAGCGTGTTTAGGGATGTTCCATATGGTAATTCTATCCACATGTTCACGGTCAAGGAATTTGCAAAGTTGACCCCTATGTGAAAAAGTTTCACATTCCCTTACTAAGAAAAACCTTAGTTTCCAAAATATACCTAAAACATGATCTCTTGTCCATGGCCCCAAAGTGTAAGGCCTCCCCTAGCACTATCCCAATGTCCTAAATCCAAAATATTCAACAGTTCTTCGATCTTAGCCATGATAATCATTCTATGCCACGTTAAATCCCACCTCCTATAGGCTTTTAGGGACACCGATCGAATCCATACATAGGGAATAGAATTCCAACCCTACATCAAAACAAGGTTCTGGTGGGTTATGCAAGCATGTTTAGGAAGGTTCCATCTTAGAACGCTAGCCACATGTTCACAATCAAGGAAATTTCAAAGTTGACCCCTATGTGCAAAAATTTCACAATTCCTTACTGAGCAAAACCCTACTTTCCAAAATTAACCTAAAATAGGATACCTTGTCCATGAACCCAATGTAGAGATCCACCACTAGCACTATCCCAATGTCGTGAATTCGATAGAGTCAATGGTTCATCGATTTGTTCCAAGGTCATCATTATATGGTGTGACATTGAAGCCCACATCCTACAGGCTTTCACAGACACCTATTGAATCCCTACCCGGGTAATAGAATTCCTACCTTTAGGCTACAAGCAAGGGTTTCTATGGTTTAGAATTCAAACTAGGGTTTACAGTGTAAAGCAGGGTTACTAGGATTGGCTATATGGTTTGTAATCTAGGATTGGATAGGCTTATTAGGCTAGTATTACCTTTCATATCAATTGATACAAGATATTCATCAATGGTGAAATTGAATAAATGGTACTAGTGATATATAGATGATAGGTAGTGGCCACAAACTATGTTTTCTAGGATTTTGAACACAAACTAGGATTTCTAGGGTTTAGAATTCAAACTAGGGTTTACGGTACAAACTAGGGTTACTATGATTTTCCCTTGATGTAGTATGTCATGTAATGGATGCTATCAATGTAGTATGTAGTATGTAGTATGTCAGTAATGGATGTTATTCATGTGGTATGTCAAGTGGATACTTCTCTTTTGATTAATTTTACAATGTTAAAAATTAATCTACATCATAGGATACAATTAGTATGGTTCACTAACATAAGGGGATACAGTACCTCACATTCAGTGGATCATGAAGTTGACTCAAAGTAGTCTTTAGGATACAAACTAAGGTTTATGGTGCAAACTAGGGTTACTAGGATTGGCTATAGGGTTTGTAAGCTGGGATTTGTAGGCTACGTTTGGCCATGGTTATTAAGCATGAGAATATTTTAATACCTTATTTTAACACTTGCATTAGGAATTTCGATGAAACCTTTGGGTGTTGACTAATGTCCTTATAGGACCAACTTCAATATTCAAGGAAGATGCAATAGACATATCCCAGATAGAGTGCTAGATAATGGTCTAGGTCTATGTGGAATGAGTCATGTAAGTATGAATATAATACAACAAATCCATGATGAAGCTTCTGCAATTTATCAATATGTAGAATTCTATGCAATTTATCAATCTATCAAGTGGTCAATCTATCAAGCTGTAAATAATAAATTAGACCATGAAACCAAAATACATGACTACTACATACCCAAGGTCATTCGACTAGACAATCGGGATCGCCTCTAATAGCAATGGTATCCTTTAGCCTCTTATGCTCGGAGTAAGGAAACAAGTATCATGACTTTGATTAGTTCTTCCTTGGCATTGTTTGCATTTACAGGTTTGTGCCAATAACAAATTTTGTGTAATGGTATACAATTTGATGTGGTATATAATATTCAAATACATAACATTTTTTTATTTTGTGCATGGGAAACCTGTGTCAAATATTTTTCTTTGATAACCATCGACCCAATTAGAAAATCATTTCCCTCAGAGTGGCTTAATGAGACAATGATGGTTTGCTTCCCATCCAAGCAACGTGCAAACTAGTAGTTAGTGTGACATTCATTACCTCTCAGGGAAACCACTACGTATATGTTCCCTGCATAAAATAAAGTGCAGACCTAGGATTCAACTAACTAAACACAACTAGTCATCAAACATTTTAAAGTTATCAACATAATAGTCGAATTTTGTTGTATGAGATCCGATATGTTCTCATAGTCAGGTGAAATACTTGATTGGCCCTCCTCTAACTGGGATAATTTTATAGTTATTTATTGACCAATGGAGAGTGATACACGATCCTAGCTATCAACCCAATATGTGGATTCACAATTGTCCCATTCACCACTATTACATGGATAACAAAAACATGAGAGTTTCCTTGTCCACATTTCAACTATAGAATTGGCTGATGTTCTAACTGAATGGAATGCACGAATTCCTTAGATGTTCTTGCACTCATACAGGTGTGGTTGATCTACATCGAACACCTCCCAAAAATATCTATGTACATGTGCTTTTTGAGATGATTGGTATTATTTCCTTCTTGCTTTGTTCCCCATCACTAAAGAACACGATGTAACAATGGTATTTGCATCTTGGATGAGTGAAATAGTTGTGAATTTCATTTCTTTCCTACATAATGCAGTCTTGATGCATGCACCTGCTCCATCATGTTCCCCTTCTCCATGTACGGTCTCGAAATAGTTCCAAATATGTGTCACCTTGTCCCTCTTGTGGAGAATACACAACCATTAGAAGACACGGGAATTTTTGAATTTCCCCACACAACCATCAAACCAAATTCAATTTTGTTCCATCTATATTTTGTTATCCTTTAGGTGATTGTAGAACAATTGAAACCTGTGTTGTGAAAAATCCAAGTCATGACAATTGTCATCACTTATGTAAAAGTTATACTCCTTCAATATAACCCTTTTCTCTTCAATACTATCTATCCCATGTCTATAGGTGATATGGACCATTATGCTTACCTGGTCTGAGTGACAATATTGACTCTGAATCTCATTCTGCACTTGAAGAGTCTAGTTTTCCACAAAATTGACCACTGATAATACAGTGTCAATAGGAAATGTATCCCTGCATGTTCTAAACTGATCATCTTTCCAATGAGCCACATGTACATGCATTACATACTGTTGTGTCTTTTCAACGAATTTCTCCACGAAGCTGCAAACTAGTACCTGGTAGATCAACAATAAAGATGCACAAATCAATATGTTGTTTCATATACGAAGTAGAAATACATTAGAAAAAAAATACTATTCAGGAACTCATTACTAACCTGAGAGGTGACCAATTGTAATTTTTTTCTTTTATCCTCTCCACCAATATCATACATGACATATTTGAATGACTGCAAGTTCACTTCATGTCTCCCAATTTCATGCTTATCGGTCACATGTATGAATTTGTCTAAAAATGCCATTCCACCACACCTTGGGCATGTCCCATCTACACAAGGACTTTGATAAAATGTGCAACCTTCTCTCCTTCTACAAAAAATGATATGATCAAAGTATCTAGATGATGTCATTAGAAATGTGGTTGAGCATTCCTGCACAAGAGTGTTATGCAATACAAACAATATATGTATATATGTGTCATAACAATAAACATACTCAATGTGATATCAAGAAAAACATGTGCTATGAGTTATGTTTATTTTAGCATGCCATGGTTTTCATTTCTTGAAGGATCTTTGGCCCAAGTTAAGTACATTATGTTCATTCCTAAATCTCTCATATAATTATGTTTGTGTCATGTCAAGAAAATGTTTAATGTGGGGATCATGATCCCTTGAAATCCTTCTCAATTTTAGTACATCTTTTTTGTTGGATGAAGGTCTACTATTGTCACACCAAAAATCCTACGCCAATCCCTTTACCACATCAATGAGTTTCATATTGGAGCATGGAAACCTATCAATGAAGGACCAAATATCTGTTTGACCAAAGTCAAGTTGTTCTCTTCTATAACAATACCTACGAAGTGTTTTGATATCCAATCCTACAAGTTTGGATGTAGGCTTAAGAATTCGAAGTTCCCTGGTGATTTTTTTCATGATTGCTTATGAAAACACACGATAAGCTACATTGCAATCCTTTGAATGATATTTCTTTCCAATAGTACTAAATGCCTCTACTAAACTTCTGACAACATGAGAAATTGGTTCAGAATTGTTTATCATATTTAACCTTAAGTTTCTCCTAACAACAATCATAGACCTAGATTTTAATAAAGATATATTTATCTCCATCACATTTAAAATCAAAATAGTTGACAAGTATCAGTTGATATTGATATGCAATAATGTGTTTAGACAGTGTACCATCAAGCAAACCAATGATACTTTCATCGACCTGTATACGTTTTGGAGTTATTCGACGTGAAGTTGCTAATGGAGGTAGGTAGGTTGTTACTGCACCCTATACCATATCACCCAATCAGTTTGGAGTTTGAACATGAGCTTCATGTCCTTCTGTCTCTTGCTGCCAGTTGGATGGTGGCAATTAGAAATCCTCTCGGGTGATATGAACAACATTGTCTTCTTCAAGCATATGGTTGGAATTCAATGACTCGCTAACTTCATCACTTGTATACCCACATCCAAGTAAATATGGCATTAAAGGAAATTTCAACTCAAAATGGGCCTCCTATGGAAAATAAGAAAATAATAGTTAAAATAATAAAATAATATTTTTTAATTTTGGAGGAAGAAAAGAAAAAACTACTTTTTTTGTTCGTATTTTTGACATATCTCCCTATGTTTTTACTCAAATTTCGATTGGGAGAGATGATTGGATGTGGAATTAAATTATACATCCAACGAGTACCCAATCTACATACTTTTGATGGACCTTGCTACCCCCAAAAAAAGAAATACCTGAAAAATGTGATGATGATGTTATCAACACCTTTTTCAGGTATGTTTTGTTTTGGGGGTAGATGGGTTCGTCAAAAGTATGCAGAATGGGTACTCGTTGGATACAGAATTTAATTCTACATCCAGGGAGCTCTCCCACTTGAAATTTGAGTAAAAACACAGAGAGATATGTCGAAAATACAAACAAAAAAATAGTTTTTTTATAATACCTATCCCCAAGTTTATATTAAAAATTTGTTCAAGACCTATTCGGTATTTCAAATTTAAAGCAATTTCATTGGCTAACACATGATGACATGGAATTTGAATTAGCATTGAAAGGCCCATTTTGAGTTGAAATTTCCTCTAATGATAGGTTTCAGGTGGCCTTGATGTGCACCTATGTTTTACTCCTTGCTCAGTGCCATGTGGTGCTCGTTCTTAAATTTCTATGCAGACTGAAGGACCCTCGAGCAAATGCTTTTGTCTTTCTTGTCGTGGATTAGTAGGAAGAATTATGGCATCCTTTACAACACGAATTGGTTGAGTTTCCATAGAGCATCTTCAATTGGCCATGTAATTTATTTTCTTTTTTCTAAATTCTTCAAGGATTTCATTGGGTATTGTCTTCCTTTCTGATTTTATTGCTCGATTGTGTGAATTCCCCATCACCACAATCATCAATGATATATGGTGATCCTCAATGGGAGATTACCAAATATTGGTTTATTTCTTGAACAATCAAGTGTCTAGATACTCCACCTCAATGACCAATGATATATTTTCTTTGATGCTCCTCAAATGCAAGAAAAAAAATGGTGGATATGGTCAATGGTGCTCTTCAATGAGAGACTCCCCAAGATTGGTTTCTTTATTGCTCAATTGTGTCTAGATACTCAAATTAAGGGGAATATTGGGAGGAATGTTTCCTTTTCTAGATCCTCAAATGTAAGAAAGAAAATGGTGGAGATGGACAATGGTGCTCTTCAATGGAAGACTCCCTAGTCTTGGTTTCTTTCTTGCTCAATTGTGTCTGGATACTAAAGTTCAGGGGAATATTTGGAATAATGTTTCCTTTTCTAGCTCCTCAATTGCAAGAAAAAAATGGTAGAGATGCTCTATGGTGCTTCTCAATGGGAGATTCCCCAAGCTTGGTTCCTTTCTTTCTCAATTGTGTCTTCATACTCCACCACAATGACTAAGTTAATGTTTCCTTTGCTAGCTCATCAATTGCAAGAAAAACAAGGTGGAGATGCTCTATGGTGATCCTCAAAGGGAGATTCCCCAACCTTGATTTTTTTCTTAATTAGTTTCTTTGTTGCTCAATTAATTCTTTCTTTCTTGCTCCTAAATGTATAACATGCTCCAAGAAATCCTTATAAACTTGTGATGGAGATGCTTGATTTCAAAAACAAAATTTTGTGTGACAATCTGGTGAAGAAGAGAACGAGCGCATTATCCGCAACTTGAAATTGCTCATGGAATTTAAAACATGCTTGAAATCTGATAGAGTGTTTCTCGGACAGGGACTATTGTTGTTTATACTGAGAAAACGTGAGCGTGCTTTTACCACATATAACGTGTATGCATTATGCTCAAATAATGTTTAGGATCATTTAATAAGGTAGTTCCATGACTAAGGGATTATTCAATGTTTAGGGGGGATTAACAAGCACTCCCTAAGTCTTAGCACCTTATCACCCCCCCCTCTCTTCAAACTAACTATATTTTTCTTAAACTCAAGGGATGTATGTGTGAGAGACA
>LPNX010423105.1:456397-469987 GCA_001517045.1 Pseudotsuga menziesii | reverse complement strand
TTAAATTGAGGGGGTTTTATTGGTAAGGGGAGACATAGGGATTCATGAGAGAGAGAGAGAGAGAGAGAGAGAAATATAGATTGGAGGGGAGGTCCTTAGTGGTATCGATTAACCTGTTGATGTGTTTAAGTGAATTATTCTACAACTGAAGAAATCAAATAATCTCCTATTTATATGGGGTGGGTGAAGCCCATTTGACAGAAAACAAATCAATTATCACAATAATCCTAAGATATAAAACCTTATTCCATGGATTTGAGAAGTGGAGGAAGAGAGGAGAATACCTCTTTGTAGGCTTGTTGTTTGATGGAGTCCCTTGGTGGCTATCCTTGCAGCTCTTTGAGTCTCCTCCAAACCATGACAAATTTCACCACAAAATTCTTCCTACTATCCTACAAAAATATCTTTGAGAAAATATGGGTTAGATCTAATTTCCTGCCAATTCTACATCAACATGAAAATTTGAAGGGAAAACATTGAATAAGAATAGGGAATAACATTGAATTGATTCATAATAAATGAATAAGGAGAAATACTTATAGCCCTTGCAAGTTCCTTCGTTCTTTGTAGCCTAGACCTTATCCTCTACCATCCATTCCTTTGATGCCCAAAAACTTTGTGGTAGAAAAGTGGTTTCTAGCCCTCAATTCCTCCAGCATGTCGTTTCTCTCCAATTTGTCTCCCCTAATTCACTTCATATGCCTTCCTTTTATAGGATTGGGCTTTGAGTACCCAATATATTAACCATGAATGTGGGATTAGGATTTTTTTAAGCTTTTTTATTATTTTTAGCTAGTTTTTAGGTATTTCAACTTAATTTTCAGTATTTCCAGGACAATTAGTACCCATGTTAGGAATTTTTTCCATTGTGTGAGTTATAGGAGTTGGATGTTGGCCCTTAAGTGGTCATGGACCTGGCCTCTCTAGAGACACCTTATCTGCAAACATTTCTTCCTTTTTGGAAGTAGTGGTCAAATGAGAGATTGAAGATGTCAGTTGTTCCAGAACTCTAATCTTCATGTTGCAGGAAAATAGAAATATGTTTTCAAACCAACACTCTCAATGTTGTTAATTTTATTGTTAATATATTCCCCTAATGTGTGAGGTTCGAAGCTATGTTGAGTGCCAAAATACATTGATAGTTATTTTATTTTGATACTCTTCATACCGATACTCTTTAATTACGAAGCTAGGATGGTAAAGGAGTATGATCTTCAGTGAAGGAGTTGAAAAGCACATCCAAGTCAAACAAGGTAACAAACCAAATATAAAATATATTCCTAAGGTGGGTATACCCATGCTCGACAGTAAACAAGCATGGCCATGAACAATACATAGTGGATCCATGTCAAAAACAAAAAATGTATACAAGCACTTTTGGATGAGTGCAAAATATCCAGGTATTCATGGTACTTTGACATGGAAGTCTAATCTTGCGTAACTCAAGTAGTGCATCAATGAGTGACACAACTTTTTTTCCCCAAGGTATTCAAATAAACCAACGATTGTATGAGTTTATATCATGTGAATAAGTTACCTAATGTCGAGCATAATAAACACCATCTGATTACTAGTCATTGATGTATATCATTAACATATGCAAGGAGACCCATCGATAATGATGATAGACTCCAAGTTACTCGAGTACAAACTAACAAGTGTGAATCGATGTTCTAGAGTCAAACAATGTTGCCATTTTATGCATGATGAATTAGGAATAGATTCAATAATCTTCCTTTCTGATTTTTTCCTTTTTTTATTTTTAGTGATTTGTCATGTAGTAGCTTGAAAAAGAATAAAGAATGTTATAATACATAAGAGGGAATGAGTGTTGAAAGGGAGTGTGCCTATGTTTCAAGAGAACAGGTCAGGCCAAGGCAAGGATATGTACTGCAAACATGGGATGAGATAATTCTGCACACTCTTTCGGATGTTTCCTCCATAGGTAGGCTATTTGAAGTAGGAATATGTGTTGATGAACAGTGAAATAGAGCCAATTAATTGCTTTTTTATCCAATATGGGATCATATCCAAGTAGGACAAAGAAGCTCTAATTTTTCTTCATACTGATTCTTGTGAAAACTACCAAAATCGTAGAACACCATGAATCTTGGTTTGTCTTTGAAATCTTGGATCAAATAGTTTGAACATGCCAATTTCTTCAAAATCCTATAAAAGTAATCATAACTCAACCGTTAGGAAACCAATAGGATTCAATATATGCATTTAATATATGAAATAACAAAGATAAGTAGAACACTCATTTTTTACCGTCCTTGTAAGAAACACCACTTTCGAGGATGTATCTCAGAAGGAATGAACCCTTTACTTGGTAATCAGTCGGCTGTAGGTGAGCCTTCATGATGGATCTGGAAGTCGAAACAGTTCAAAAGTATTTTCTGAATTTTCCATATATTCAATTTTTTATTATTTTTGGATATTTTATTTTGAAGAAAAATATATAAAGGGAGAAATCGTTTATACTATTGTTTTTGGTGTTTGCAAAGTTATTGCGAAAATTGTCTTGAACTTAAACACACTTTTTGGTTCATGATGTAATAAGTCTTACTTTATACAAAGGACTGTTACTTCGAATTTTACTTATGCTTTGAAATATTTGTTCATTATGGTGCCATGAACTCAGAATACATGGTTTCTTTATCGGAATGATGTATGACAAAGATTCCAATCAAGTATGGTAGTTGGCTAAGGAATCAGCTAAACTATTTGAACTTCTAGGAACATGAATATATTCTATGAATTCAAAATGACGTTCTAGAAGATGAACTCGTAGAACTTTATAAATAGTATAGGATTGTGAACCTGATACTGACCATTTAACTAATATCAACAAATTGTGAGTCCAGTTTAAAATTTATTCATTCAATGCCAAGGGTGTTATCCTTGACTAGAAGCTTAATGGCTGCACTATACTCTGCAACATTATTGGTCGCAAGTCCAAGGAAAGGGCATACTGAACTAAAAACTTGATTTTCAAGTGTGAATATTACACATGCGGTGGAAGTAATGTTCCAAGATTCATGGATCGCACCATCTCCATATCCCAAATAAGTGAAATTTTCCAATGACATCTACCAAGTATGGATATCAAGAAAGATAAGTGTGTGCACGAAATAACTATTTTACAAAAGTTGTTTATGTAAAATAAAACATAATACAACAAAACATTGTGAGGCTTCATTGCCTAAGCAAAGTATTTCTTTAGATAGAGACCATTTTTTACCTCCGACAAGGATTCCCCATTATTATTGACTAACCCATATGAACCTCTTTTCAACATTGTTTTGATGACAAGTGGGCCAAACCATTTAGGTACAAATTTTCCTTTTCCCATTTTATCACTATCTTGGTCATAAACCAAAACCAAATCACGTTCAGAAAAGACTCGAGGATGGGATGTTTTGTCATACTGGGATTCCACTATTTTCATGTGTGCTTATACATTTAATGAGGCCTCTCTTCTAGTTTCATTAAGAGAATGAAGGTGGAGGAGTCTTTATTCTTTTGTAAAAGTGTTAGGTAAGAGTTCGATAGCTAGTTTTAATGAAATGATCTCACATTCAATTGGCAACACAAGTTCTTATCCATAAACCAACTGTAAAAGAGTGAAACCAGTCATTGTTTTAACTAAGTTACCATAATACCAAAGAGAAGAGAACAACATAATATTCCAGTTAGTTTTGTTCATATTAATCGTTTGCTACAACATGGTATTCAAAACCTTGTTGATGGATTCTACTTAACCATTGCATTGGGGATAATATGGAGAGGAAAAATCCTAGGGATAACTTGGTTCTAAGTTCATCCATAAAGCAATTCCTAGAATGACTACCATTATATATGATGATCTCCTTGGGTACACTGAACCTAGTTATCACATGATTGAATAAGAAATATGATGCAGTTTTTGTCGTGTTGTCGAATGTGGGCATTTCCTTGGACCACTTTATAAATTAGTCCACTTCTACTATGATGTAGTGGTGTCCATTAGATGAAGTTGGGTTGATTTTCATGTAATGAATGGCCCATTTTGAACATGGAACCACAGTTACTATAGGGTGTAACAGAGCGATATGTCCATGCATTTTTCTTTTATATATTTGGAAAGGATGACACTTGTTAATGACATTAATTCAATATTTAAAGGTTGTGGGTTAAAAGTACCATGTACGCAATATTTTTGGGTAGTTTTCCATCCAGAAAGATGAACGCCACATGCTCTTGCATGGAAATCATTCAAAACGTTTTCATATTCTTCATGGACTAAACAACGTCTTAGAATTAAGTCTATTCCTTTATGGTATAAAGTGTCCCCAATAATGAGGTATCTTTGTGCCTGGTATATGCGGCGTTGTTTAATGCTAGAAAATTGAGAATTGATCCTTTTGGTTTGGAGATATGTAGTTAATGTTCCATACCAAGGATCAGTAGTGGAAAGAAGAAATAAATGTTTGTCTTCCCAAGACTCTTCTTCTACTGTTTCCTCTTTATTGTCAGGTAACTCAGACACTAGTTCTGCAAATGTTAAAGACTTCTTGAATTTAGTTTTTACGAATTTATGATCAAATTCTTGCAAAATTACTATCCATTTTGAATAATTTCCCCCAATGATTCAGCAGGACAAACTGTGTCTCATGGGGTTCATTTCATCCACTATAGTCATTTTTATTGGAAGTATATAATGTTTAAATCTTTGGAAAACATGATTTTCTTCCAGGGATAACTTCTCCACCTAGGAATATCTAAATTCGTGGCCATCAAGTCCCTTACTAAGATAATATATGACATGTTCTCAAGATGAATCATCCTCTTGGACAAAAACCATCCCTAAAGTGGATTCGGTTGTTTCCAAATATAGGAAAAATATCTGGTATAGTCCACGGGACTAAGCACCAGGGTTAACATGAGGGTCGGTTTCACTGCATCAAAATAATGTTGAGTTTGTTCATTCCATATGAACAATGCATATTGTTTTAAGATACACATGAAACATTTATAAATTTCAGAATAATTAGCAACAAATATTCTCAACAATGTTTCTTTTCCTTGTAGGATTTGAAGTTGTCTAATTGATTTTTTTGGGGGGAGGGAAACTACAATATTGCATCAACCTTAAGTGGATCTACCGGTATCCCATCCTTGGTTACAAGAAAACAAAGTAACTCCTAGTCTCCACACAAAATATGCATTTATGTGGATTCAATCTAATGTTATACTATTGACATCGAACGAAAACAACATGTAAATGTGAGCAATGTTAATCTCTTCTCCTATATTTGGTTGTCAAGTCATCGAGGTAAACCTTGACAATTTTCTTAATATCATGAAAATCATATGAAATGGTTCTTTGAAAAGAAGCCCCAACATTTTTAAGGCCAAAAGGATTTTTTCAATATGAAAAATTACCGCATGGAAAAATGAAATTCGTTTTGTGTTGGTCTTCTTTCTTAATCTGAATTTGGTTGTAACCGAAGAATCCATCCATAAATGAAAATATTTTGTTACTAGCACACTCGCCTATAATATGATCAATGAAGGGTGTGGGATAATTATCTTTTTGGCAAGCCAAATTTAAATCCCTCAAGTCATTACAAACTCGGATTGTCCCTTGTTTTTTATTGACTGAAACATGATTGGATACCCAATCAATTGATGGTACAGGGTAAATGAATCCAGTTTTCAACAAATTTTCTACTTCTGCCTTGATGGCAATATATTTCTTAGGATTTACTGGATGTAATTTTTGTCGTACAAGTTTGTCATTTGGATATGTTTGTATCTCATGTTCGACAATGCTAGGATCGATGCCCGACATTTCTTCATATGACCAAGCAAAAACATCATGAAACTCTTTGAATAGAGTAGTATATTCAGTGATTTATGCCAGAGAGAAATTGTATCCTATTTTGATATTCTCGATAATGCTAGGATTAATGGATATGTTGATAGGAATGGTTTTTGAAACGTTTGTCAAATTTCCTTCCGAAAGCACATTATGTGTTTGGACAGGGCATTGATACCTTTCCATATCATCATCAAGGTAAAAATTTTCATTTTTTACTTCGAAGGAATCTAGTTTAGAAAGAAATGATGATCTGCGTTGCATGTATTCCCATGGTCATTCTGATATATTCATGACTTCCATAATAACTTCATTGGATCAAAATTTTTGATCTAATATGTCATGATTATGGGGAGTATTGATAGCCCATATGGGTGATGTGTACGGATCATATTCCTCTGATGGAGAAGGATTTTGATCTAAGTCTGCTGAAACATTTTGAATTGCTTGCTAAGACATTTATATGGCATACAAAGTTGTAATACTCCTAGTTTCATCAAGTAATTTTTTCAAATGTATTTCCTTTCCTTCACTAGTTTGAAAGTAGATTTTCTCTATCGCAGTTCCATCTGATGAAGTGTAACCCATCGTTGTAGTGGATTTGGTTAAAACGGGTAATGGAAAGTTAACTTCTGATGTAATTGTGAAAACTTGAGCAGTTTGAGGGTTATATGTTGGTGTTGGGACTCTGAATGTTTCCACGAGGGAAGAGACTTTAAACATCCCAACTCCCATATCTTGAATCACTACTTGTGAATTCTCCATAAAAGGTACATTTGAGTGGATACCGATTTCAGGTGTGCAGTAATCTGACTGATTGATTGTAATAATATTATCTTGATGAGGGAACTGAATTACTTGGAATACTGAAGATACTACTATTGTCATTGCATGTAGATAACTGCATCCCAATAGAATATTGTAATATATGGGGGCATCCACTACCTCAACATCAATGTGAACTATTTTACCTCCTAATTCAATTGGGCAAGCCATAATGAGTCCATGAGGCAGGAACGAGTGTCCATCAAATTCTTTAAGTACTTTGTGGGATGGTTTCAAAGTGGGTGATCCTAAGCCTTTCCAACATCTAAAATACATGACACAAGTAGAGGCTCTTTCGTCTATAAAAGTTCGAAATATTTTCAGCCCATGTGATAGCACTTTTATCTGAAAAGAGACATGTGATGGAATTCTACTTGTTAATTATTCTAAGTCAAAGGTGATCAAACTAGTATTGTTCGAATCGACTGCACCAATGGAATACAATAGTGATTTTATTTCAATTGGACAACTTTGTAATACCTCCAAGGATGACATGGCACAAGGTTCTTGAGCTAAGTCTTCCACTATACTATAGTTTTGAGCTTCTCACGCATTATAATTATGTTTTTATTTACTTAAAACCTATTTTGGGGTTCAAGGAACTATGTCAGTGGTTAGTTTCTTGATAGTGAGAGAACCATTTGGTTTTGATCCTAATGGGTCTAGAACACTAGGTGGTTTGTTGTAGAAATGAGCCCTTATTTGAACATTAACCTCGTGATCTAATCCAAAGATGTTGCCTATGGGTTGATTTCACCCTTGCGGAGGGTTTTCCTTGTTGCCCCCTTGTGGGGGTATCAGAGCTACAACAACCATATATTGTTGTTGTGGTCCACTGCGTTGAAATAAAATTTGATGAATGTCATCCATACGATGGCATAGGTGAGTATGATGATCTCCTTGACACATTCTGCAAGGATACTTGTTTTTTCGTTTCTCCTGATTTCCTTCTAGTTGATTATTCATTCTAGGTGTATCTCCTATCCCAACATTAGCATTTGGACTTTTCTTTTGTTTCTTCTTTTTCTTTTTTGGTACATGGCTTGGACCATGAGGATTTCTAAATTTTGGGTAGGATTTACAGGTTGCTTGTTTTTGTGGCCAGCTATGGGTTGAGAAGTTTTAACTCACACTTGTCCCATTTGCTGGGTAATTTGATCAATTTGGTTGACATAACCAATCACACCATCAACATAAAGTCCTTTCGATTGCCTTTCTAGATCGGACATAAATTCTAAAAAAAATGACCTTTCACTTAAGATTAGTTCAAACACAATGAGAGGATCCTTTTCATTATTTTCAAGCTTCTTAAGATAAGTTTTGTTCAAGCCACAAGTATCCTCCTCACTTGTACTTTCTAGAGGTCCTGTGAATGAGAAACTAGATCTCAAGTGTAATAGGAAATTTTGAGTGTTGAAGCATATTTTTGATCCACGAGTATCCTCTTCACTTGCACTTTTGAGAGATCCTGTGAAAGAGAACATGGATCTCAAGTGTAAATGCTTGTCATAAAAAATCAAAATTGAATCATGATAATACATGTAAACATCAGTTTAAGAGATTTATTAGAAACATAAAAAACATTGAACATTCAAACAATTTTTCTGTTTCTAATTAATAATCGTTGAAGAAAATTGAATACATATTATGTTTGAAGCCAACATCTTGAACCCTTGCTAAAAAATGGAAAATTATTTTTTCAAATTTTTAAAAGTGATTCTATTTTGCAAAATGCATGTTTGAAGGATTATCGACGAAATATCTTACCTTTCTTCTATTATAAAGAGTTCATCGAATGAAAAGATAGGTTTAAAAGAATCTGTGCATTTGTTTGGTTAAGTATTATAAGTTACAACATCATCAGTTTCACCACCACTCATTGAAACTAATCAAATTACCCTTAAAATAAACGCTTAATCTAAACTCAACCAAGATTCTATTTTTGATATCACCAATAAAATTAGGCTAGGTATTTGGGTTAGGATGTTGAGTTAACACACCAAATCCAGAAAACTCTGAAACTAATATTGATTAAAAAGATTCAAATCCAATAGTAGAAAAGAGTGCTTGCCGAGAAAGTGCTTCTAACATAAGTGTTAAGCACGAGGTCAATATGAATTTGTAAGGTTGGTGTCCCCCCTATTGATTATTTTGTGGGATATGAGAACATTACAGTATTTTAGTTAAGTGACAGGTCCTCAGGGTGACATCACTATCTTGAGATAGCTAGTCTATGTGAGTTGTGTTGGACTGACAACTGTCCTACCCAACCACCAATTGTGAAGTGGTAACCATAGTTTCTTTTCCTAGGGAATCACATAGGATATTTTGAGTGGGGGAGACTTGCAATACCTGAGACAGACACAAGGTTTTTTCATCTCCTTGGGAGGGTTAGTAGCTAGGAGCTAACACTTGGACCCCTAGCGATTGAAGAACAATGTAATCATTTCTTGTAACTTCACTATTTAGCAATTTTTGAGGCGTGATGTCCCTTAAGAGCTACTATGTTTTGGAAGTCCCTCTAAAAATATAACTTTTCACTAAACCTCAGTTTTTTGGAAATAAGTTTGCTTGTCGCTTCCTTAGGAACATTTTTAGTGATGTGGACACTTTTGTTTTTGTTGGAGTCTAGATTTCATTTAGAATTGTTTGATTACAATTTTATACATTTTTAAATTCTAAAAACTCAAATGTCAAAGTGGCTTCTCTCCCGACACCCCAATCACGGCGGCAACGAGGTGAATCACTAGAACTTAAAGGCCTCGCTAAAACATAGAGACATATACAAAACAAAAATTAGAAGGATTTGAAACTGAACCATTTTTTAATTCAATTAACAATAATAGAGAATATCAACAATAACCTAATCTTGAACCATCTATAGAAATAATTGATAATATTTCTCCATTTGAAATTGAAACAATAGAAATCCATACATCCGATCCTGTTAATCCACCTCTAAATCTTTTAGACCTAGTAATACTTGTGGTAAACGAATCATTGAATATCCTCAAACCTCTTTTCACATATTCAAATAAAATGCAAAATCCTACACTTAAACCTTTTGCTTCTTCAGAAATCTCTAGGAACCACACTAGTTCAGCCCCAAATTGTGGTTGGAGGATGTAATACCTCCAATTTGACCCCAATTCCAATCCCAATGGTTAACGTGCATGTTAATAATACAAGTTCAACCAACACTTCAATGTCAATTGGTACAATTTTAGATTCCAATCCTGGAAGTAGATCCACTTCATATATAGGTGTCCCTATTGGAGGGCGTACATTACCAAATATGGGTTTCCCATATGGTGGGGCCTATCAAGGTCAAAACCTACAAGGAATTAATTTGAATGCTTTTGTTCAACCTAATACTTGTCTAGGTTGCACTTCTAGAGGGAACTCTACACCTTGGAATGGTAATATTCCTATTGGAGGAAATTGAACTTGGAACATGAATACCAATTGGAGAAATCATCTGCAAATGAGTGGAAATGTCCTAGGAGTTTATCATCCTACTAGTTCTAGCACAATACTAGGGGGAAACCGCACACCCCCAACGACCACTATGCCAGGGGGAATTCCACATATCAATCCTGTCTCAAACTCGACTGGTATGGGTCTTGGAAGTAACCAATATTTTAGGAACCTATCCCCATAGAGGGGGAAATCCACATTGGAATAATTTTCAATTAAAAGGACAATATCCTTGCAATGATAAAATCGAAGGAAAACATCAACCTTGTTGGAGTCCACATCCACAAGGGGTTAATTCACCTTTCAATTCCATCCTGCAATAGAATGAACAAACTCTTGGGAATAACCAAGCTTTTGTGGCCCTCCTTTTCAAGGAGGAAATCCACCTTGGAATATAAATTAAACCCCAGGATAGTGGAACTATCAAGTTCCACGCACATATCAAACATTTATGATGACACCTATTAGATCACCATTTCTAGCCACATTGAATCTACCAGATTTATCCGAGCTAGCCAATGATCCTTTTTTGCATATCGATGGATGGCCAATAATACCAACCAAACTTCCTTCAGACATACCCAAGTTCTATGGGCGACCAAGGGACGATCCATCAAATCGCCTGATGACATTTCACTTATGGTATTCATCCAATTCCCTAGTCGATGATAGTATTAGGTTGAGGTTGTTTCAGAGGACCCTCATGGGAAACACTACGAAATGGTACATTGAATTGCCATGTAATACATTCACATATTTTTCATCTTTAGACATGGTATTTTTTACACATTTTCAATTACCTACCCGATATGAGACGAGTACTAAAATTTTAACTCGCTTAGGAAATGCACTTCTACTCACATATCTGATCATATACATGAGTGGAGGAGACACCAAAGGCTTATTAAAGAACAAATCCTATAAAAATTCTTAACAGATTGGTTTGTTAAATAACTATTTCCTACTCTTTCCAAATATGTATCTATGTTAGGAGAAATGACTGAAGAACAACGCATTCAGAGTGTCCAACAAATGGGTTTGATATATTCACAATCAGGCACATTTTATAATTTAATACCTATTGATGCAAGACCGAGTTTTATTTTTAAATGATGGTATTCAAAGTATATTAGTTGTTATTTCAAGTTGTGTTTCATGTCAGCAAGTTAATGTGACTTCAAAATTCAAGGCCTAAAGGTTTATAAATTCAAACAATGTGTCATGTTCTTCATTTTTCTGACAATTTCCTTATGCAAACATGTGATTAAAGTGACCAAAGGAGACAAAATTTCAGCCATTAATAGTGAAATAAAGGATATAAATGGTAAATTTTTCATAAACATTTAGATCTGAGTAATCTTTTAAAGAAAAACTTGAACAAAACTAAAAAAACTACTAATCAAAGTGTTTTTCCTAGCTTTTTAAGGAGGTTTCTAAGACTTCCAAATTTAAGTGAAATTGATTCTAATTTCTTCAAATGTTCTCCTGAGAGGTCCTTACAGGTATATAATATCATCTACAAGTTTTCAAATTTCAAAATAATCCCTAAATATAATCCTTAATCAGTGATTTGTGATACCTAATGTTTTGACAATTTTTTGACGATTTTCAAGCTAGTAAGCACACAACTATTTAAAATATTGACAAATCCTCAAATCGTTTCCCAAAATGGATGAAATTAGACTAGAAAATCAATTAGAGGGTTTTGTAAGATTTCCATTGCAAAAAATATCACTCAAAATGGACAAGAATTAAGGGTTTTATGCCAAAAATGTTAGACTCTTACCAGGTATCTGTTCCATTCAGGACTCTCACTAGCATGTACCCACAACTCTATCAATTCTTTTGCGACTATCACTAGAATGTACTAGAGAATTTTTCAATGCATTCATGAATGTTACTAGCTTGTACCCACTATTTCTCAAGGAATCCACGACTGTGTATAGCATGTACCCATGATTTTCTAAGGAATTCACGACTTTGTATAGCGCGTACCCGTGATTTCCCAATAATCCCAATATCTTGTCCAAATATTTCAAGATTTGGATGGGTAATGGAAACAATAGGACGATTTTAGAATCTGGAACTAAACTAAAGGATCTAAGGATAAATATCAACCATGCATCAAAGGATTTAAAAGGAAAGAAACAGCCAATCAAGGGGAAACTCTTAAGGAAACTAGTTTCAGTAGAAGAACCCTGTGGATCCCCAGCGAAGTTGCAATTCCATTAGTGGATTATTATACAGATGAAGCAATCAAATACTATCCTATTTCTATGGGGTGGGTTAATCCCATTTGATATAAAACAAATAAATTATCCCAATAATCCTAAGATCTAAAACCTTCTTTCATGGAGTTGAGAAGGGGAGTAAGAGAGGAGAATACCTCTTTGCAACCTTGTTGTTTGATGGAGTCCCTTGATGGTTTCCCTTGAATCTCCTTGAGTCTCCTTCAAACTTGAAAATATCACCACAAAATTATTCCTACTATCCTACAAAACTATCTTTGACAAAATATGAGTTATATCTAATTGACTACCAATTCTACATCAACATGAAACATTGAAGTGAAAACATTAAACAATAATTGGGAAGAAGATTGAATTGATTCATAATAAATGAAATGGATAAATACATACAGCACTTTCAAGTTCCTTCCTTCTCCATATCCTAGACCTTCTCCTCTACCATCCATGCCTCCGATTCCCAAAACATTTGTGATAGAAAAGTGATTTCTAGCACTCAATTCCTCCAACATACCTTTGCTATCTAATTTGTCTCCTCGAATTCACCTCATATGCCTTCCTTTTATAGAATTGAGCTTTGAGCACCCAATCTATTAACCATGAATGTGGAATTACGTATTTTTAATATTTTTGTTTATTCCTTCAAAAAACAACTTTACCTAGCTTTTAGGCATTTCAACTTGATTTTCAGTATTTCTAGGACAATTAATACCCAGGTTAGGCATTTTTTCCACTATGTGAGTTATAGGAGTTGGGTTTTGGCTCTGAAGTGGTCATGGACTTGACCTCTTTAGAGCCACCTTTCCTTCAAACATTTCTTCCTTTATGGAAGCAGTGGTCAAATGAGAGATTGAATCTCTCAATTGTTTCAGAACTCCGATCTTCATGTTGCGGGAAAAATAGAAATAGGTTTTCAGGCCAACACACTCAAGGGTGTTAATTGTATTGTTAACAATGTGTGTGTATGTGTGAGAGATAGAGACATGAAGGGGTTTATTGGGATTTTAGGAGTGGGGGGTGGTATATTAATGCGGGGGTGTCTAGGTGTTGTATAGGGGATGTAATAGGGAGGTGGGAATTGGGGAATAGATAGGTGGGGTAAGGGTTAGAGGTTAGGGGTTGTTAGTGGTAAGGGGGAGACATAGGTATTTGTGTGTGTGTGTGTGTGTGTGTGTGTGA
>LPNX010423105.1:439998-456380 GCA_001517045.1 Pseudotsuga menziesii | reverse complement strand
TTATAGAGGGCAGGGGGTGTTGGGGAATAGATAGGGGGTGTGGGGGTTAGAGTTTCGATGGGGTGTTAGTGGTAAGGGGAGACGTTGGGATGTGTGTCTAAGAGAGAGGGATATGCAAAGATAGAGTCGAGGGGGGATCCTTAGTGGTATGGGTTAACCTATGGATGTGTGTGTGTGAGAGAGAGAGAGAGGCAAGGATGTGTTAGGAGTTTAGGAGTGGGGGGGGCAGCGCTCAGATTAATGTGAGGGTGTTTAGGTATTGTAGAGGGGATGTAATAGGTGGTTGGAGGTTAGAGGTAGTTGGAGTGGTTGGGGAGTGATAGAGGGGAGGGGGGTGTTGGGAAATAGATACACTATTACAAAATGAGAAATTAATGACTAAAAAATGACTAAAATCAGGGTATAAATGACTATTTTTTAGTCAGCAACTAATAGTACCTAATTTCCACTATCTTATAGCTTGACTAACTTAGTCGTATTTCACTTAGTCATTAATAGCTTGAGTTATTAGTCATTTATTTAGTCATTGATTTAGTCTTTCATAGTTAATGATTTAGTCACAAATTTAGTCACTGATTTAGTCATTGCTTGCAACAATTAATGACCAAATATACGACTAAATAAACTACTAGATGATAACATATTAATGACTAAGCTAAATATGACTAAGATACGGGAATTCGGCTACTAATAGTTGTATATATATGCGAATTTAGTCATTTTTATAGTCACAAATTTATGATAGGGCATGGAGAAATTGATTCACCAACCTCTTGCCTATATTTAGGCAGGTTCTCTACCATTGAGATAGCACCCTTTCAGAAGTTGTTATTTCTTGATAATGATGATATTCAAACAAATTTTGCATCATTCAAGCATATAGAATAATTATTATCAAGTTACTATAGATCCATAATGGCGTACCATGTACTAGTCCTTCAAGTCCTTCTTGCACTTAATAAATGCATTTGAAAGACTTCAAGGACTATTACAAGTTAATCCATTATGTATCTATAGTAACTTGATAATCATTATTGTGTATGCTTGAATGATGCAAAATGCAAAAATCCCATAAATTTATAGGAATGACAAGCATGCATCCAATGTTAAACTATCTACTAATTCATCTAGATTCATGCCAAGATATCTGAATTTGACTGAAAATTCATAAGTGACTTGAAGATAGTGGTGGATGATGTCATGGAAAGGAAAATTTCAGTTTATATAGAAGCAAAGGATGAGAAAATGTAGAAACTCATCACCCAAAATGTATATAGAATAGTAAAAATAAATATACAACTAATTCCATTTCATATCGAGAAGAATGGGCATTAACTCTAAGTACTCTTAGCCACTAGATAAATGGAAATGAAATGAGATGAAATATTAGCAACAATACCTTCGAGTTTTCTTGCTAACAAGAAGTATGAATACTTATGTGATCATTTTATTCAGAGGTGACTTAAACAACCACTAACCTGCAATCAAGGCCATAAACCATGATCAGATGTATATATAAATTAAATAAAATAAAATTGAATGATAGACAATGTCAATCCCACTATCATTTATACCTCGAAAGAGAATTGGCATATCTCCCACAACTGTTCAAATTTGTCCAAAATGCCCACTTGCAATTCCCTTGTTTAAACAAAACAAAAAAAAAAATGAAAACATGAAAGTAGTAATTTACTCTACCTGTCTATTGGATGCAGAGTCTCATAGATGTACAGCAAAATTAGTCAATCACGTGCAATAAAATTATAAATGGATAAAAAGAAGAAAACAATGTGGTTTAGACCTTCCTTAATTTCTATACTCAGATATATATTACAATCACACAAAAATTATAAATGGACAAAAATAAGAAAACAATGTTGTTTAGACCTTCCTTAATTTCTATACTCATATTTATCCATAGTCCTACACCTGATTTTGAATGTGGTTTCAACTTTAAAGGTATCAAAAAATAAGCTTTGGCAAGGATAAACCCTTTATAACCATACATGAATTTAACTATAAAATTTCTCCCTGTTATTTTCTACATTCTTTTAACTTTACATTTATTTGCTACAGATTCATATATCTTCTTGAATGATTTCCCACATTTAGCAAAATGTAGGAGTCAATATTTGGGTTTTAGGCAGCATCCTAGTTATAAACATAGGATGGGATAATAATAGTGTATGGTTATTGCACATGAGAGATGCTTGTTGACTGTTATACATCTTAAGCATATGCTCATGATGTATTAAAAGGTAAAAATAGAAATCCTAGGTTGTTGATCGTAGGGGGATTAAAGAGTTTAAAATCAACATGGGAAAATAAGTAGAAAACATATTGTCTCCCAATAGGGAAATTCACTTTTTCCGTTAATATGTACAGTGAGTAAATAGTGTTTAAATATTTTACAATCATGAAGGACATAATCTCGTAATCTAGACAGCTAGTAAATGTTATTTCAAACTATATATATAAAAAAATCTAAGATAAAAAAACTATACAAAATAACAAGATAGTACATATGATTTCAAACTATATAATATAACAAGCTAATATAATGCATGACTATTGCAAATAAGGTGCACTCACCTTGAAAGAGTCAAGGAAATGATTGATGTAGGTGGTAGCTCCTCAAAGTCTCGCTGGATCTATAATAAAACCAAGAGAGCAGGAAATCAATATAAGAACGACATAAGCATGCCAAGAAATGTTCATAGATTAAATTCTAAATTTGACATCGTCTATAGAGACATAAGACAATTTAAAGAAACCAAGTTAACCAAGAAACTAGAAAATATAATCATACCTTTGTCTTTAGAGTATGAAAACAAAATATAAATGTTTCTAAATTGTTGTTTGCATCATAAAGAAGAATGTTTGACACCTGAAAACAAGAGTAGTTGATCAGTATTCCTTCCTCTTCTTTGCAACTTTTGGAAGACAACATGAACAAACTAGATAGATGAAAAGAGTGTGATGCACATTGCAAACCTTTATTAACCCTTCTATATTTATGTCAGATTATACAAAGGGGTCCCAATATTCATATTTAGTGTTGAATGATATCTCAAACATCTGCAACAACCACTATCAATATTTCTCTTGTTCACAGTATTTTAAATATGGCTTGCTTCGAGAGGATTATACCTCCATAGGGAGATAGATGTGTATGGGATTCTTAACAAGGAATATATGATTATCCTAGTTTAATTTATTTTTACCTCAATAGCAATATTTTTCCATATTGTCCTCTTCTTTATGTAAATTCAGCAGTAGTACAATTTTCACCAATTTCTTATGCAGTATCGATAGGTATAGTTCATATTCTATACCCACAATCCATCACAAATAGGAGTGATCATATCCTATGCCCACAATTGAAAACATATATACATGGGTGGCAGAATAAATTGAAAACCCCACTTCATATGTAATCTTATGTAATTTATAGTAATGGTATGATCCTATGTTAAGTAGGAGACCTCCTTCCCAGGATAGAAAGATCATGAAATTATTTATAAATGTTGCCTATAGAGGAGGCATCAAACATAGTTTCTCAATTTGTCTAACAATCATGTCAGTAAGGTATGTTTGGGTCACATGCCACTTAGAGATATAGGAATTAGAAAAGACATGTAATTGATTAGTGGTGGCATCATGATACAAATGCTTCACATATGTAAATTTTTTTCCATACAGTTACTCTCGCAAGTAAGTAGTTCCTCATCATGTTAGAGGAATTGGTGCACTTTTTATTTCCCCAATTTACTGAAGAAAAACATGTTGGGATCAAAGAAGGAAAATACCTTAGTCTACACTCATAGAACGTTTTGTTGCAATCCCCCAAAAGGACAAAGATTAAAAGAGGTTCCTTCCTAGAAATGGGACCAATACACAAACAATGTTATATGAATGCCTAAGGACCCAAAACAAGAGCACATCATATAAAAAATGACAACAAAATCTATTCCAGGTACATAATTGGATCATCACTTGCTCAAATGATGAGATTTCTAATTATGTGCCAAACAATCTGGCCAAGTTTACAAAGCCCATCAAGTCCCGAACTAAAATCTATTTATAGTACAACTGCCCAACATTTAATGTAATTCTTTATGTCAGGTGAATAAAACCCACCTTTGTAATGGCTGACAATCTTGTGCTAATAATCAATATTATGAAAAGAAAATTTTTATTAAAAATTCCTCTAACAACACTAGAAAAACTTTTTTTTGCGTTACCTTGAACAAAATACTCCTAGCATAAAAAAACTTCAGACAATATAGGTGTTATACCTAAATCCTGTCACCACCATGTGATAAGACCCTTAAATTCCATGTTTTACCTTAATCCCAGCACTTAGAATGAAAACTTGCTCTGTTTGTCAATTCTACTTGAAAAACCCCAACACTGCGCTTTCCCTATGGCCCATGAACGGTACCTTGCTTAGAACCGCCTGTATCCTATTTTCAAGAATCAGTACCATCACATATGGTTTTTGGTCCAGAAGTGGTTCTCATCTAAATCGTTCTATCATAAGAGAAGAAAAGTGGTACCTTAGGTAAAATGGGAAAAAGAGAAGTTTCTCGAGGCTTCTAGATCATGAGCCTCGTGTCCTCCCTTATCTCTATCATGATGGGTTAGTTTGAGCTTAATATCTCCCATGGTAGGATCTTGGAGCCACTTCACCCATAATTCTCTCAAATATCCCTATCCATTGAGCCTTAAAAATACAAGCTCATGTCCATAGTTGAGCGGGAGAACTATAGAGGTATTGTTATGCTGTTGGATTGACCACTTAGCCCAAGTCATTAGAGAGCATAGAGATCAAAGTTGGAGCTTATGGGGATGAAGTGTTTGTCTTGTGGAGGGGCTTGTCGACACTAAGGCAATGGTTGTAAGCTTCTCCATACATTCTTAATGAAAAGCTGATTTTCGTCCCACATTATTGTTGTTTTGATTTCACATGTAGATGTTGTTAGATTCCTTAGTCACTAACATGGATAAGTAGATGATTTTCTGGTAGCTTTGATGTGTTTGCATGATTGATCTATTTTCAGGTACACAGGTTCACAATCGAATCAGTATTCTAGGTGTCTACGACATTCAGGGAAGGTCTTCATCCTTTGTCGTTCACTCATTTGTTCTGGATCTGAACCATTCAGACCAGAGGAACACCTTCTATCCGAAGAAGGTGAAATATTTCTGATTACAAATATGGCGAATCCGCTGGAGAGTACTGCATATCTCAGTTGATCTGATCTTCCTCATTTCTTGAACTCTTGTTCGAATCCAGGCTCCATCTCCAACTCTCTTCAGTCAGATCTACCATATGACTCAGTGAATTTTGGTTTGAAACTTTTAGATTTGTTTAGATCTGAATTATTTCGACTTTTTATGCTCTTTTTTACTGTCAATCCATCAATTTTTTCCTTGATCTAATCAATTTATAACTTGTTCTTTCATTCTCCTTGTGTTTTAGATCTATTCAGGGAACCGCTCATGCATTGTTGGCAACAATTGGTGCCACCACCTAAACTCTGTTAGCCATACGCGGTGCCACTGCTTGAGTTTTTTTATCCAGAAGTGGTGCTCGTCTAGAACCTCTCTGTCAAAACCCCTCCAGCACAGTGCCAGGTAGGCCTTGTTCCAAGACTAGTTTTTTCTCATTTTTTGCAAAAAATTAAGTTTGTTTGCTTTCAGCCCTGCCCTGTCAGGATTGTGTGTTAGAATATGAATGCTCATGGTTTGAAATTTTGTGGTAAAATATTGGGTTGGTTGAAGAATTCAAAAGCTAGACTAGGCTTGTTGATTATTCATTTCCTTCCATGCTTGTTGGTTGTGATTGTGAAAGGAATTATTTTTTGAAAGCTTAGGCTATAGTGAGCTCTCTTTTCATTTATGTTATAAAGTTTGAAAGAAAAACCATTTGATTAGCATCTTGATTTCATTTTTTGCTTCCATAGAGGACTTCTTTTTTCTTGTTAAAAAGAAAATTTTTGACTGAGATTACGTCATTATCATTATTGAGCATAAGGCATTGGATCCCTAATTAGCCTCACAAGCTTTCAGGTTCTCTGTGTTCTTTTGTCTCTTTTACATTAGTACTATCTCACCAAAATAAAATAAAAAATATTGTATTTTTAAGTTAGATCTATATATGTTTTAAGAAAAATCAAAAAATAAAGTGCATATGCATGTAGAGTGCTTCTTGTTTTTCTTTTAGGAAAAGAGACTCTTCCCCTTTTGATTGCTTTCAGAAAAGAGAAATGAGTTTGGAAATTGTTGCTTGTCTTTGATTTTGATTTGTTCAAGATAGTTATTTGGGAATTTTTTGTCTTTAAAATTAAATAAAATACTCTCTTTCCCTCCCGTAGGTAGGAATACCACGAACAGTAAAGTGAAATATTTGCATCCGCATACTGCATGGTTTTACTTTTTCTGTCAAAATTCCATGCATTCACCTAATCATCCACTTTAAAATTAATGGTAGTTATAGGTTAAAATTTACATAGCAATTTGAGTGATAGGTTAGATACATATTCGGGCGTCGTTAAGCGTAGGAGCTGTCGTTACTCATTCGCATTACATCCCGGGACTCACATGGTTCTTCCACGTACTGTCGGTATATAAAATGGCCTTTCACATACCCTTGAGGTATATAGAAAGGTACTTCACGTACTCGATTGTATATCGGAAGGCCCCTTGTGAATGATTATGCATTAGACAACACTACTACCGATTTGAGATCCCATGTACCTTGTGTATATCGGGAGACCCCACTAGGATACCTTATCCATCTGAGAAAAGCTCTTTAACCATCTTGCTCAGATACATACACCAAAAATAGCATTCGAGAAGATTACTATGAAAGTATCCTTGAGGTATATCATGAGTGGCACCTTCTTGACAATCCTGGTGTGAGACCTGACTATTTGAACTTCTCCTGTCATTTAAGTTTGCATGTTTGGCCTATAGCTTGAGTAGGGAAATTTTTGGTGTGTTTTCTAGTTTTTGAGATCCTAGGTTAGATAGGAGCTGTACAAACTGGCTGAGCTAAGATAGTCCAGAAGAGTACGGGGCTTGCCACCTGATTTTATTCCTATTTCAGGAGAAAATCCAATGGAAGCTATCGACCAAGGAGATGCTACCAACTCCCAAGTGGGAGAGAATGTGGTTACTAAAAGCGGAGGACCATATCCTTCACACTTGCCTCCCTTGGTCCAACAACCTTCTCATGGTAATACTTTGTTCCATTCTCCCACAGAAGGTCATGCTGATGATACTGCCGATCTAGATTATGGTCCCAATGCTCCATTTTGGGATACCTCTATAGGACAAGCCATTGCCTCATCTGGCACTCGTTTAAACTTTTCTGAAGAAGTTTCACCAGATGAAGAAGAATGTAGACAATACCAGGAAACTATTCTACGTGCATAGGAGATTGAAAAGAAAATAGATGATATATTGGGCACACCACCATCACGTTCCACAGTTGTTCCTATGGGATATCATTCACTTGTCGATTCTATGAGACCCATTGAACTGATTCTAGATCACACAGTGACTCCACATAACCCAGGTCAAACTTCCAACCCCACCACCTCCCATATTATGTTTGTTCCCAATTCTCCTAGGTCTTCCACACTTGGGGCTCAACATTCAATTCCTATTTGATCATTACCTTCTAGTGCCCGGGGAAAACCCCAGCACGACCTACATTATCTGCCACCAGAATTGTACCTAGTCAAGAACAAACCTCTAGTATAGATCAATCTACAGTTTATGTCCCTCCTACCCACACAAATGTGGTTAACCCCCCATCTAGTTCAAGCCAGCCCTCGGGGGCACAACCTGTAACCAATAAAACCTCTTGGGGTTATGGTTACACAACAAATCAAGTACCTGTAAAAAACATTAATTATCCACCCAACCTTACAGGAATGCCTTATGCTATAATTCCATATCCTAGTAGTACTTTCATGCCATGGGCATAACCTAACTAGTCCTACATGCCAGATATGGGAAGGATATCTATACATACTTCAAGAGGTGCCGGAGGACCACCCTATGGAGGACCTCCCCCTAGGGGGCCTAATGGTCCTAGAGGGCCTGGTGGCTTTCCTCCTTATGGTTCTAATGGTCCTGGTGGTCCTAGGGGGCTTGGTGGATTCCCTCCTAATGGCCCTGGAGGGTCTGGTGGCCCTCCTCCTAGTGGTTTTGGAGGCTCTGGAGGTTTACCTCCCAAAGGTCCCGGAGGGTCTAGTGGTCTTCCTCCTAGTGTTCTAGGTGGTTGTGGGGGCCCTGGTGGTCCTCCTCCTAGAGGCCCCGGTAGTCCTAACGGTCCTGATCCCATAAATCAACCCTCTGTAAGCGGATCTTCTGGTAGCTCCTCGTCCCAACAACCTGTCTATCAGTCTACTTATGGTCCTACTGGTACTTATATGCCATATCAATATTACCAGTATGTGCAACCTAATCATTAGTTACCGTTCCTAGCAACTTTGGAATTTCCTAATTTATCGAAGTTGATTAATGACTCCATTCGACATAACCCCTTGTGGCCTCCAATTCCGGTAAAGTTACCATCGAACATTCCAAAGTTTGATGGGAAGTAGGGAGTCGATCCAAAAAACCATGTCATGACATTCCATTTGTGGTGTTCTCCAAACTCCATTTTGAATGATTCAGTTCGTTTAAGACTCTTTCAGCAAACTTTGACCGGTACAACCACGAAATGGTACAATGAACCTCTGCAACATTCGTTTGTGGATTTTGGCTCATTGGCAACTGTATTTCTTACGCACTTTTAGCTTCCTATCCATTATGAAATGGGCACTGATATCTTAACTTCTCTGTGACAGAACAACTCTACCAACATATCTGATCATATCCATGAGTGGAGAAGGCAGAGAAGACTTATTAAGGCTCCTATTCTGGATTAGTTATTAGCCGATTGGTTTACTAAATATTTGTTTCCTCTAACTGCCTGATATGTGGCTATGGGAAGTGTTGTTACTAAAGAGAAATCCATTAGTCGAGCCCAATATCTAGACTTGGTCTATTACCAGTCCGGAACTTTATATGACCCGATTCCTCAAGCTCGTTGCACAAGCACCGATCCTTCTAAGCCACCAACAAAAGTCATGTTGATGTGATTGTTGGTTCAATCTAGTTCCCATCAGCAACAAAACCTGCCAAGAAACCCTTCATTGCCACCCCTAATCCTTCAATTCCCAAAGTTTCCACCGAGGTCAATTCTATTCAGAGTATTCAAACACCCGACAACAATAAAAAGAAAGGTAAAGCTAAAAACAAAAAACCTAGAAACCAATAGGAGAATCCAAAAACAACCACCAACAATAATGATAAAGGGAAAAGAAAAGTAAAATATCCATGTTTGATATGCGGAGGTGACCATTTCACAAAAGAGTGTCCCCGTCGGGACGAAATCACCCAATTTTTTAAAACAAATCCCGCACCCCCAGTTCTCATAGATCCTTTTCCCTCTCAACAAAAACTGATAGACCACATGTCTAATAAGGGAAACTCTAGTTCATCATAGGAAATTCGTATGATGTCCTCAAATACTAGTAGTTTGAAAACTCAAAGTCAGAGTTACGAGAAACTAGCAGACAAGAAAGAAGGCAATTCTTCTTTAGGAAAATCTCCCTCTACTGGTTCTCCCAACTCCTTGTCTACTGTCCCCCTAACCATCGAGAAGCCTACTCTTGACATGGTTCTGTGTCCACCCAAGAATACTCTTAGGAAGGTTGTTTTCAACCCTAATGCTCGAGCTACTCAATTTTATAATGTAGTTGAATATCTCTCTTAGGAACCATGTGCAATTGTTGGCAGGAATATTTCACCTTTTGCAGACAGTAAGGTGTTCCATTGGTCTGAATGGTTCAAATCCAGAACAAATGAAGGACAAAGGTTGAAGACCCCTTATTGGACGCCGTAGATACCTGGAATGTGATGATTTGATAGTAACCCTGTGTACCTGCAATTAGATTAAACACGTAAACACATCAAAGCTACCAGAATATAATCTACTAATCCATGTTAGTGACTAAGGAATATAACAACATATACATGTGAAATCAAACAACAACAGTAATGTGGGACATAAATCAGCTTTGCATTAAGATAAAATGGAGAAGTTTACAACCAATTAATCCTTAGTGTTGAGATGCATCTCCATGAAACCAAACACTCTCATCCCCATAAGCTCCAACTTTTCTCTCTATGCTCTCCAATGGCTTGGGCCAAGTGATCAATCCAACAGCATAACAATACTTCAATGGTTCTCCCCTCAACCATGGATATGAGCTTGTATTTATAAGGCTCAATGGATAGAAATGATTGAGAGATTTGTGGATGAGGTGGCCTCTAAGATCCTAGGATGGAGGATCTCGAGCTCAATTGACCCATAATGATAGGGATAAGGAAGGAGACGAGGCTCATGATCTAGAAGCCTCGAGAAACTTCTCTTTTCCCATTTTACCCAGGGTACTGCTTTTCTCCTTCAATGATAGAGCAGTTCAGGTAAGAAACGCTTATAGACTAAGGGCCATAAGTGGTGGTACCACTTGTGGCTAACAAGGGCTAGGTGGTGTGAGCAAGTTACCGATCATGGATAAAGGGGAAAGCACGGTGCTGAGCATTTTTGTGAAATATTGACAAATGGTATGAGTTTACACTCCAAGTGCTAGGATTAAGGGCACATAGGTGTGTTAAGAGTCTTATCACATGATGGTGACAGGATTTTGGTATAACAGGATGCCCCCCAAAGCATGAGTCTTAGAGGGATATGATAAACAAGAGCTTTGAGAGAACAAGTCGTCGCTACGAGGTGAAAATGTCGGCTCAATCGGAGCATATTGTCAAGTAGGCATCTATAGTACATCAGTATGTTGACTCATAGACACAAGTAACCAACTCATGGCTGCAGACCAATACAAGGCAGATCCATGCGAGGAATAAACACACATGGCTACTAGAATACAGTGTAGATCCATGTGATAGAGGAATCAAACATGGACATATCTACCATACATACAATGTAGATCTATGTCATATAGACACAAATTTGAGCATAGCCATGACCATACAAATGTGGATCCATGCTAGATATACAAAAATCCATTGCAACCTAGGGAAAAGCAATGAGCACTTTAAACAAATACCCAGGGTCTTCATCTCATCTTCCATAAAGTACGATTCTATCCATGTGATTACAATGATCTGAAGTCGAACATGGTAGAAACCACTTGATTACTGGCCAATGATGTGAACCATTAAAAAGTGAGAGGGAGATCACCATTAATTTCAATGATTCCCAAGGTACTCTAGTACAATATACTAAGTGTGAATAGATGTCCTGATGTCGAACACCCAGTCGATTCTATCGATCAAAGGTCAATGATGTGAACCTATGTCGAGAGCGAGAGAACCTGTCATTAAGGTATATAGATCTCAAGGTACTAAATATTGTTTCTAAGACTATTTCTCAGATGATGAGCTGATGTCATTGGGAATAGTCTCGTCGAAGGAGGGCCATGATGAGTCCCACATCAATGACATGAAACTTGGAACATAGTTTTTGAATGACGTGGATGTAGTAACCATAAGACTGACTCAAAAATACTAACACAAATGACTGTGTAGAGTGCAGAGGTAAAACTTCTTCAAATCCCCTATTAACACTCCGTTTTTAATAGTTGATTCGAGGGCTTGATAGAGGTTCAATAAGGGTCCCATCCCCTCGAATCTCATGTGACCATCCTTCAATGAGGAAAGAGGCAGGTGTATTGTAGCACTGGGCATGATCCCTATTCAAGGGTTGTGATTTATCGAAGGACGATCAATAGTTCTGAACCACTTCGCGTGTGCAAACATGCACGATCAAAGTTTCTGTCCTAGAGTGTGAAACGTGTTAAATACTGGTGTATTTTGATGGTTGAGATGAAGCTTGGGGCAGATCTACGGCCTACAATAATTTTGCACTCCATACTTGTATGGATAAAGCCACAATCTCAAATCGTGAAAAGGGGTAGAGGTCTCAAAGATCAATGGCCACTATGAAGAAGAGGATATATCTACAACTATGGTTCATTTTGCAAGGAAAACTAGCACGGATGAATATTTGAGTTCTCCATTGTGAAAAATGGTTGGTCCTGTTAGAATAATCAACCCATAGTTTACTACCTTAGACATTAATTTAATTATTTTTGTCTTATTTTCCTAGTTCATGTGTCCCACCTTGTGCAAGTTGTCATTTACCTATCCATAGTGGTCAAACTTGCCTTATTTGAACCATGTAGTGCTTGGGAAACCTCAAGGAATCAAATCTACTTTATTCCTGGGCTCCTAAGCACCCCTCTGCTTTTTTTTCTTTATTGCCTTCTTTTTTAGTGTTTTAAGGAAAAAGGAAAAGCTTGACTAGGTGAGGTTGACTAGTTTTTTGTCCTACACATCCTCCTCTCTTTTCTCCTTGGAAAAGCATGTATGAGTTGTCATTCCATAACTCTTTATCTTTCCTAAGCCATTTGGCTAATTCGTGAGCTCCATGACAGATTTGGGATCATCTTTTTACACGTATGGGGGATTTGCTTAATTTTAGTAAGCATGCTTTATGCTAGATTCGAATTGCTCCTCATGCCTTCGAATCCCTGATGTATTTTATTTATTCAGCAACCTATTATGTTACAGGGTTGGCTATTGTACACTGATTTAATACAATTTAGTGTTCAGTTCCAATTTTAGTCTCTTTTGTGAGTGATTTTGCATGATCAATTGTTAATTGTTGTGAGTAAAATTAATCTATCACTGGGTTCAATTTCCACATGGTATCAAAGCCATTGTAGATCTATTTCTCTCCTTCAATTTTTTTTTCTAGGTTTGACATCAGTGACTAGGAGCATTCTACTGACAGCCAGGACAGATTTTCTAAGCTATGGATCAATCACAGAAAACTATATTGACTCCCTTCAATTTCTTTGAATGGAAAGCAGAGATGGAGATACTGTTGAGAGAGAAAGGCCTCTACGGGGTGACTATGGCAACAGAAGTAGAGCCCAATGTAGCTGCAGATAAGATAAAATGGCACAACAGGAGGGATGAGGCCTATGGTCTCCTATGTATGAGTATTTCCAAAGACCTCCTTTTCTATCTTGATGGATTGACATCACTGAATGAAGTATGGGAGAAGATTTCTGATCTTTTTGGAAAGACAGATGAGATGAGGGGACATCAAATCGAAAATGAGCTGATTTCTTTGAGTCCAAATGGCTTTGAATCCCTGCAACTATATTTCTCCAAGTTCAAAGCACTAGTTTTGCAGCTAAAACAGTGTGGGATCGAAAAGAAGGATGATCAGCTAGTCCTGGCCATTCTCTCAAAGCTAGGCCCTGACTATTCAGTGTTTTTTTTTACCTTCTATGCCACAAAACTGATAGCTCGAACCTGGAAGATGGCTATCCTTGCAGATTTCATGGAATCTCTCACACAAGAACAGGACAAGCTGGTGATGATGGGCACCATCAAACCATCCAAATATCAAGCTGTAATTGCTCGAGATTTGAAGGTGGATTCAAAAAGCAAAAAGAAAGCTAAAAAGCCACCTGAGCAAAAGAGAGACAAGAAACAGTCTCCGGAGGAGCCACAAGGTTCCAAGAAGAACTACCAAAAGAAGAAAAACAAAGGTGAAATGAGCAAGTGTGCATACTGCAATAAGGGAAATCACACTGAAATCTCTTGTATGAAGAAGCAAATAGACATGCTGACCCAACTCCTGGAGAATAATGGCATATCCCTTCTAGACAGCTCAAAGAAGAGAGAAGGAGGATCAAGTTCAGATGACAGAGAGAGAGAGTTCATGCATTGGTTGCTGGCACATCAAGCTCACCCATTTTTATCATTTATTGTGAAGCTTCAAGACACATGGTTTCAACCAAGGAGGCCTTATCCTCACTTGACATGTCGAAAGGACCACCTATAGTACTGGGAGATGACTCTCTCACTGAAATTTTGGGCAAAGAGAGGATTGATCCTGATCATGGTCAGTTTAGCAATGTCTTGTATGTGCCTGGTCTTGCCTCCAACCTCTTGCCAGTGTACAAGATGACTCACACTGGGTCTCCTAAGAATGTCATATTCTCCCCTGATGAAGTTGAGATCACAGAGATCTCAAGTGGTAGAGTCATTGCAAAAGGAGTTGTGAATCATGATCAAAAGGTATACATGTTCTCACACTTCCTACCTTACTCAAACCCCTCTGCTATTCTGATTCATGCTAATGAAGCAAGCAAGATTTGGCATGAAATATTTGGCCACCTAAATTACAAGTATCTTTCTGATATTAGTGAAAAAGAGATGGTCATAGGGTTTCCCAAGATAAAATTTTCCAAAGGAGTCTGCCAAGGCTGTATCCTAGGAAAACACCCAGAGCACAAATTTCAGAGAGCTAGTCATGAGAGAACCTCTGCACCCCTCGAGCTGATCCACAGTGATGTTGCTGGCCCATTCCCTCATATGTCCATGAGTCAGGCCAAATATGCATTGAATTTCATTTATGAATTTTCCAGGTATTGCTGGGTTTACTTCCTGAAACACAAGTCTAAAGTTTTTGGCCTCTTCAAAGTCTTTAAGGCTTTGGTTGAAAACCAGTCTGGGAGGAAACTCAAGGTCCTCAGATATGAAAATGGTGGTGAGTATGTCAAGTCTGAGTTTATTAACTATTTTGCAGATGCAGGTATTTAGATGCAGCATTCTATCCCTTACACACCACAACAAAATGGTGTTGCTGAGAGGAAGAACAGATCACTGAAGGAGATGGTAACATGCATGATGGAGGCCAAAACTTTGCCACCAAAGTACTGGGTCAAAGCTATCAACTGTGCAGCCTATATTTAGAATAGGGTGCCTCATAAACAGCTTGATGGTATGACTCCCTTCGAAGCATGGAGTGGGCACAAGCCAGATGTGACCCATTTCAGGATTTTTGGCTCAAAGGCTTGGGATAGAATTCCAACAGAGAAGAGGAAGGATTTGCAGCCCCAAAGCCAAGAGTGTCTTTTTGTTGGATACTCTGAAGATTCAAAAGGGTAAAAACTGATAAATTTGAGCACAAACAAAGCCTTCATCGAAAGGTGTGTTCAGTTTGAAGAAGAACCCCTTGCAGCAGTGGAAGTTGGAGAAGCCTCTTCTCCACCTGAACCTCAGGAAGTAAGTAAAGAGTTTGTTGAACATGCTGATTCTAGTTTTTCTAATGGAGATGAGTTTATTTTAGACCCTAACAGCCATACAAGGCCAAAATGGGCAGCCAAGACACTACATGCAGCAGGAGAGCTAGCTAAGGATCCCAATGACCCAAGGAGGACCAGATCTCAATTTGAGAATTGTCTATGCATGAAGGATCCTATGTTTGCTGAAAAATGCTATTTGATGGTGGATTCTTATCCTCAAACATATTAAGAAGCAGTAGGAGATCCAATATGTCAAACAGCCATGAAGGAGGAGTTCAGCTCACTCCAAAAGAGCAACATATGGGAGCTAGTGGATCTTCCTCCAAGAAGAAAGTTAGTCCAGTGTAAGTGGGTCTATAATACCAAATTTGCTGCTGATGGTTCACCACTGAAGTACAAGGCTAGATTGGTAGCCAAGGGCTACTCATAGGTTCATGGCATAGATTACAATGAGACTTTTTCCTCAGTGGAAAAAAATGGATTCCATCAGGCTAGCCTTAGCCATTGCAGCCTCAAGGAAATGGGAGGTACATCACATGGATGTAAACTGTGCCTTCCTGAATGGAGATCTCACTGAAGAGATATATATTCAGCAGCCTCAAGGTTTTTCTACTAACCCTTCTCTTGTGTGCAAGTTGAGAAAGTCATTGTATGGGCTAAAGCAAGCCCCCGGGGCTTGGTATGCCAAGATCAATAGATTCTTGCTATCACTGAAGTTTGTTCGGCGCAAATCAGATCCAAATGTCTATTTGAAGTTAGTTAATGGTTCATTAATGATCATTGTTTTATATGTTGATGACCTCCTCATTACAGGAAGCTCAAAGGATGCGATTGCTTTCTTAGAGGGTGCTATGAACCAAGCCTTCTCCATGACGGATTTGGGGCTCTTAAGTAAATTTTTGGGGCTTGAGATTTCTCAAACAAAAGCTGGAATCAAGGTGCAACAGTCCAAATATTCCTTGGACTTGCTGAACAAATTCAGAATGAAGGATTGCAAAGCAAGAAAAACTCCTTTTCTTTCAGGAGTGAAGCTGGAAGAAGCTGATTCTTCACCTATGGTAAATAATACACTGTATAGGCAATTCATTGGATGTTTGTTGTATCTGACACATACTAGACTTGATCTTTCTT
>LPNX010423105.1:422061-439949 GCA_001517045.1 Pseudotsuga menziesii | reverse complement strand
GGATCAGCCTCATGAGATCCATTGGAAAGCAGCCAAAAGGATCCTTAACTTTGTTCAGGGAACAAGGACACATGGGATCTTCTATAAAGCAAAATCTGAGGCTTGATTTGACTGGATTTACTGACACTGATTGGGAAGGTGATAGCACAGACATAAATTCCACATTAGGATATGTGTTCATGCTTGCAAAAGGGCCAATCAGTTGGTCAAGCAAGAAACAGAGTGCCATTGCACTCTCATCTATAGAAGCAGAGTACAGAGGAGTTGTTAATGCAGCAACTCAATGTTTATGGTTGCAGGGTTTACTTGGAGAGTGTGGCTTCGAATCAGAGTACTCAACTACCATCTAATATGATAACCAGAGTACCATTCGAATCTGCAAAGATCCAGTTCAAAAGCAGAGATCCAAACACATTGAGATCCATATGCACTACATCATAGAGCTTGTGCATGATGGCACCATTCACCTACTCTCCTGTTCATCTTCAGAGCAAGTAGCTGATATCTTCACCAAAGAATTTTGTGAGATGACCTTCAGCAATCTCAAATCACTGCTGGGGATTGCTGATCATGCTGTGAAGCATGAGTGAAGATAAGATTTCCAAATTCTGTTTTACAGTTCATGTTTAAGGGAGGATTTTCCCAAGTTGGTTTTGCCTCTTTCCTTGGTTGTATGGACATGCAGTATGTAAAAGGGTGGCTAAGACTTGTTGCTAGGCCCTATAATTTTATGATATATTACTAATAAGTTAGGCTTAAGGGGGGGTGTTAGAATAATCAACCCATAGTTTACTACCTTAGACATTAATTTAATTATTTTTGTCTTATTTGCCTAGTTCATGTGTCCCACCTTGTGCAAGTTGTCATTTACCTATCCATAGAGGTCAAACTTTCCTTATTTGACCCATGTATCGCTTGGGAAACCTCAAGGAATCAAATCTGCTTTATTCCTGGCCTCCTAAGCGCCCTTCTGTTTTTTCAGTGTTTTAAGGCAAAAGGAAAAGCTTGACTAGGTGAGGTTGACTAGTTTTTTGTCCTACACATCCTCCTCTCTTTTCTCCTTGGAAAAGCATGTATGAGTGGTCATTCCATCACTCTTTATCTTTCCTAAGCAATTTTGATAATTCGTGAGCTCCATGACATATTTGGGATCAGCTTTTTACACCTATGGGGGATTTGCTTAATTTTAGTAAGCCTGCTTTATGCTAGATTCGAATTGCTCATCATGAATTCGAATCCCTAATGTATTTTATTTATTCAGCAACCTATTATGTTACAGGGTTGGCTATTGTACACTGAGTTAATACAGTTTAGTGTTCAGCTTCAATTTTTGTCTCTTTTGTGAGTGATTTTGCATGATCAATTGTTAATTGTTGTGAGTAAAATTAATCTATCACCGGGTTCAATTTCCACAGGGCCCACTCTGATCGATGGCTGTAGGAGGGTCGATCTTGATTGATGGCTTAGGATGTATCACGATCCAAAATTCCCACGGTGTTCAAAAAAGAAAGGTTGGCAGTAGGATGAACAGAACGTGGACTGCGGATATGGAAGATTCTTTTGATCGGACAGCTAAGAAAGACTCCCGAGTTGCAAATATCCAACCCAGTGTGGATATGAAAGCAGAGGGGGCATTCACACGTGTAATCTACCTCATCGTAACTTGTACAAAAAGGGAGGCGGATGCAGCAGATTACAAATAAACAATTTTTCTAATACTTAGTTTTCAAGAATGCCACCTCACCCAGAAGAAGTATGCCTACTCGTTTCCAACAAAGAGGATGAGGACCTCCCTCTTGAAGCACATCAAACCTTTACTATAGAAATTTCAGATGAAGAGAGGGATATTCCATTAGAGAAAGATTCTAAGGGTCCTCTTCTGCAATCTCCCAAGTGTCAGCCTGACAACTCTCTAGAAGCAGGAAGCCCTAGACAATTTTCCCATGAGCAGGTGACAGATCGTACTGGAGGTTGCCATGAATTCTATTACCCGATGTCCAAATACATGGAGGGTCTGGGTGAAGGCAATGATTGGTCATGTCTCTGCCTTAAACATCAGTTTGTTTATCATTTCCTTCTCCCATTATCTATTTCATTTTTGTCCATCGAGCACCATGCAAGAACAAGAATATTAGGCAAGTGCTTGATTTGCTTCACTGGAATTCCGACTTATCTTAGTTGGAATTATGTACAAAGTTAGGTAGGGTAGGTAGGACAAAATAAGCTCATATATTATCGAGCATTTCCTTCATTACTATTTTTAGTTTGTTCCCATTTTCAGTTACCACAACAGGTTTACAGTCGCCAGCATGATTTTCAAGAGTGGCATGAATTCGCTGGAGCAGTAGCATGAAGCAGAATGGAGGTGTCGAAGAAAATTTGAAGGCATCCCAATGGATTCGGCACTTGGTCTATGGGGGTTCTTTGCTACCTCCCTGGGAGGATAGCATCCCTCGTGGAGTGAGATGTTAACACTTTGTTTTTAACAGTTGATTCGAGGGCTTCATAGAGGTTCGGTAAGGGTCCCAGCCCCTCAAATCTCATGTGACCATCCTTCAACGAGGAAAGCAGTATGTGTATTGTAGCATTGGGCATGATCCCTATTCAAGGGTTCTGATTGATCGAGGGAGGATCAACGGTTTTGAACCACTTAGTGCAAGCAAAAATGCGTGATCGAAGTTTCTATCCCAAAGTGCGAAACATGTTAAAGACTGGTGGATTTCGATGGTTGATATGAAGCTTGGGGCAGATCTACGGCCAACAATAATTTCACACTCCATACTTGTACCAATAAAGCTACAATCTCAAATAAAAAAAAGGGGTAGAGGTCGCAAAGATCAACGGCTGCTATGAAGAAGAGGATAGATCTACAGCTATGGTTTATTTTGCAAGGTGAACTAGCATGGACGAATATTTGATTTCTCCATTGCAAAAAAGGGCGGGGCCCACTCTGATCGATGGCTGTAGGAGGGTCAATCTTGATCGACAGCTCAAGATGTATCATGATCCAAACTACCCATGGTATTTAGAAGAGAAAGGTTGGTTGTAGGATGAATGAAACATGGACGGTGGATATGGAAGATTCTTTTGATCGAACGGCTAAGAAAGACTCTTGAGGTGCAAATATCCCACCCAGTGTGGAAATGACAGTGGAGGGGGTGTTCACACGTGTAGTCTTCCTCGTCACAAATTGGTAGATTCCTCCGACTTCATTTGGGATATGATTGAAGTGGAAGTCGTGTCCAGTGGCATAGTTTTTTTGGTTCACAGGTGTGGTGCGTGTTCACTTCAAGGGGAGCCATCCCAGTGAGGTGGATTTTGCATGAGCTTTCCTATGGAAGGGAGAAAGGTAGCTGGAAAATCTTCTACTCACATGAGGTAGAGCCTACACAATGTGGGATCATCCATTTCATGAAGTATGCAGCATAGATCTACTGTACCAGATGGCATCCACAACTGCTCCCCGCAGCAGACAGTAGGGCGTCACAACCAATGAAGCCAAATGACTAGATCCCCAGCAAGTAAAGGATCGCCCTGCTCGTGTCTTTGCACATGTTGAGATTTGATACACTCAATGACAGAATGTGCAAGAATGTTTACCATCCTGTGCGAAGATCAATCCTGAAAGCTCTATAAATACCACCTTCAATTCAACAAGAGTGAACTAACATATCTCCATAGGCCGAGTTCTACTTCTCCACGAAATTTGCATAGGCCTGATAGAGTTTGATGATGAAGATTTGGTTCGAAAAGCTTGTCCATATGGGGGTGTTGATGGTTGGTGAGTAGGTTCCATGCTCACTTTTCACCTTGGTATTTGCATGCCAATGGTGACACCATCCATTAGGACCTAAGCATGATACCCGCATCTTTGACAATGCGAGACCTGGACACTTACTCCCCATAGGTGTTTTTCCAGGGACCCCTGATACCATAGTGCCCACCAAATCCTCCACAAAAAGGAAAAACCATTGGCCATTCTCTATCTAAATATTCATTCAGATGAGAGCGTCAGGGGTTTAAAGCCCTAACAGCCCTGTTTGTGAAGTCCACTTTCCAAGGGTGATGGGGTTGGTGTAAATCTTCTACACCTTATTTCCTGTGGGATAATTCACCTCACTATAGGTGAGGAGTATAAGAATGATGAGCCACCCCGCAGTTCTATATCATCCAGAAGCAATGCGACACTTCTTCCAGAGCCCACGTATAACAATGTTACCTAGTGGGGAAGGAGGTGGCAGATGTGACTAGACTGGAGATGGATGCCAAATACCTCACTAATGTGTGCCAATGTGGAAAGTTGCATTTGAATGTGATGGAAGCACACACCTCTAAGTTAGAAGCAGGCATCATACTCATCATCCGTTGTGGCGGCTGAACGTGTCGAACTGTTAGCTGGGCCGAATAAAGCCACTAGTGCCATAATGTTTGTTCTTATTTGTAAAACATGGTGATAGTCCACTCTCTACATTGTTAACACCGGATGGTGACTTGTAAGAGTTTTTGATTCTATAGTCTCAGCATTAGAATTGTATAAAAAAGCTCTCGATAGAGGGAAAAAGGAGTTAGTGAATTGGATTGGGAAACAATCCTGGGCTGAGGCTCCCATTTGTAAAGCTTGATACCTGTGTATGAATAAATTGTAGTGGAAGACTGTCATTGACAGCAGAGATTCTTGTGTTGTTTTTTTTCCCAATAAGTTCGTTCGTTTTACATGTAAATTGTGCTTTCTTGTCTTTAGTCCATTTTGTTTATTGCTTTTCATGCCTACGACATAGGGTATAGTGGTTCAGAATTCATATTTGTTATGCTCCGACTATTGTTCCATGCATTAACAATGGTTCTTCTAAAGTTACATGGAATTCATCTCGTCAATGCTTAATGTGATGGACTTTCCCTCCTTTTCCTCTAAAATGCCCACTAAACTCTCTTGATTGGGAAATTAGCAGCTATCTTGCCTCTGTTTGCTACCTTTCGTCATTCTTTCCATCTATAATAATTTCTTGTGTAGGTTTCAACTCCATTTTCCCATGGTCCCTTATCCCCTGATAATCCCACCATGCACCTTCCTAAACATACTTTGCCCCATTCAGGATCGTAGCCCCCTGATTATGCTAATTGAAATTCCTTTGCAGAGTAGACTTTGGTGACACACAAGACTGACAACCTTATGTGGAGCTTCTTCGGTGACAAACAAGAGATCCCTCTCTAACTGTGCAGGGCTGGAGGTGTAGCCTAAAGTGGTTCTGCTGTTATCTAGGAGCGGCCTCCCCTCGCTCGACCTTGGGGGCCCAAAATCATGGTGCTAACAAACTGGCGTCATTGCCAGGGATAAGTTGAAGATCCTCCCTGGGAAGAACAACAAATATTTAGATTTGACTGTTGATGGTGAACAATCTTTCAGACACCAAGGTTGAGCACTTTTCTCCTAGCGACTCCACTCTTGAAGGATTCAGACTTTAGCGACTCCGCTGGTGGTATAATCCATAAAATCTAATGACCAAGGAAGGCAGGCCGATCTCTCCTAGAAAATGGACCCCTCATAAAGCTCAAAAATACATGACAGAAGGTCTAAGTACTCGAGTCAGCGTTTCTTCCCGGAAACCTTATCCTACCTTGTAAGTTTGCTCTTGTCTTTTCTGAAATTTATCAAAATAGCTTTCTCTAGCCCAGCACATCCTGAGCAGAGCCATTGACATATTCCCGTATATCATTCTTTATGAACCAAAAGCATTGCATCATCTTGTACATCTGATTTCGGCCTAGATTTTCATCCGGGGGCTCTCGATATCAAAGGACACCACTGTGAAATTCATGAAACCTCAGGCGCTAGTTTAGCTATCATACCTAACCTTGTCTCCCCCACTTCTCCAAGCCAATATAAACCACTGCAATTACAAGTACCTCCCCAAGTTCAACAGAGAATCTGAAAACTTGACTGCTAAGAAACATGTGCAATCCTTTGAGCATTTCTTTAATATGTTCGAGATAGAACATGACTATGTATGCATGTGGACATTAGCTCCATCCTTGCAATGGGAATCCAAATTCTGGTTTAAACACTTGTAGCCTAAGTCCATCAACACTTGGGAAGATCTTTCTTGCGCATTCTTGAGGTTTTGGGGAAGGAGCCGGCCATTGGAGCAGATGCTTTCGGAGTTTTATTCTTTGAGGAGACATGAAGGTGAGGCCATACCCAGTTTAAATAGAAGATTTGCAAGCTTTTATTATAACATTCCTAAGGAATTTCAACCTCTTGAGAATGCTGCTAAGATCTATTATGCAGCTGCATTTCCTCCTAACATGTCCTTGCTTCTTTTGGAGAGAAAATCAACCACCCTGCAGTAGATGTTCACTGATTGCTTGGAGGTTGAATAAAACCTTAAGATGTCTAGGAAGATTTTAGATTGGGACAATGGTGGTGAAATAACAGATGCATACAAATTGGTTGGGCCTTATAAGCAAAAGAAGGAAGCCTACAGCCCATCAAAGACCTCTCATGATATACAGAAAGATGACCGGCCTGAGGCTGAAATAAACAATCCTGCAGGACTATTCTCTGAATATGGTGACCTGCCCTGCTCCTGGTCAACTAAATACAATTTTGAGAAGGATCTTGGTGCGCCTGTGTATGACGAATATGAAGAAGAGTACCTACAGAATGAGCTGGCTGTTGAAACGACACCTTCTGATGAAAGAATTCAAAGTGCAATGCAAAATCAGGAGGTCGAAGTGAGAAAAGATGATGAGGGGACTAGAGGTGATAGCTTACCCTTATGCTATGCCCATTTTGAATTGATAAGGCATATAGTCAAGGCCTCCAAGAAAAAGCAGAAAGAAACAGAGGTAGTGCAGGCTGAAAACTTGTACAAAAAGGGAGGTGAATGCAATAGTTTACAGATAAACACTTTTTTTGATACTCCGTTTTCAGGAATGCTGCCTCACCCGGAAGAAGTATGCCTACTCAGTTCCACTGGAGAAGCTAAGGACCTCCCTCTCGAAGCACATCAAACCTTCGCTACATAAATTTTGAACGAAGAGAGGGATATTCCGTTAGAGAAATATTTTGAGGGTCCTCATCTGCAATCTTCCAATTGTCATCCTGACAACTCCCTAGAAGCGGGAAGCTCTGGAAAACTTTCCCATGAGTAGGCGACAGAACGTGCTGGAGGTTTCCATGAATTCTATGACCCCGTGGACAAATAAATGGAGGGTATGGGTGAAGGAAATGATTGTTCATGTCTCTACCTTAAACATCAGTTTGTTTATCATTCCCTTCTCCCATTATTTGTTTCATTTTTGTCCATCGAGCACCATGCAAGAACAAGAATATTAGGCAAGTTGCTTGATTGGCTTCACTGGAAGTCCAAACTCACTTAGTTGGAATTATGTACAAATTTAGGTAGAGTAGGTAGGATAAAATAAGCTCATATATTATCGATAATTTCCTTCATTACTGTTTTTAGTTTGTTTCCATTTTCAGTTACCATCATAGGTTTACAGTCGCCAGCATGATTTGCAAGAGTGGCACAAATTCACTAGAGCAGTAGCATGAAGCAGAATGGAGATGTCCAAGAAAAGCTGAAGGTGACCCAATGGATTCAGCACTTGGTCTACGGGGGTTCTTTGCTACCTCGTTGGGAGGATAGCATCCCTTGTGGAGCTAGTTGTTAACACTCCATTTTTAAGAGTTGATTCGAGGGCTTGACAGAGGTTCGGTAAGGGTCCCATCCCCTCAAATCTCATGTGACCAGCCTTCAATGAGGAAAGTGCTAGGTGTATTGTAGAACTGGGCATGATCCCTATTCAAGGGATACGATTGATCAAATGAGGATCAACGGTTCTGAATCACTTTGCATGAGCAAACATGCACGATCAACGCTTCTATCCCGGAGTCCAAAACGTGCTAAAGACCGTTGGATTTTGATGGTTGAGATGAAGCTTGGGGAAGATCTATGGCCTACAATAATTTTGCACTCCATAATTGTGTGGATAAAGCCGCAATCTCAACTCGTGAAAAGGGGTAGAGGTCTCAAAGATCAACGGCTGTTATGAAGAAGAGGACAGATCTATGACTATGGTTCATTTCGCAAGGCACACTAGCACAGATGAATATTTGAGTTCTCCGTTGCAAAAGAGGGAGGGGCCCACTCTGATCGACAGCTACAAGAGGTTTGATCTTGATCAATGGCTCAGGATGTATCATGATCCAAACTGCCCATGGTGTTCAAAAGAGAAAGGTTGGCGGCATGACAAACGAAATGTGGATGGCAGATGTGGAATATTCTTTTGATCAGACAGCTAAGAAAGAGTCCCGAGGTGCAGATCTCCCACCCAGTGTGGAAATGACAGTGGAGGGGGAATTCACACGTGTAATCTACATCATCATAGATTGGTTGATTCCTCCAATGCCATTTGGGATAGGCCTGAGGTGGAAGTCTTGTCGAGTGGCACAATTTTTCTGGTTCGCGGGTGTGGCGCGTGTTCACTTCAAGGGGAGCCATCCCAGTGTGGTGGATTTTGCATGAGATAACCCACAAAAGGTAGGAAGGTAGCCGAAAAATATGCTACTCACATGAGGCAGAGCCTACACAATGTGCGATCATCCATTTCATGAAGTATGCAACATGGATCTACTATACTAGATGGCATCCACAACTACTCCCCGCAGCAGACAATAGTCTTGTCAAGGAGGGCCATGATGAGTCCCACATCGATGACATAAAACTCAGAATATAGTTTTTGAATGATGTGAATGTAGTAACAATAAGACTGACTCAAAAGTACTAACACAAATGACTGTGTAGACTATAGAGGTAAAACATCTTTAAATCCCTTGTTAACACTCTATTTTTAACAGTTGATTCAAAGGCTTAACAGAGGTTCGATAAGGGTCCCAGCCCCTCGAATCTCATGTGACCATCCTTCAATGACGAAAGAGGTAGGTGTATTGTAGCTTTGGACATGATCCCTATTCAAGGGCTGCGATTGATCGAAGGAGGATCAACAATTTTGAACCACTTCGCGCGAGCAAACATGCGCGATCAAACTTTTTGTCCTGGAGTGTGAAACGTGTTAAAGACTGGTGGCTTTCGATGGTTCAAATGAATCTTGGGGTAGATATATGGCCTACAATAATTTTGTGCTCCATACTTGTGCGGATAAAGCCACAATCTCAATTCGTGAAAAAGGGGTAGAGGTCGCAAAGATCAATGGCTGCTATGAAGAAGAGGACAGATCTATGGCTATGGTTCATTTCGCAAGGTGAACTAGCATGGACAAATATTTGAGTTCTCCGTTGCAAAAAAGGGTGGGGCCCACTCTGATCGATGACTACAGGAGGGTTGATCTCGATCAATGGCTCAAGACATATCATGATCCAAACTACCCACGATGTTCAGAATAGAAAGGTTCATGGCAGGATGAATGGAATGTGGATGGTGGATATGGAAGATTACTTTGATCGAACGGCTAAGAAAGACTCCCGAGGTGCAGATCTCCCACCCATTGTGGAAATGACAATAGAGGGGGCGTTCACATGTGTAATATGCCTCATCGCAGATTGGTTGATTCGTCCAATGCCATTCGGGATATGCCTGAGGTGGAATTCTTGTCCAGTGACACATTTTTTCTAGTTCGTGGGTGTGGCGTGTGTTCACTTCAAGGGGAGCCATCCCAGTGAGGTGGATTTTGCATGAGCTGGCCTACGAAATGGAGGAAGGTAGCCAACAAATCCACTACTCACATGAGGAAGAGCCCACACAATGTGGGATCGTCCATTTCATGAAGTATGCAGCATGGATCTACTGTACCAAATGGTGTCCACAACTGCTCCTCGCAGTAGACAGTAAGGTGCCACGGTTGATGAAGCCAAATGAGTAGATCTCTAGCAAGTAAAGGATCGCCCTGCTCGTGTCTTTGCACATTTTGAGATAAGATACACTCAATGATAGAATGTGAAAGAATGTTTACTAGCCTGTGCAAAGATAAATGCTGAAAGCTCTATAAATACCACCTTCAGTTCAACAAGAGTGAACTAACATATCTCCAGAGGTCGAGTTCTACTTCTCCACAAAATTTGCAAAGGCCTAATAGAGTTGGACGGTAAAGATTTGGTTCGAAAAACTTGTCCATCTGGGGGTGTTGATGGTTGGTGATCAGGTTCCACGCTTACTCATCGCCTTGGTATTTGCATTCCAATGGTCACACCAGCCATCCGGGCCTAGACGTGATACCTGCATCTATGATGACGTGAGACCTGGACACTTACTCCCTGTAGGTTTTTTTCCAGGGACCCCTGATACCATCGTGCCCACTTACTCCCTATGGGTAAAGCTTTGTTCAGATGAGAGCATCAGGGGTTTAAAGCCCTAACAGCCCTATTTGTGTAGTCCACTTTCCAAGGGTGATGGGGCTGGTGTAGATCTTCTACACCTTATTTCCTGTGGGAGAATTCATCTCATTAGAGGTGAGGAGTATAATAATGATGAGCCACCCCGTAGGTCTATATCAGCCAAAATCAATGCAGCACTTCTTCCAAATCCCACGTATAACAATGTTACTCGGTGGGGAAGGAGGTGACGGATGTGACTAGACTGGAGAAGGATGCCAAATACCTCGCCAGTGTGTTCCCATGCCGAAAGCTGAATTTGAACACGGTGGAAGCACACGCCTCAAAGTATAGAAGCAGGCATCATACTCATCATCTGTCGTGGCGGTCGAACATGTCGAACTGTTATCCAGGCCGAATAAAGGCACTAGCGCCATAATGTTTGTTTCTTTTTGTAAAACGTGGCGCTAGTCCACTCTCTACACTGTTAACACTGGATGGAGACTTGTAACCATTTTTTATTCTATAGTCTCAGAATTAGGATTGTATAAAAACACTCTCGATAGAGGGAGAAAGGAGTTGGTGAATTGGATTGGGAAACAATCTCGGGCTGAGGCTCCCATTTGTAAATCTTGATACCTGCATATGAATAAATTGCAGTGGAAGACTATCATTCATAGTAGAGATTCCTGTGTTGTTTTTTTCTCGATAAGTGCTTTCCTTTTATGTGTAAATTGTGTTTTCTTGTCTTCACTCCATTTTGTTTATTGCTTTTCATGCCTTCGACATAGGGTATAATGGTTTGGAATTCATACTTGTTATGCTTCGACTGTTGTTCCAGGCATTAACAATGGTTCTTATAAATTTACATGGAATTCATCTTGTCGATACTCCATGTGATGGACTGTCCCTCCTTGTCCTTTAAAATGCCTGCTAAAATCTCCTGATTGGGAAATCAACAACTATCTTGCCTCCGTTCGCTACCTTTCATCATTCTTTCCATCTGCAATAATTTCTTGTGCAAGTTTCAACTCCATTTTCCCATGGTCCCTTATCCCTCGATAATCCCACCATGCACCTTCCTCAACATACTTTTCCCCATTCAATATCCTAGCCCCCTAATTATGCTGATTGAAAATCCTTTGTGGAGTAGAGTCTGGTGACACACAATACTGACAACCTTATGTGGAGCTTCTCCAGTGACGAATGAGAGATCCCTCTCTGACTACGTAGGGCTAGAGGTGCATCCTAAAGTGGTTCTGTTGTTTCCTAGGAGTGGCCTCCCCTCGCTCGACCTTAGGGGCCCAAAATCTCGGTGCTAACATCCCCTTTGAACATCAGGCAACATGACAAAAAGACTTGGCAGCATGACTGAATGGGACAAACACATAATGAGACAGTGGACAATGCATTATTTTGAAAGACTCAAAGGAGTGACATGACTCATGAAACTGGATCATCATGGAGATTAGCTAAATACCCAATTGACTAACATGATGTGCGGACAAGTGCCATGTTCAAAGGTAATGATGAACAACTACTATTATTTACAAAATGATTCCCTTCCCATTTCCCCCATCATGGTTGATGAGTGCCTCTTTTCGATTTTATGAGTTCAAAGAGGGTAACAAACACTCGATATAGCTTTTCAAAAGACAAGTCCAGACCCATATGTTTTACGAACTTGAGAGAGGAGGGGTTTGTTCCCAAAATGGGTCTCTTAATGTTTAATTTAACGAGTCCACTGAAACTCGGTATCGTTCATGTTTAGAGAGTCTGAACGAATACGAAAGAAGACTCCACAGGGGTCCTTTTTCATATGATTCAGTTCCTAAGGACCAAAAAAGTTAAAAATCATACCTTAGGGAACTCTTCCAGTCATGATTGGCTAGAGTGTTCCTTTTTGTAAATAGTCCTATCTGAATCAAAAAAGAGATAACCTATCGTTGGATGGATGACTCTTCAAATACTTTAATGAGCCTGAAGAAGACAAGATCACTCAATGATCTTTTCATATTTAGGGAGCCTGAAAAGAGATTAAAGAGGACTCCATGAGGTTTCTTTACACAATGTCACTTTTTATGAGCCTGGAAAGAATCAGGAATGGACTCGAAGATCTTTTGTGTTTAAGGAGCCTGGAAAGGAGGTGAAAAGAAGACTCCATGACGTTTCTTTACACAATGTCAATTTTTACGAGCCTGGAAAGAAACTGAAATGTACTCAGACCTTTGATACTGGGTTTAAAGAGTGTGATCAAACTATTGTAATAAACTCTCATCAACCTTTTTTGGTTTATGAAAGTGCGAAAAAGCCATCAACAAACTTTCGAAGCTTCTTTCTATAGTTATCTTATCCTACAGTCGACTTAGAAACAAGTGTTAAATGCATTTATAACTAGCATTGAGGATTACGACAGATAAAATTTGACTAAAATATGATTTTATATCAAAACTATAGTATGTAAGACCCAAAAATGCCTATATAAGTCATGTAAATAGTAAAAAATAAAATCATTTCACTATTTACTAGTAACGGAGAGCATTTGGAGCACTTTCTTAGCTAGATCTTCAGCAGTTGATACTGGGAGTTCCCACTGTCCGTTTTGAGCATGGTTAGTTGCACGTAACAACTAAAACCTTACTCTTTCATTTCATATCATTTATTCTAATTTTTTATGGGGTTTTGGGCTCATATGGAAAGCCCTAAAACCTTAAAAATGGGCAGCGCGCCTACCCCTTGTGGGATACGCAGTACCTCCTGAGAATCACGCCTATAACATAGTTGACAGGCCAGTGCCACCGCCTGTCTTTAACGGTGCACAGGTGGTGCCGGCCGTGGAGATTTTAAACTAATAGCATGAGCAATATAAAGTAATTCTTTTTATTTTTAATGATTAGGGATGATTCTAATGCATGCTATGATTGTTTTTTATAGGTCTTGGTTGCTCAAAACATGGTGATATGGAAAGAAAGATCACATGGCAATGATGATGCTTTTTCCAAGAGAAATGCGGGTTGTATAGCCGCATTATGGGACTATGGTCTCCTGAAGTTATTCCAGACCCTAAGCATAGTGTCCCATGAGTGGTTACTGGAGCACATGATGCGGATGTGGAATCCAGAGCAGAAACACTTCGAGGTGTGAGCCCATATTCTTACAATGGAAGTAGAGGATATCTACTTCTTGACTAGTCTCTCGAGACGAGGTGCCCCCATCTCACTGACAAGTTCCCATGGAGGGGATATTACCACTCGAGAGCTTATAGATCGTCACCGTGCTCCAGGGACGAGGACATTGGGGAAGAAAGTCCCCATTAGAGCAGTGACGGATGGGCCTCTATGGATTGTCCTATTTACTATGCAGAGGGTGGCCAGGAGTCAGGGTGTGCACCAGGATTCTAGGGCACACATGTTGTATTCGATAGAGGCCATGGCACCCACAGTATTCAACTAGGCGGAAGCCATGCTTCCAATATTCAAAGATCAGCTGACTAAGTGTTGGCAGGGAGAGCTAAAGAAGTTTGGATTTGGTTCCATTTTAGCCTACTTATTCTTCGAGCGGGTATCACAGATGAGACCTCGGGTGGTCTTTCGGAGTCTGAGAGCACGGGACCCCCATATGCTGAGGTGGGTCCAGGTCATTGCTCGTACCAGAGCAGGTAGGGGAAGGGTGAAGTTCGGTGACCCGTTCTTCAGATGGCTCTGAGATCATATCCTCATGGTTGAGGATTATGCTTAAACAGGTATAGACTTCACCAGAGATCCTGACCTACCACTCCCACTTGGTGGACAGTGGGGCGACATTGGTAAGAAGCAAGAAACGCTAAAATGGATGAAATTTTTTTATGTTTTTTAATGTTTAATATTTTTTATGTTAAGTGACGAGACCTGTATATTCTCATGCAGATGTTGGAGCAGCATGACCTGGAGGAGCTTCACTGTTGGACAGGCGATATGGAGCCCACTTTGTACCATAGGGTGATGATATCACTGGGGATCTAGAGGAAAACCTAGATAGTTTGATCTTGCATATCCTAGATGCTACCATTGATGACCTCCCGACAACATATCAGAGATCCACAGCAGGAGTACCGGGTCGATTTAGTAGGCTACTGTGTAGAGTAGCTCGAGCAGTGATGTGCTATCATGAGCACCACTAGTGTATGAGATATGCACTGAAAGCTGATAGCTTCAAGATTTTGTATGATGATTTTTCTTGAAAGCCTATGTGATTCAGATGAGGTCTCGGGACCTATTTTTTGTAAACTTTTTCGTATATATATATATATATATATATAGACTTTTACCTGGTGTTTATATGTCTGAAATGATCAATGTATTTTACGTGAGTTTTATGTGTCTTTAAATGTTTATTTACAATGTACCATGTTTGATTTCAATGTCATGAATGGGAAATATGCCAATCTAGGATGTAATTAGCCAATGAGTCGGAAACTACATTATGTTCCCTAGGGATATGCCTATAAGTGATGGTTTCAAATGATCTTTACACCAAACGCACTCTCCAGAAGAGGCAGAGGAGAACAGGGTTTCTAATGGTGTAAACATGGTTTAAATGGCAAACCATGAGTTGTGAGTCCATCAATACTACTAGATCACGAACATCCTGGGAGGCAGCTTCAGTCTGAACACCGATGACTGCTTCATAATCGATGATGTTATTAGTAGCGGGACCTATACAAACCACTCCTGAACTAACCAAATCTTCAGCTGGGGAATAGAGGACCCAAGCATCTAAGGAGAGATTCAAGGTGTGGCGGCAAGCACCATCAGTGAAGCTGTAGAAAGCCATCTGCATGACCAAAACATGGTATAAATAGATGCGGACACTAAACTCAAAACCATCTTGAAAACACTAAAAGCACACTGAAAGTCAATCAATATACATATATACAAGATACTATCCAATAAATACCTAGGCATATACCTTTTTAGGTGCAACCCATTGCGAGGTTGCCCCAAAGGGATTCCATCATAATCAACGAGCTTGTAGGCTCCTTTCTCTAAAACCTTAGAAATGACGAAAGGTCCATACCACATGGACTCGAACTTACCCTTCCCTAGTTTTTCATATCTCTGATCATAAGTCAATCCTAGGTCACCCTCGTTAAAGACACGAGGTTGGACAGATTTATCATATTGCACCTTGACATGTTTCTTATGTGCCTCATTATCCAAGGTAGCATCTCTCCGAGTCTTGTCAAGGTTATTCAAGTACAAAAATATTTCTTCCTCTGCAGAAGTGTCTGGGAGGAGTTTGATGATAAGTTGTAAAGATGGAATTTGACATTGAATCGGTAAGACAGCTTCGAGTCCATAGACAAGCTAGAATGGTGTGAAACCAGTGGCTATTTTCACCAAAGTACGATAAGCCCAAAGAGTGGAGAAAAGAACATGGTGCCAGTTGGATTTATGATCTCCAACCATCTGACGAATAATAGTTTTCAAAAAATTGTTAAAGGCGTAGAGTTTTCATTCCGAAAAACTAGCTTGGAACTTAGTTCCTCCATCATTTGATTACGAAAATGGGATCCGTGATCAGTAAAGATGGACTGCAGGACTCCAAATCTAGCTATGATATGATTGAATAAGAAGAGAGCGATAATCTTACCATCTTCTGCAAATGTAGGCATGGCCTCAGCCCATTTTGTGAAATAATCAATGGCTACGATGATGTAACCATTCCCCCCAACTGAGGTAGGCTTACAATACATGAATTCAATCCCCCATTTGGCGAAGGGGCCAATGGAAATGATGGGGTGTAGCGGAGCAGGATGGGTGTGATTTTTAGGATAAAAGTGTTTAAAAGATGGGCATTTCTTAACAGCCTCATGACAGTCTTTGAAGACAGGAGGCCAAAAATAGCCAGCGCGAAGGATTTTATGGGCTGTAGCCATCCCAGATAAATGACTGCCACATGCTCCAAAGTGGCAATCATTCAACACATGTTCAGCCTCCTCATGGGTGAGGCATCGCCGAAGAATTGAATCAATCCCACATCTATACAAGGTATCATTCAAGATGAGATAGTATTTCACGTGGTGATGGATACGGTGGCGATCATCACAGAATAAATGTGACTAAAATCATTGTGTTTGGAGATAAATAATAAAATCTCGATACCAAGGATCGGTAGTGCTTATCAGGAACACAAATTCATCTAGGAATGAATCATTGGGCTCAAATTCCGTTGAAGCACAAGCAAGATCACACATAAGCTCTACAAAGTGTTAGAATAATCAACCCATAGTTTACCCACTTAGACATTAATTCATTTATTTTTGTCTTATTTGCCTAGTTCATGTTTCCCACCTTGTGCAAGTTGCTAATTGCCTATCCATAGAGGTTAAACTTGCCATATCTGACTCATGTAGTGCTTAGGAAAGCCTTAGGAATCAAATCTGCTTTATTCCTGGCCTCCTAGGTGCCTATTTGCTTTTTCTGCTTTATTGCCTGCTTTTTCAGTGTTTTAAGGAACATGGGAAAGCTAGACTAGGTGAGGTGAACTTGTTTTTTATCCTACACATACTCCTCTCTTTTCTCCATTCAAAAGCATGTATGAGCTGCCATTCCACCACTCTTTAGCTTGCCTATGCCTTTTTTCCAATTTGTGAGCTCCATGACAGATTTGGGATCCAACTTTTACACCTATGGGGGATTTGCTTATTTTTGGTAAGCTTGCTTTATGTTAGATTTGGATGCTTACTCATGCATTCAATTTCTTCATGTATTATATTTATTCAGCAGCCTATGATATTACAGGGTTGGCTATTGTACACTCAGTTAATATAATTTTGTGTTACAGCTCCATATTCAGTCTCTCTTGTAAGCAATTTTGCATGATCAATTGATAATTGTTGTGGGTAAAATTAATCTATTGCTGGCCTGAATTTCTACATGGTATCATAGCCATTGTAGGTTGTTACTCTCCTTCAAAAATTGTTTTGCAGGTTCGACATCAAGACTGGGAGCCTTCTACTGACAGTCGGGACGGATTTTCTAAAGCTATGGATTCACAGAAAACTATCTTGACTCCCTTCAACTATTTTGAATGGAAAGCAGAGATGGAAATCTTGTTGAGAGCGAAATGCCTCTACAGGGTGACTATGGCTACAGAAGAAGAGCCCAATGCTACTGCAGAGAAGATCAAATGGCACAATCGGAGAGATGAGGCCTATGGCCTCCTATGTCTCAGTATTTCCCGAGACCTCCTTTTCCCCCTCGATGGATTAACTTCACCGGATCAAGTATGGGAGAAGATTTCTGATATTTGTGGAAAGACAGATAAGATGAGGGGACATCAGATCGAAAATGAGCTGATTTCTCTGAGTCCCAGTAGCTTTGAATTCCTGCAGCTATATTTCTCCAAGTTCAAAGCACTAGTTTTGCAGCTGAAGCAGTGTTGTATCGAAAAGAAAGATGATCAGCTCGTATTGGCAATCCTCTCGAATCTAGGACCTGACTACTCAGTCTTTTTTTCAACCTTCTATGCCACAAAACTCACAGCTCAAACCTGGAAGATGCCTAGCCTTGGATAT
>LPNX010423105.1:388406-421833 GCA_001517045.1 Pseudotsuga menziesii | reverse complement strand
AGCTCACCTAGTTTTATCATTGATTCTGGAGCTTCAAGACACATGGTTTTGACTAAGGAGGCCTTCTCCTCACTGGACAAGTCGAAAGGACCATCTATTGTATTGGGAGATGACTCTCTCACTGAAAGTAAAGGCAAAGGAAGGATAGATCTTGATCATGGTAAGTTCAGAAATGTGCTATATGTCGCTGGTCTCGCCTGCAACCTCCTGTCAGTGTACTAGATGACCCACACTGGGTCTCCTAAGAAAGTCATATTCTCCCCCAATGAAGTTGAGATCACAGAAATCTCAAGTGGTAGAGTCATTGCAAAAGGATTTGCAAATCATGCTCAAAAGGTATACATGTTCTCACACTTCCTACCTTACTCAAACCCCTCTGTGCTTCTTATCCATGCTAATGAAGCTAGCAAGCTATGGCATGAAAGATTTGGCCATCTAATTTACAAGTATCTGTCTGATCTTAGTGAAAAAGAAATGGTCATAGGGCTGCCCAAGATAAAATTTTCCAAAGGAGTCTGCCAAGGTTGTATCCTAGGAAAACACCCAAAGCACAAATTTGAGAAAGCTAGTCATGAGAGAACCTCTGCACCCCTCGAGCTGATTCACAGTGATGTTGCTGGCCCATTCCCTCATATGTCCATGAGTCAGGCCAAATATGCATTGATCTTTATTGATGATTTTTCCAGGTATTGTTGGGTTCACTTCATGAAACACAAGTCTGAAGTTTTTGGCCTATTCAAAGTCTTTAAGGCTTTGGTTGAAAACCAGTGTGGAAGGAAACTCAAGGTCCTCAGATCTGATAATGGTGGTGAGTATGTCAAGTCTGAGTTTATTAACTATTGTGCAGATGTAGGTATTCAGATGCAAAATTCCATCCCTTACACACCACAGCAAAATGGTGTTGCTGAGAGGAAGAACAGATCACTGAAGGAGATGGCAACATGCATGATGGAGGCCAAAACTTTGCCACCAAAGTACTGGGCCGAAGCTATCAACTGTGCAGCCTATATCTAGAATCATTAGAGGAAATTTGGGGTCTAAAATGGGCCTTATAATAAAATGTGCCAAAATAAGTTTTTGTGAGTTGGAATTCAAGAACCAATAGAATTTTAATAAAATAAGTCAACCATAATGGTTGAATTGACATATTTGTCATTAAAAAAAACTACTTTTTTTGTTCTTATTTTCGACATATCTCATTGTGTTTTTACTCAAATTTCGATCGGGAGAGCTCGTTGGATACGGAATTTGATTCCACATCCAACGAGTACCCACACTACATACTTTTGATGGACCTCTCTACCCCAAAAATAAGAAATACCTGAAAAAACATGATCATGATGTCATCATCACGTTTTTCAGGTATTTCTTGTTTTTGGGGTAGTGGGGTCCGTCAAAAGTATGCAGTGTGGGTACTCGTTGGATGCGGAATCAAATTCCATATCCAACGAGCTCTCCCAATCAAAATTTGAGTAAAAACACAGGGAGATATGTCGAAAATATGAACACAAAAAGTAGTTTTTTTCTTTCTTCCTCCAAAATTAATCAATATTATTTTATTATTTTAACTATTATTTTATTATTTTCCTTAGGAGGCCCATTTTAGACCCCAAAATTCCTCTAATGAGGGCGCCTCACAAACATCTTGATGGCATGACTCCCTTCGAAGCATGGAGTGGGCACAAGCCAGATGTGACCCATTTCAGGATTTTTGGCTCAAAGGCTTGGGCTAGGATTCCAACAGAGAAGAGGAAGGCTTTGCAGCCCCAAATCCAAGAGTGTATTTTTGTTGGATACTCTGAAGATTCAAAAGGGTACAAATTGATAAATTTGAGTACAAACAAAGCCTTCATTGAAAGGTGTGTTCAGTTTGAAGAAGAATCCCTTGCAGAAGTGGAAGTTGGTGAAGCCTCTTCACCACCTGAACCTCAAGAAATAAGTAAAGAGTTTGTTGAACATGCTGATTCTGATTTGTCTGATAGAGATGAGTTTATTGTAGACCCAAACATCTCCACAAGGCCTAAATGGGAATCCAAGACACTACATACAGCAGGAGAGCTAGCTGGGGATCCCAATGACCCAAGGAAGACTAGATCTCAATTTGAGAGTGGTCTGTGCATGAAGGATCCTTTGTTTGCTTAAAAATGCTATTTGATGGTGCAGTATAATCCTCAAACATATGAATAAGTAGCAGGAGATCCAATATGGAAAAGAGCCATGAAGGACGAGTTCAGCTCACTCCAGAAGAGAAACACATGGGAGCTAGTGGATCTTCCTCCAGGAAGAAAGTTAGTCCAGTGTAAGTGGGTCTATAAGACCAACTTTGCTACTGATGGTTCACCACTGAATTAAAAGGATATATTGGTAGCTAAAGGCTACTCACATGTTCATGGCATCGATTACAATGAGACCTTTTCCCCAGTGGCAAAGATGGATTCCATCAGGCTAGCTCTAGCCATTGCAGCCTCAAGGCAATGGGAGGTACATCATATGGATGTAAAATGTGCCTTCCTGAATGGAGATCTCACTGAGGAGATATATATGCAGCAGCCTCAAGGTTTTTCTACTAACCCTTCTCTTGTGTGCAAGTTGAGAAAGTCATTGTATGGGCTAAAGCAAGCCCCCAGGGCTTGGTATGCCAAGATAGATAGCTTCTTGCTATCTCTGAATTTTGTTCAGTGAAAATCAGATCCAAATGTCTATTTGAAGTATGTTAATGGTTCATTAATGATCATTGTGTTATATGTTGATGACCTCCTCATTACAAGAAGCTCATAGGATGAGATTGCTTCCTTAAAAGGAGCTATGAACCAAGCCTTCTCCATGACATATTTGGGGCTCTTAAGTCAATTTCTGGGGCTTGAGATTGCTCAAACCAAAGCTGGAGTAAAGGTGCACCAGTCCAAGTATGCCTTGGATTTGCTGATCAAATTCAGAATGCAAGACTGCAAAGCAAGAAAAACTCCTTTCCTTTCAGGAGTGAAGCTCGAGGAAGATGATTCTCCACCGATGGTAAACAATACACTGTATAGGCAATTGATTAGATGTTTATTGTATCTGACACATACTCGACCTGATATTTGTTATGCAGTAAGTGTGGCTTCTAGATTCATGGATTAGCCTCATGAGATCCATTGGAAAGAAGCCAAAAGGATCCTTAACTTTGTTTAGGGAACAAGGACACATGGGATCCTCTATAAGGAAAAATCTGATCTTGATTTGATTGGATTTACTAACAGTGATTGGGAAGGTGATAGCATAGATAGAAATTCCAGTTTAGGATATGTGTTCATGCTTGCAGAAGGGCTAATCAGCTGGTCAAGAAAGAAACAGAGTGCCATTGCACTCTCATCTACAGAAGCTGAGTACAGAGGAGTTGTTAATGCAACAACTCAGTGTTTATGGTTGCAGGGTTTACTTGGAGAGTGTGGTTTTGAACCTGAGTACTCAACTACCATCTACTGTGATAACCAAAGTACCATTTGAATCTGCAAAGATCCAGTTCAGAAGCAGAGAACCAGACACAATGAGATTCACATGCACTACATCAGAGAGCTTGTGCATGATGGCACCATTCACCTACTCTTCTATTCATCTTCAGAACAAGTAGATGATATCTTCACCAAAGCATTTTGTGAGAAGACATTCATCAATCTCAAATCACTGCTGGGGATTTCTGATCATGATCTAAAGGCATGAGTGAAGACAAGATTCTACAATTTTGTTTTACAGTCCATGTTTAAGGGAGGATTTTCCCAAGTTGGTTTTGCCTCTTTCCTTGGTTGTATGGACTTGCAGTATCTAAAAGGGTGACTAAACCTTGTTGCTAGGCCCTATATTTTTGATTTATTACTCATAAATTCAGGCTTAAGGGGGGGTTTTAGAATAATCAACCCATATTTTACCCACTTAGACATTAATTCATTTATTTTTGTCTTATTTTCCTAGTTCATGTGTCCCACCTTGTGCAGGTTGCTAATTGCCTATCCATAGAGGTCAAACTTGCCATATCTGACTCATGTAGCACTTGGAAAAGCCTTAGGAATCAAATATACTTTATTCCTGGCCTCCTAGGTGCCTATCTGCTTTTTCTGCTTTATTGCCTGCTTTTTCAGAGTTTTAAGGCACATGGGAAAGCTAGACTAGGTGAGGTGAACTTGTTTTTTGTCCTACACATCCTCCTCTCTTTTCTCCATGAAAAAGCATGTATGAGCTGCCATTCCACCACTCTTTAGCTTGCCTATGCCTTTTTTCCAATTCGTGAGCTCCATGACAGATTTGGGATCCAGCTTTTACACCTATGGGGGATTTGCTTATTTTTGGTAAGCCTGCTTTATGCAAGATTTGGATGCTTCCTCATGCATTCGATTTCCTCATGTATTCTATTTATTCAGCAGCCTATGATATTACAGGGTTGGCTATTGTACACTCAGTTAATATAATTTTGTGTTACAGCTCCATATTCAGTCTCTCTTGTTAGCAATTTTGCATGATCAATTGATAATTGTTGTGGGTAAAATTAATCTATTGCTGGCCTGAATTTCTACACAAATACCAATGATTTCTTTGATGTGGCTTTGGAAAATTCTAGATCAAACTCTTGAAGCATGACTATCCAGTGGGAGTACTTGCCCCCAAGTACCTGACAAGTCAAGATGTAATACATTAGGTTCTGGTCTGCCAATACAGTGGTAGTGCGGAGCAGAACGTAGTGACAAAAATTTTGTACAGAAATGAATGTGGCCAATGCTAACTTTTCCACACGTGAATAGCGAGTTTCAGAATCCATGAGATTCTTACTGGCATAATAAATCACCTGCTCCTGACTGTGGATATTTTCCTACACTAAAACCATAGCGATGGTAGTAGCAGAGGCAACAATATACAAGATAAAGTCCTTTGAATAATCCTGGGGGTGTATCACGGGTGAATGAGTCAGAGCGTGCTTAATATTATCAAAGGCATGTTGGGCCTGGTCATCCCAGAATAATGGAGTATTCTTCTTGAGGAGATGCATATAACCCTGCGTTTTCTCTGTGAAATTGCACACAAAATGGTGAAGAAATTTTTCCTTCCCCTGCAAACTTTGGAGTTCAAGGAGATTAGTTGGGGCTGGTACATCTAAAATGGTAGCAATTTTCAAAAGATCGATCTGGATTCCATCTTTGGATACCACAAAACCTAGAAGATGTCCTGTCTCAACACAAAAAACACATTTATGCGGATTGAGCCATATATTATAATGACAACATCTCAGGAATATCTCTCTAAGATGACTAGGGTGGTCCTCCCATCACTGTGAATGAGCAGGGAGGTCATCAAGGTATGGTTCAACAATATGTTTGATATCGTGAAAGGCATAGGACATCATGCGCTGGAACATGGCTCAAACATTTTTTAAGCCAAAAGGTAACTTCTTATATGCAAAGGTTCCCCATGGGCAAATGAATGTTGTCTTATGCTGATCAGAGGGTAATATCTCAATATTATTATAGCTAGAGAATCCATCCATGAATGAAAAGATGACACTTACAACACAGTTGTCGATAATCTGATTGATGTGCGGAGTAGGAAAGTTGTCTTTGGGACAAGCTTTATTCAAATCCCTAAAGTCAATATAGACTCTAATGGTGCCCTATTTTTTATTGATAGGGACAATGTTCGATACCCATTTCCTCAGGGGTACAGGATAAATAAACCTAGCTTTGAGAAGTTTCTCAATTTCAGCTTTAATAGCTGTGGCCTTCCGAGGATGGACTTGCCTTAGTTTTTTCCTAACAGGTTTAGCTGTGAGATAGGTTTTAATCTCATGGACCAGAATGGATGGGTCAATCCCCAACATCTCTTCATAGGACCAGGCAAAAATATCACAAAATTCTTTGAAAAGTGCCTTATGGGTTTTAGATTCATCTATCGAGCATTTCTTCCCAACATGAACATGCTCGATAGTATCAGGCTTGGCTGATATGTCAATCAGATTCGTCTGAGTAATGTTGCAAAGGTTTCCTTTAGAATCTGTATCTTGCAACAATATAGGAATTTGGGGTACGTTGACAATATCAGTAGGAAACAAGGATGCAAAATCATGGCTAACCGAACTGGTGTTGGGGAGGAACATGGAACTATGATGGTGATCCTCCCAAATGTACTCATCTGTATCCATGATCTCCATAATCGACTCATCAGAAGGGAAAGTCTCAGAGAGATAATCTAGAACAGGAAGATAAGGTTCTAACCAGTACGGTAAATGGTAAGGATCTGAAGCCACTAGATGAAGGTCATCCGTGCGATCATCGGACAAGGTTTCAATAGCATCATACAGTGCTTTGTGTGAACTCAATGAGGTGGAGTCAACAACCTATTTACCCTTAGGCTCATAATCAAATGAGGTAATCATATGGGCTGTCGCGTTATCCATGATAGGAGGAGTGGATGGAAAAATACTTATAAGGGATAAATCCTTCAACATGCCTACTCCAATCGACTGGTAAGGAGGAGGGTATTGGCTTAACATGGGGATGTTATTAGCCATGGAGGTAGTAACATCCGACATATAGAAATCAAGCTGATCAATAGTAACAATTCTCCCTAGATGCAGAAATTGGACTGTTCGGAATACTGTTGAGGCGACAGCAGTCATGGCATAGAACCAATTTCTTCCTAGAAGGAGGTTGTAATCTAAGGGGGCATCTACCACTTCTACTTGAATGGAAATGGTTTTTCCCCCCAACTCAACTGCTAGGGCTAATATGAGACCATGGGTTTGGAAACCCCATCCATTAAATGCTTTAAGGGTCATAGGCGATGTTACAAGCTCGAGAGAGCTAAGAGCTTTCCAACAAGATAGAGACAAAACCGAGGTTGAAGCTCTTTCATCTAGTACCGTTCGAAAAAACTTCTTTCCAAATACTTTCATAATGATCTGAAAAGAAAGATTATGTGGTAACATAGACTTATAGTTCTCAACATTGAAATGAATCAAGTTAGTATTATCCAGTTCTAAAGCTCCTAATGTTGTTAACAAGTTTTTTCGCTGTGTAGGGAAACTTTGGAGTACTTCTAAGGTAGACATGGCACAAGGTGCCTGAGCGAGATCTTCAACTACATTATAAAATTGAGCAGCTTGGGAATTAGGGTTAAATACTTCCTTCCGAAGAGTACTCTTAGGCGGACGCAAACACATGTCGAGAGTAGGCTTCTCGATAGATAAGGGGACAGTAGATGAGGATTCAGGAGAACTAGTAGAGGGAGCTTTCCCTGAAGAAAAATGATCTTCTTTTTTATCTGCGGGTTTGTCATAATTTTGACTTCGAGTTTGCAGATTGATGGTATCTGAGGACATCATACGAATTTCCTCTGACAAACTAGAGTTACCCTAATTATACATGTGGTCTATCAGCTGTTGTTGAGAGGGAAAAGGATCCGTAAGTACTGCGTGTGCGGGATTGGACTTTAGAAACTGGGAGATTTCATCCCGACGAGGACACTCCTTTGAAAAATGGTCACCTCCACATAGTAGACATGGATATTTTGCCTTTCTTTTCCCTTTATCGTTATCATTGTTGGTTGGTCTTGGAGTCTCCTGTTGGTTTCTAGGTTTTTTATTTCTTTTTTTACCTTTCTTTTTAGTATTACCCAAGGTTTGAGTACTTTGAATGGAATTGACCTTGGTGGAACCTTAGGATTCGAAGGAGTAGGGGTGGTATTTTTGGGTTTCTTGGTAGGTTTTGCTGCTCACGGGGACTGGATTGAACCAACAATCCCATCAACAGGTACTTCTACTGGTGGCTTGGCGGGATCGATACTTCGGCGAGGAGCTTGAGGAATCAACTCATAAAGGGTTCCAGATTGGGAATAGACCAAGTATAGATACTGAGCTCGACTAATAGCCTGCTCTTTAGTAACGACACCTCCCATAGACACATCTTGAGAAATAGGAGGCAATAAGGATTTGGTAAACCAATCAGCTAATAACTGATCCAGAATAGGGGCCATAATAAGCCTTCTCCGCCTTCTCCACTCGTGAACATGATCAGATATGTGGGTGGAGGTGTTCTGTTGTAGAGAAGTTAAAAGATTAGTGCCCATTTCATAATGAATAGGGAGCTAAAAGTGTGTAAGAAACATGGTTTCCAACTAGCCAAAATCCACAAACGAATGTTGTGGGAGTTCAATGTACCACTGCATGGCTGTACTGGTCAAAGTTCGCTGAAAGATTCGTAACCAAATGGAGTCATCCATGAGGGAGTTTGAAGAACACCACAAATGGAATGTCATAACATGGTTCTTTGGATCATCTCCCTGCTTCCCATCGAACTTTGGGATATCCAATGATAACTTTACCGAAATGGGAGGCCACAAGGGATTGCATCGAATGGGGTCATTAATCAACTTAGATAAATATGGTAAGTCCAAATTTTCTAGGAAAGGTAACTACCAGTTGGTTTACACATACTGGTAATATTGATATGGCATATAATTACCAGTAGGACCATAAGTGGACTGAAAGACAGGTTGCTGTGATGAAGAATTGCTGAAAAATGTGCCCGCAGGGGGTTGATTTCTGGGATTAGGACAGATAGGTCCACTAGGGCCTCCAGGAGGAGGACCAACAGGTCCACCGATACCACCAGGACCATCGGGACCACTAGGACCACCAAGACCACTAGGAGGTAGACCAGCAGACCCTCCGGAGCCACCAGGAGGTAAGCCTCCAAAGCCTCTAGAACCACTAGGCAGAGGGCCATAAGGAGGAAAGCCACCAGGCCCTCTAGGACCACTGAGACCACTAGGACCATAAGGAGGAAAGTTTCCAGAGACCTCTGGGACCATTAGGCCCCCCAAGGGGAGGACCTCCATATGGTGGTCCTTCGGCACCTCCCGTAGTATGTATAGGTATCCCCCCCATAGCTGGCATGTAAGACCAGTTGGGTTGCCCCCATGGCGTAAAAGTGTTACTAGGGTATGGAATTCCAACATAATGCATCCCTATAGGATTAGGTGGATGATTAATATTACCTATAGGTATGTGATAACCATAACCTCCAGAAGATTGAATGGTTACAGGTTGTGCCCCTGAGGGCTAACTTGAACTAGATGGGGGATTAACCGCATTAGTATGGGTGGGACGGACATAAACTGTAGATGGTTCTATATTAGAGGTCTATCCTTGACTAGGAACAATTTAGACATCAGATCACATAGGTCATGTTGGGGGTTTCCCCCTGGAACTAGAAGGTATTGAGGAAATGGGAATTGAAGGTAGAGCCCCATGTACAAAAGCCCTGGGAAGATTAGGAATAGACATAATATGGGAGGTGGTATTTTGACCTGGGTTGTGGGGTGTTATTGGATGCTCTATAATCGGTTCAATGGGTCTCATAGAATCGACAAGTGAATGATATCCCATAGGAACAGATGTGGAACACGATGGTGTTGGGCCTAATAGGTCATCTATTTGCTTGTCAATCTCCTATGCATGGAGAATGGTAGCACAGTATTTCCTACGTTCTTCTTCATCTTCAGAAGAGTTTAAACAGGTGCGGAATGAGGCAATGGCCTGTCCTACAGGGGTATCCCAAAATGGAGTATTGGGACCAAAATCCAGATGGGTAGTATCATCAACATGACCTTCCATGGGAGAATGGAATGAGGTATTTACCCAAGAAGGCTGTTGGACCAAGGGAGGTGAGTGTGAAGAATATGGTTCTCCACTTTCTGCAACCACATTATCTCCCACTTGGGAGGTGGTAGCAACTCCTTAGTCGATAGCTTCCATTGGATTTTCTCCTTAACCATGAATAAAATCTGCTGGCAAGCCCCATACTCTTCTAGACTGTCTTAACTCAGCTAGTTTGTATAGTTCCTATCTAACCTAAGGTCTGAAAAACTAGAAAACACACCAAAAAATTTCCCTACTCAAGCTATAGGTCGAGACAAGCACACTTAAAATGATAGGATGAGTTCAAAAAGTCAGGTCTCTCACCAGGATTGTCAAGAAGGTGCCACTCGTGATATACCTCGAGGGTACATGCATAGTAATCTACCTGAATGTTGTTTTCGGTGTATGGCTCCAAGCAAGATGGCCAAAGGGCTGTTCTCAGATAGATGAGGTATCCTAGTGGGGTCTCTCGATATACTCAAGGTACATGGGAGCTCAAATCGGTAGTAGCGTTGTCTAATGCATAACCGTACACAAGGGGCCTTTCGATATACAATCAAGTACGTGAAGTACCTTTCTATATACCTCAAGGGTATGTGAAAGGTTGTTCGATATATTGACAGTACATGGAAGAACTGCGCGAGTCCCAGAATGTAGTGCGAACAAATAACGATAGCTCCTATGCTTAACGACGCCCGAACACATCTCTAACCTATCACTCCAATTGCTATGTAAATTTTAACCTATAACTACCATTGATTTTAAAGTGGAAGGTTAGGTGAATGCATGATGTTTTGACAAAAAAGTAAAACCATGCAGTATGCTTATGCAAAATATTTCACTTTACTGTTCAGTATGCCTACTTACGGGAGGGAAATAGAGTATTTTCTTTTGTTTCAAAACCCAAAATACTTCCAAACAATAATATTGAACACAAAATCAAAGACAAGCAACACTTTCCAAACTAATTTCTCTTTTCTGAAAGCAATAAGAAGGGGGAGAATCTCTTTTCTTAAAAGAACAACAAGAAACACACTACATGCAAATGCACTCTATTTTTTCAATTTTCTTTTAAAACATAGGCAAATCTAACTTAAAACTACCATATTTTTAATTTTGATTGAGATAGTACTAAATGTATAAGAGATGAAAGAACATGAAGAGTGTGAAATCTTGTAAATCCAATCAGAGATCGAATGTCTAATGCTCAATGATGATAACCTAGTCTCAGTCAAAAAATTTATATTTTTAAAGGAAGGAAAAAGAAGTTCTCTATGCAAAAAAGAAACGAAACTAAGATGCTAATCAAATGTTCTTCTTTTAGTCTATATAATAGAAATTAAAAGAGATCTTACTGACACCCTAAGCTTCAAAAAACAGGAAATCCTTTCACAATCACAACCAACAAGTACCAAAGTGTATGAACAATAAAAAAGTATAATCTAGATTTTGAATTTACCAATCAAACCAAGCTTAAACCATAAAATATCAAACCACAAGCATCAGACTCTGTCACACAAGCCTGACAGTGCAGGACTGAAAGCAAAACAACCCATTTTTTTACAAAAAATGAGGAAAAGGAGGTCTTGGAATGATGCCTACCTGGCACCGCGCTTCTCGGGTGTTGATAGAGTGGTTCTATCCCAGCATCACTTCTTGCCAACAGGATACAGGCGGTGGCATCACATACTTCCCACTTTGTTCAGGGGGTGGCACCGCTTCTCGTACACTGCATAGGCGTGGTTCCCTGTAAAATTCCATAACACAAAGAGAACAATAGATCAAGTCAGAAAAAGTCCATATCAAGGTAGAGGTTGATAGATTGAGTATAAAAATAGAGCATAAAAGGTGAAATGATTCAAATCTAAACAGGTATGGAAGTTTCAAACCCAAATTTGTTGAGTTAGATAGCAAATCTGACTGAAGAGAGTTGGAGAAGGAGCCTGGATTTGGACAAGAGTTGAAGAACTAAGGAATATCAGAATGACTGATACATATATCTAATTCCCCAGCGGAGCTGCCAGATTTGTTGGTAGGGGTATTTCACCTTCTGCGGACAATAAAGTGTTCCACTGGTCTAAATGGTTCATATCCAGAACAAATAAAGGAAAAAGGTTGAAGACCCTCCCTGGACTCCATAGATACCCGGAATGTGATTCTTAGATAGTAACCCTGTGTACCTATAATCAGATTAAACATGCAAACACATCAAAGTTGCCAGAATATAATCTACTAATCCATGTTATTGACTAAGGAATCTAACAACATATACAGGTGAAATCAAACAACAACAGTAACGTGGGATGGAAATCAGCTTTGCATTAAGATAAAATGAAGAAATTTACAACCAATTAAGCCTTAGTGTTGACATGCATTTCCATGAAACCAAACAATCTCATCCCCATAAGCTCCAACTTTGCTCTCTATGTTATCACTTAGAATGTACCCAGGTTGTGAAAGGTAAATCCCAAGGTAACAACAAAAACCACTTTAGAATGTATTTCTGACCTAATACAGTCAGAGAGGGATCTCTCACTATTTACAAAGTTTTTATACTCATGATATTGAATCAAAGACAACCAGAAGGTCATATTTCTGATGGGACAAATAGGGCAAGTTTTTTTTAAAAGACTTGGTAGGATAGTCATGGAGGAGACCATTGGGAAATGGAGTCAACAATCAGATCTGAAATAAGTTATAGGAGGTAGGGTTTTGAAGGTTTATGAATAAAGGCAAGGTAGGCACCATTTCCTTGGTCTTGAGGTATTAGCAGGTTGATTAGTAGACAAAGGGAGACATCCCGTCAAACAGAGCACCTAACTAGGGTGAATTATGCAAGACTTTAGAAGAAAATGTTTTGAAAATGCTGGAACAATGTACCTAGAGCATGTAAGATAAATTCTATCCCACAAACACTAATGCTAAAACATGAAATCAAATACAAAATGTAGTGAGAAACAGGATAAATAGTCACATAAAGAAATTACTTACTGAAGAAAAAGATGGCACGGGAATCTCTACCATGAAAAGGTTTAACATTCCTCCTCTACAAATTTCATTCATTCACTGAAAAATTGAAACCATTATAATGTAGAGCCTCTTCTCTCTTGAAAATATCACCTTAAAAATATCAATTACATTTTAATTTATAGAATAATAACCTCTACCTAACCTTGAATTCGAAACCTAACTGAACTCTAAAAATAGAAACAGTTACAACAATGTTTCTCCTCCATATCTCTAATGGTGATAGCTGTGTGAAATCTGGGAGAGGTTTTTATAACTGGCCATGTTCCCAAGAAAACCCATGTCATTTTTTCTCCAAAATCATCTCAAAATCCTTGAAATATTCCTTTGAAACTGATGACTCATATAGTAAAATTGTAAATTTCTGAAAAATAACTTGTGAAGATCTTTTAAATTCTCCCATCCCGTGAGAAACGTGTAAAAAATGAAGGAGGATTTTGACTATAAGCCTGTCAGAAATAGAAAACTCTCTCAGTTTTGTAAAATTAAATTCCATTTTTCTGAAATAATTCTTTGAATCTGATGGCTAAAATAGTCCTTTGGAAAACATGAAAAATGGCCTGTAAAAGTGACTTTGTTTCTCCTAACTCATAGCACTTGTGTGAAAAATGAAAGAGGTTATTGTGAATAGGAATGTTGTGAATAAAATTCTCTCTCACTTCCTCAAAATTAGTCTTCATTTGATGTAAACAATTATTTGAATTTTATGATTAGAATAGTCATTTTGAAATCTGAACATTTTCCCTCTGAAGATGACTTCGATTATCCCATCCTTAGCCCCTGGGTAAAAAATAAGAGAGTTTATTGTAGATAATAATGTTATGATGAAAAACCTCTTTCAGTGTTTGAATTTTTTTTTCCTAGAAACAGTGCTTTGAGTAGAATGACTAAAACAGTCATTTTCAGGAGAAAAAAAAAACTGTTGCTTCCAAACCTTGAATTGTTTAACTGTAATTCATAAACATAGAAATATAAGATCTATCCTTGTAAGATAATATATTGTAAGATAACTCCCATGAATTGATTGATGAAGGTAGCCATATTTGTTAATAGTGCCTCCAAACACTTGAATAATCCCAAGCTTTGGCACACTCTCCATTGTAAATTTTGTTTGTAAGACTTTAAACACATACCAATACCTTCATGAATGTTCTCACTATATATATTTCTCCAACACTTTTGCGCTGTTGTTCTTTTTGGGCTTCCCTTCTGCATTGTTGAGTGGTGGCTTCCATTTTATTGCTCTATTAAGATCAATTTCCAGCTCCTTGATCAGACTCTTTATCTCCACCATTTTCCCTTCAATCTTTTTCCATTTGAATTCCATGAGAATTTGAGATAGCTCGCTAATTATTACACAAAATTGCTACCTCCTTATTTGCACGTTGATAGCCAACAACTCTTTGAACCAATTTTAAGTGTTTTAAGGCTTACTTGCGATTGTTAACACATAAAATTTGACTTTGGAAAGATGGCAGACTGTCTTCTTCCTTTCGCTCGCAGCACACAAATGAAATGATTTTTAAACCAAGTCAAATTTACCTTTACATGACGGTCCTTTCTGGAGCCCTCTTCAAGCGGTTTTTCCCAAACTACTTTTCTCCACGGAATTCACTTCAATTTTCCACGTGGAACATGGTTTACATTCCACTACCACCTTTCCCTTTTAATTATCTCACACTTTTTCACTCCATAATAGAATGGGAATGTTGATGAAATTTCACTTTTTGTTTGAACTGTTGGATTATTATATGTGCTAGTGGTTTGATTATACCTTAAGGAACACATAAAGGTAATAAATCTTGTGAAATCTTAGCACTTGAACCTTCATGGAGGACTTGGTTTGGTGAATACGAGGCCTCTTTTTTGGCTTGGAAAAATATCCAAAATTATATAATTTTGAATATAAATCCAATAATTGGTTTATAAAACCCATTTAATAAATTTCATTCAAAAGTGAATAAAACTTTTTGCCACACTTGTGAAAAAACTTATTTCTCTTTTTACCTAAAATTCCTTTAACTTCTTTTCTTTTCCAACTAGGAAATAGCTTAATGAGAAAACTTTGGAAACCAACTCAACCACCCATTAAAACTTAAAATTTTGAAAGCAATAAGACCAATTCTGACAAAAATAAATTTAGTACTAACAACTGGCTCCAACTAGGGATGTTATCCTCCCTGCGAGGTAGTGAAGAACCCCATAGACCAGGTGCCAAATCCATTGGGTTTCTCTTAATTTTTCTCTGAAATCCTCAACATGTTTTAAAGTAAACCATCAACTGAAACCATTTTGCAAACAAATCCCACTCTGTCAACCTGTAACATGTAACTGAATTGCACTTGAAACTGAAACCAAACTAAAAATTGCTGAAAGAAATGCTCGCCATGTCGAGATTATTCATGCCTACCTATCGTACTTAACTAAGCACAAATTCCCAATCAATCAAAATCCGACTTCCAATGAAGCCAATCAAGCAATTTATCAAATAATTCCATTTGTTCCTCATGCTTGATTGAAATTAGAACATAAGACAAAGTAGCAATAGGTTATGATGAAATTTTTTTCCTTTGCTGCAAACATATAACCAACTACTCCATCTAAAAAATTTATCCATGTACTATACTATTGGATCATAAAAAACATGACAGATTTCAAAATACTCAATCACCTGTTTGTCATGACAAGGCTTTCCAAAAAGTAACTCTTCTTGCATACTGTCAAACCGATATTTAAAAGAGATTTGAAAGAAATTCTCATGATTGTTTTTAAATGATATATCAACAACTTCATTTAATATTTCTAAATTTACAACTCCATTATTCTCAAGCACTTCAAGAGGAATATCATTTTGTTCTTTAACAAGATAAGAAGAAAGATGTCTTCTTGAAAAAATGTTTCTGAATTGGAAAGATTTAAAGAAACATTCCATTGAGAGTCACCATATCCTTCTTTGGGATCCCTTTGTTTATTGCACACTGTTGGTTCTTTCACATATTGAGATTGATGGCATGATTGCTCTTCCTTTTCATTATATATAAGTAGACTAAAATTTTCTTTAAAACCATCACTAACATAATTTTTAACAAGCTGACCGCAATCATCAGAAAAACCATCAAGAGTATAACCCTCTTCTTTCACATCACTAGGCTAATCATCTTCATGCTCATATCTTTTCTCTAATTCTAATCTAAGGTCTGATTTCTATTTAATTGTATTTTCAGAAAGTAAATATGTGGAGGGACTGTAAGACTGAAAATTGGTAGAATCAAAATTCTTGATGTAATCACCCACAAAAGCATTAGAACTTAGAGGAAATTGCTGCTGCAAAAAGGAATTTTCTGATTGGGAATAAGCAACCTCATCTTGAAACAAAACTTCAGAAGTTGAATAATATGAAGAGGGGTTTGATTGAACATCCCAACTTCCTTATAGGTCACACAAAGATTGACAAGACTGCTGCAAATTATCATCTACTTCAGGAAAAGAAATGTAGCTGGTTGAATAAGAGTTTTGGCTCATGTCTCTTTCAGTCGAAGAAGATATTATTAATTGTTGAGAGTTCTCTTGATTGTGAAGACAATTAGTTTGTATTCCTTTTTTATAAAATGGGTTCTTATATAAAATTTCTAAAATCTCTTCATACATTAACTCATCATCACTATACATGTTTTCCAAATCTCCAATGAAACCTTTAACATGCGTTCAACAATCTTGAACCAGCAACAAGGAGGGGTATTGGTTTTTGTAATGTTCATGAAATACTATATGAAAATCAGTAAGGAAAAACAAACTTTCTGATGGTAACCCTTCATACCATGACCTTGCATCTTCTTCTAAAGTACCCATGAACATTTTCATTAAATAATCCTCATGCAATTTAAATCCTAGCTTATGTATATGCATATGAAATCTAACCAAATGAAGGGCAACATCATCATTCTTTTGATCTTTAAACTTTGGAAGACATGTTTGCTAATCTACTTTTGGTATTCGATTTGAAAAACCAGGAATGTGAGCATGATTCATAGGAGCATACCTTGCAGACAAAGAACTCATCTTGACAAATGAATAAACTGAATCAACTCTTCAAACATTGCAATCTTTTGACAGTGGACTCGCCATAGGAATTTTGAAAACTAGATTCTTCGAAGATGGATTTGACAGGTGAAAGATGCACAACCTTGCTGATATCTAATTGTTCTTCACCATCAACAATCAAATCTGAAACTATGTCATTCATACCCAGGGAATATTTTAACCTTCGTTCCTCGGCAATGGCGTCAATTTGTTAGCACTCAGAATGTACCCAGGTTGTGAAAGGTAGATCCCGAGGTAACAGCAAAAACCACTTTAGAATGTATTTCTGACCTAATACAGTCAGAGAGGTATCTCTCAATATTTACAAAGTTTTTATAATCATGATATTCAATCAAATACAATTAGAAGGTCATATTTCTGATGGGACAAATAGGACAAGTTTGTTTTAAAAGACTTGGTAGGACAGTCATGGAGGAGACCATTGGGCAATGGATTCAACAATCAGATCTAAAATAGGTTGCAGGAGGTAGGGTTTTGAAGGTTTATGAATAGAAGCAAGGTAGGCACCATTTCCTTGGTCTTGAGGTATTAGCGGGTTGATTAGTAGACAAAGGGAGACATCCCATCAAACAGAGCACCTAACTAGGGTGAATTCTGCAAGACTTTAGAAGAAAATGTTTTGAAAATGCTTGAACAAAGGACCTAGATCATGCAAGATGAATTCTATTCCATAAACACTAATGCTCAAACATGAAAGAAAATACAAAATGGAGCGATAAATAGGATAAACAGTCACATAAAGAAATTACTTACTGAAGAAAAAGATGGCACAGGAATCTCTGTCGTGAAAAGGTTTAACATTCCTCCTCTGCAAATTTTATTCATTCATTGAAAAATTGAAACCATTACAATGTAGAGCCTCTTCTCTCTTGAAAATACCACCTTAAAAATATCAATTACATTTTAATTTATAGAAGAATAACCTCTACCTAACCTTGAATTCGCAACCTAATTGAACTCTAAAAATAGAAATAGTTACAACAAAGTTTCTCCTGCATATCTCTAATGGTGATAGATGTGCGAAATATGGGAGAGGTTTTTGTAACTGGCGATGTGTCCAGAAAAACCCATGTCTTATGTTATCCCAAATCATCACAAAATCCACAAAATATGCCTTTGAAATTGATGACTCAGATAGTAAAATTGTAAATTTCTGAAACAATAACTTCTGAAGATCTTTTAAATTCTCCCATCCTGTGAGAACTGTGTGAAAAATGGAGGATTTTGACTATATTCATGTTAGGAATACAAAACTCTCTTAGTTTTGTAAAATTAAATTCCATTTGTCTGAAATAATTCTTTGAATCTGATGGCTGAAATAGTCCTTTGGAAAACATGAAAAATGGCCTGTAAAACTGACTTTGTTTATCCTAACTCATGGAACATGTGTGAAAAATGAAAGAGGTTATTGTGTATAGGAATGTTTTGAATAAAATCCTCTCTCACTTTCTCACACTTCATCTTAATTTGATGTAAACAATTATTTTAATTGGATGACTAGAACAACCATTTTGAAATCTCAACATTTTCCCTCTGAAGATGACTTCGACTCTCCCAATACTTAGAACCTGGGTAAAAAATGAGAGAGGTTATTGTATATCATAATGTTATTATGGAAAACCTTTTTCATTTTTTTGAAAATTAGTTTTTGTTTTCCAGAAACAGTTCTTTGAGTAAAATGACTAAAACAATCATTTTCAGAAGAAAAAAAATATGCTCTATTGCTTCTAAACCTTGAATTGTTTAAGTACAATTCATAAACATAGAACATATAAAATCTATCTTTGTAAGATAATCTATTGTAAGAGAAATCTCACAAATTGATTGATCAAGGTAGCCATATTTGTTAATAGTGCCTCCAAACACTTGAATAATCCCAAGATTTGGCACACTCTCAATTGTAAATTATGTTTGTAAGACTTTAAACACATACCAATACCTTCACGGATGTTCTCACTATATATATTTCTCCAACACTTCTGGGCTGATGTTATTTTTGGGCTTCCCTTCTACATTGTTGAGTGGTGGCTTCCCTTTTCTTGCCCTATTAAGATCAATTTCCAGCTCCTTGATCAGACTCTTTATCTCGGCCATTTTCCCTTCAAGTTTTTTCCATTTGAACACAATGAGACTTTGAGACAGCCTGCTGATTGTTACACAAAATTGCTACCTCTTTATTTGCATGTTGATAGCCAGTAACTCTTTGAACCAAGTTTAAGTGTTTTAAGGCTTACCTGTGATTGTAAACATATAAAAGTTGACTTTGGAAAGATGGCAGACTGTCTCCTTTATTTCGCCCGTAGCACACAAATGAAATGATTTTTAAACCAAGTCAAATTTACCTTTATACGACGGTCCTTTCCAGAGCCCTCATTAAGCGGTTTTTCCCAAACTACTTTTCTCTGTAGAATTCACTTCAATTTGCCACGTGGAACATGGTTTACATTCTGCTACCACCTTTCCCTTTTAATTATATCACACTTTTTCACTCTCGAATAGAATGGGACCATTGATGAAATTTCACTTTTTGTTTGAACCGTTCGATTATTATATGTGCTAGTGGTTTGATTATACCTTAAGGAACACATAAAGGTAATAAATCTTGTGAAAGCCTAGCGCTTGAACCTTAATGGAGGACTTGGTTTGGTGACTCCGAAGCCCCTTTTCTGGCTTGGAAAAAATATCCAAAATTATATAACTTTGAATATAAATCTAATAATTGGTTTATAAAACCCATTTTAAAAATTTCATTCAAAAGTGAATAAAACATTTTGCCCCACTTGTGAAAAAATTATTTCTCTTTTTACCTAAAATTCCTTTAACTTCTTTTCTTTTCCAACTTGGAAATAGCTTAATGAGAAAACTTTGGAAACCAACTCAATCACCCATGAAAACTTAAAATTTTGAAGGCAATAAGACAAATTCCGACAAAAATAAATTTAGCACTAACACTCTATGCTCTCCAATGGCTTGGGCCAAGTGATCAATCCAACAACATAACAAATTCTTCAATGGTTCTCCCCTCAACCATGGATATAATCTTGTATTTATAAGGCTCAATGGATAGGAATGGTTGAGAGATTTGTGGATGAGGTGGCCTCTAAGATCCTAGGATGGGGGATCTCCAGCTCAACTAACCCACAATGATAGGGATAAGGGAGGACACGAGGTTCATGATCTATAAGCCTTGAGAAACTTCTATTTTTCCCATTTTACCTAGGGCACCGCTTTTCTCCTTCAGTGACAGAGCGGTTTAGGTAAGAAATGCTTATGGATTAAGGGTCATAAGCGGTGGCACCGCTTGTGGCTAACCAGGGCTAGGCAATGCGAGCAAGGTACCGCTCATGGATAAAGGGGAAAGCACGATGCTGAGAATTTTTTTGAAAGATTGAAAAATGATATGAGTTTCCACTTCAAGTGCTAGGATTAAGGGAACATAGGTATGTTAAGAGTCTTATCACATAATGGTGACAAGATTTTGGTATAACAACAATGTCTACCCTGGATGTACTCCAAAGTTGTCCTACACAACGCAAAAACTTGTTAATTGCGTTAAGATTTTTAGACCCAGACAATACTAATTTTATTCATTTCAATGTTGAGAACTATAATTATAGACAACCTCACAAACTTGCTTTCCAAATCATCACAAAAGTAGTCAGAAAGAAGGTCTTTAGAACTGTCTTAGATGAAAGGGCTTCAACTTTGGTTTTGTCCCTGTCTTGTTGGAAAGCTATAGGCTCTTCTGAGCTTGTAACATCACCTACGACTCTGAAAGCCTTTGATGGATGAAGTTTCCATCCCCATGGTCTCATGTCATCCCTTACAGTAGAGCTTGGGGGAAAAACTATTTCTATTCAAGTATAAGTATTAGACACCCTATTAGATTACAACCTCCTTCTAGGAAGAAATTGGTTTTATGCCATGACTGCTGTCACTTCGACGGTATTTCGAACAGTCCAATTTCCACATCTAGGGAGAATTGTCACCATTGATTAGATTTATTTTTGTATCCCGGATGTTACTACCTCTACAACTAATAACATACCTATGTTAGGTCATTCCTGTCCTCCTTACCAGTCGATTGGTGTAGGCATGCTGAAGGATTCATCCCTTATGGGGATTTTTCCATCCACTCCTCCTAACATAGACACAGCAATAGTAAATATGATTGCATGATTTTTTTATGATCCAAAGGGCAAAAAAATTGTTGATTCCACCTCATTGAGTCCACATGAAGAAATGTACAACATCATTCAAACCCTTTCCGATGATCACACTGATGAACTTCATCTGGTGACTTAGGACCCTTACCACCTGCCCTATTGGTTAGAACCATATTTTCCTATTCTAGATGATCTCTCTGATACTTTTCCTTCCGATGAGTCCATTATGGATATCATGAATACAAATGAGCCTATCTAGGAGGATCACCATCATAGATCCTCGTTCCTCCCCAACACCAGTTCGGTAGACCATGAATTTGTATCCCTGTTTTCTACTGATATTGTCAACACTCCTCAAAGTCCTATATTGTTGCATGACATATATTTTGAAGGAAACCTATGAAACATTACTCAGACAAATCTGGTTGACATATCAGCCAAGCCTGGTACCATCAAGCATGTTCATGTTGGATAGAACTGCTAAGTAGAAGAATCTGAAGCATAAAGGGCACTTTTCAAATAATTCAGCGATATGTTTTCCTGGTCTTATGAAGAAATGTTAGGGATAGACCCATCCATTATGGTCCATGAAATTAAAACCTATCCCACTACTAAACATGTCAGGCAAAAACTAAGGCAAGTCCATCAACGGAAGGTCGCATCTATTAAAGCTAAAATAGAGAAACTTCTCAAAGCTAGGTTTATTTATCTCCTACCCCTGATGGAATGGCTATCAAATGTTGTCCCTGTCAATAAAAAGCAAGGCACCATTAGAGTCTATATTTATTTTAGATACTTGAACAAAGCTTGTCCCAAAGACAACTTTCCTACTCCGCATATCAATCAGATTATCGACAACTGTGTCGGAAGTGTCATCTTCTCATTCATGGATGAATTTTCTAGTTATAATCAGATTGAGATATTACCCACCGATCATCCCAAGAGGACATTCATTTTCCCATGGGGAACATTTGCATATAGGAAGTTACCATTTGGCTTAAAAAATGTTGGATCGACTTTCCATCATGCTATGTCTTATGCATTTCATGATACAAAACATGTTGTTGAATCGTACCTTAACGAACTCCCTACTCATTCACAGTGACAGGAGGACCACCCTGGTCATCTTAGAGACATTTTCCTGACATGTCGTCATTATAATATACGGCTCAACCCTCATAAATGTGTTTTCTGCATTGAGACAGGACGCCTGTTAGGTTTTGTGGTCTCTAAGGATGGCATCCAAATAGATCCATTGAAAATTGTTGCCATTTTATCTCTACTAGCCCCAACCAATCTTCTCGAACTCTAAATTTTTCAAGGGAAGGAAAACTTTCTCCACCATTTCATGCGCAATTTTGTAGAGAAAACCCACAGCTATATGTGTCTCCTTAAGAAGGACACTCCGTTCTATTGGGATGACAAAGCCCAATGTGCCTTTGATAATCTTAAACATGCTCTGACTCATTCACCCATGATACACCCCCCATATTTTCTCTTATATATTGCTTCCTCCACTACTACCATCGATATGGTCTTCGTGTAGGAAAATCCTGATGGTGAGGAGCACATGATTTACTATGCTAGTAAGAATCTTATGGATTCCGAAACCCAATATTCATGCATGGAGAAATTAGCATTAGCCATGGTCATTGCTGTTCAAAAGTTTTGTCACTACATTTTCCTCTGCACAACCACTGTATTGGCAGAATATAACCCTATGTATTACATCTTGACTTGTTAGGTGCTTGGGGGCCAATACTCTCGATGGATAGTAATACTACAAGAGTTTGATCTGGAATTTGCCAAAGCCACATCAAAGAAATCCTTGGTCTTTTTCGAGCTCATATGTTATCTTCCCTGTGCTTCAATGGAATCTTAGTTGAGTGATTCATTTCTAGATGAATTCTTGTTCCTGATAAGCACTACTAACCCATGGTATGGAGATTTTCTCATTTATCTCCAAACACAAATATTTCAGCTAAATCTATCGCATGACGATCGTTGCCATATCCTACACCACGCCAAATACTACCTCATCTTGAATGACACCTTATATAGACGTGGGATCGATTCCATTCTCCGACGATGCTCGCTATTTTTGGCCTTCAGTCTTGAAATACTATCAAGAGGCTGTCAAGATACGCCCATATTGTCAACATTTTTATCTGAAAAAGTGCACTCATCCTGCTTCGCTACACCCCGTCACTGTCATTGTCCCATTTGCAAATGGGGGAATTGATTATATGCATTATAAGCCTACCTAAGCCGAGGGACATGGTTACATCATCGTAGCTGTTGACTATTTTACAAAGTGGGTTGAGGCCATGCCTAGATATGCAGAAGATGGTAAGACTACTGCTCTCTTCTTGTTCAATCATGTGATAGCTAGATTTGGAGTCCCACAATCCATAGTTACTAATCACGGATCACATTTCCATAATCAAATGATGGAGGAACTAAGTGCCAAGCTAGGTTTTCATCATGAAAAATATACACCCTATTATCCAAAAGCTAATGGTCAGGTAGATTCCATCAACAAAGTTTTGAAAACTATGCTTTGTTGGATGGTTGGAGACCATAAATCCAATTGGAACCATATCTTCTTTTCCGCTGTTTGGGCCTACAAGAATTCGGTGAAAATATTTACTGGTTTAACAAATTTTCATCTTGTCTATGGACTCAAAGATGTCTTACCAATTCACTACCAGATTCCATCCTTGAAACTTGTTGTCGAACTTCTCGCAGACACTTCCGTAGAGGAAGCAAGATTTTTGTACTTGAACAACCTTGACGAAAATAGGAGAGACGTTGCCTCGTCTAATGAGGCACACAAGAAATGCGTCAAGACGCAGTATGATAAATTTGTCCAACCTCATGCATTTAACGAGAGTAACCTAGTTTTGACTTACGATCAGAGATATGACAAACTAGGGAAAGGAAAGTTCGAATCCATGTGGTATGGTCCTTTTGTTATCTCTAAAGTTTTAGAGAAAGGGGCCTACGAGCGCATAGACTATGATGGAATCCCTTTAGGGAAGCCTCGCAATGGGTTGTTCCTGAAGAGGTACTATGCCTAGATCTCTCTTGGATAGTATCTTGTATATATGTATATTGCTTGACTTTCAGTGTGCTTAAGTATTTTCAATATGGTTTTGAGTTTAGTGTCCGTATCTATTTATACCATGTTTTGGTCTTGCAGAGCAGATGGCTTTCTATGGATTCGTTGATGGTGCTTGCCGCCATACCTTGAATCTTTCCTTAGCTGCTTGAGTTCTCTACTCCCTAGCTTAGGATTTGGTCAGTTCAGAAGCGGTTTGTATTGGTCTCGCTACCAACAATATCGTCGAGTATCAAGCAGTCATAAGTATTCTCACTGAAGCTTCCTCCCAACATGTTCACAACTTGGTAGTCTTGATGGACTCACAACTTGTGGTTTGTCATCTAAAACATTTTTATACCATTAGGAATCATGTGCTTCTCTGTCTCTTCTAGAGGGTATGCTTGTTAGAAAGGTCATTTGAAACTATCACCTATAGGCATATCCCTAGGGAACATAATGTAGTTGCTGACTCATTGGCTAATTATATCCTAGATTGGCATATTACCCATTCATGACATGAAAATCAAACTTGGTTCATTGTAAATAAACTATTAAATACACATAAAACTCATATAAAATACATTCACCATTTGAGACATATAAACACCAGGTAAAATTTTGTGTGTGTATATATATATATATATATATATATATATATATATATATATGTGTATGTATGTATGTATGTATGTATGTATGTATGTATGTATGTATGTATGTATGTATATATATATATGAACATGTTTTACAAAAAATAGGTCACGAGACCTCATCTGAAGCACATAGGATTTCAGGTAAAAATCACTATATAAAATCCTGAAGCTATCAGCTTTTAGTGGATACATCATGCACACATCGTCTAATGACGCTCATGGTAACACATCACTACTCCGGCTACTCTACGTAGCAGTCTACTAAAATGACCCGGTACTCCCATTGTAGGCCTATGATACCTCAGAGGGAGGTCATCAATGGAAGCATCAAGGATGTCTAAGGTCAACCTCTCTAGGTTTTCCTCTAACTCCCCTGTCACATCATCACCCTGCAGTAGGAAATGAGCTCCAACTCATCTATCCAATGGGTAAGCTCCCCCAATTCATGTTGCTTTGACATCTGCATGAAAACATTCAAGTCTTGTTACTTAACATAAAAAATATAAAACATCAAAAACATAAAAACACTATTTCCATTTTAGGGTATTTTGCTTCTTACCGATGTCACCCCACTGTCCACCAGGTGGGAGCGGTAGGTCAAGGTCACTGCTGAAGTTAGTGCCCGCATATGCATAATCCTCCACCATGAGGAGCTGATCTCTCAACCATTGAAATAACGGGTCACCAAACTTTACCTTCCCCCTTCCCACTCCAGTACGGGCCATAATCCAGACCATGCTCTCATCTCTGTAAAGACCACCAGGGGTCTCATCTATGGAACCCACTTGAAGAAGAAGCAAGCTAGAATGGAACCGAAACAAAATTGCTTCAGTTCCCCCTACCAACACTTGGTCAGCTAATCCTTGAAGATAAGAAGCAAGGCTTCTGCCCAATTAAAGACTGTAGGTGCCATGGCCTCTATGGAATAGAGCATATGTGCTCTAGACACCTGGTGCACTCCTTAGCTTCCTTCCACTCTCTGCATGGTAAACAATACAATCCGTAGAAGTCCATCCACCACTGCTTTTATAGGGATTTTCTTCCCCAATGTCCTTGTCCCAGGGATACAGTGATGGTCTATCAATTCCTATGTAGTAATGTCCCCTCCGCGGGAACTAGTCAGTGAGATGGGAGCACCATATCTCGAAAGTCCAGTCAGGAAGTAGATATCCTCTACCTCAAATGTCAAAATATGAGCACCAACCTCAAAATATTGTTGCTCTGGATTCCACATCCAGAGTATGTGCTCTAGTAATCACTCATTCAATACCATACTAGGTGTGTGGAATAATTTTAAGAGTCTGCATTCTCTCAATGCAGCTATGTAACCCACATTTCGTTTGAGCAAGGAGTCGTCATTATCATGCTGTCTCTCTTTCCATATGACCATTTTTTATCAGCAAGAACCTGCCAAAAACAATCACAAGACTTGTTAGAATCATTCTTAATCATCCAAATCAAGTAAAATGAGATATATTTTCTTGTGTAACTATTTTTATTTCTCCACGGCCGGCACCGCCTATGTCCCATTGAGTACAAGAGGTGGCACCGCCTGTGCGCTATGTTTTCAGCGTGGCTCTAGCGAGGTACTGCTTATCCCGCAAGGGATAAGAGAAGTGCCCACTCCCATGATTTTAGGTCTTTCCATACAAGCTCAAAACACCATTAAAAATCAGAATTGAATACATAAGATGAAAGAGTAGGGTCTAGGCTATTACCTAGAACTGACGGGGCTTGAATCTGATGGTGGAATATCCCGATATCAGCGACTAAGAATATGGCCAAGAAAATGCTCCAAATGCTCTCCACTATGGGTCACTATTTACATGACTTTTATACACATTTTTGGTTTTGACATACTATAGTTTTGTTTTAAAATCGGTTACTACTCAAAATCTATCAGTCATAATACTTTAATGTCAGTTATTGGGGTATTTAACACCTGTTTTTCAGTCATTGCAGGATAGAAGAGCAGTAGCACTAAATTTTTGGGAGTTCAATTTTTCACTTTTTTGTACAACCATAAAACAGAAAACGTATTTGAGCGTTTGTTGCGACACATTGGTCACACTCTTGAAACTTAGTATCAAACGTCCGAGTCCATTTCTGATTCTTTTCAGGGTTGTAAAATATGTCATTGTGAAAAGATACCTAATGGAGTCTTCTTTAAACTTTTTTTGGGCTCCTTAAATACAAAAATATTGTCGAGTGATCTTGTCTTCTTCACGCTCATTAAAGCATTTGAAGAGTCGTCTCTCCAATGGTAGTTTATCACTTTTTTGGTTCAGATAGACTATTTACAAAAAAGGAACACTCTAGCCAATCATGACTAGAAGAGTTCTCTAAGGTATAATATAATACTTTTTCGAGCCTTAGGGACTAAATCATATGGAAAAGGACCCTTTGGAGTCTTCTTCTGTGGTCGTTCAGACTCTCTAAACATGAACGATACTAAGTTTTCTTTCATTGGACTCGTCAAATGAAACATTGAGAGACCCTCTTTTGGGAATGAACCCCTCCTCTCTCAGGTTTGTAAAACATATGAGTTTGGACTTGTATTAAGATGATCTATACTGAGTGTTTGTTACCCTCTTTGAACTTGTAAAACTGAAAAGAGGAACTCATCAATCATGATGGGGGAAATGGGAAGGGAATCATTTTACAAATAAATGGCAGTAGTTTTTCGTTACCTTTGAACATGGCACTTGTCTACATATCATTTTAGTCGATTGGGTATCCAGTTTTTTTTTTAACAGAAACAGAAAGAGGGGGTTGTATTAACAGGCTGTGCACAGCCATTCATTACATATCCGAAGGGAGATATATAGCCGGGATGGCTCATAGACAACAAACCAAACAGAGTCTATTTCCCAAAACAGAGAGCATAAAATTGCTTCTGAACTGCAAACTAAACGAGTTGTAAAAACCCTCACGAACTGACTACATAACAGAGTGCAGAAAAACATCATTCATACAAAATTTTGATAAAAAACCCCCTGCTAAATTGAAAGAAAGACAGACAATGAAAATCAGTTGCCTCTAAGCTGGCGAGGCTGCTGTACTGATTCCTCTTCCATGGGCTGGGAGGCTGAGGCGTTATTTCCATTTACCCTGCTCTCCTGGTTCATTGAAACAAGCCTTTGGAAATCGGCTTCAATACGCTCAACTCTGCCCAACAGTTCACGCAGGTTTCTATCCAAATCTTCGGTGCGGGCTCCATTGTCACTGACATCCTGAGAAATCCTGCAAATAGTCTCGCTCATCCCCTTTATTTCCTTGGCTGAGTCTCTATTCTCCTTCACCCCTATAGCAGTCAGTTCATAAACCCTTCGAAGGTTCTTCATAAAATCCTGCAAGCCAGGATTATTCCCCAAGTGCGCCATAATACCAGGGTCGGACGGAATTGCCAGGCGAGACAGCCGATACTGCAATGCTTGCTGGTGACCAGACTCACTCCCGTTTTCAACCTGAGAATCACTTTCCCAAAGAGCAGAAGGATAATGAAACGGACAGAGGGCTAGCTGGGAGAGATTTTCGTTAATAGTAGCTTGGGTAAGGGGCTGAGCCGGCCAAGAAGAATCCTGTGGGCTCCCAATTCCTATTACATCGGCTTCTTGCAGGAGGAAGGGAGAAGCTGTTAACAGACCCTCAGCGAAGACTTGAGGCGAAATAATGCTGTAGTTCGTCATGGAGCCAGAGAAAGAAGAGCCTCGATCATGCGAGGAAGAGAGACTCTTAATTGAACGCCGGAGGGGAGTTAAATGCTCATCCGCTGAGGGGAGGAGGGCTGAACACACGGCCATCACAAGGGGTGAGACACGACGGGGAATTAAATGCTGGAGACCGCCAAATCGATGGAGAAGGTGACAGCTGGAAGGGAGGAAGGAGCTAGAAGAAAGGGGCCAGAAAAAGGGAAGGAGGGGGAGGAATAAGGAAGGAAAAGGGAGAAGGGGTAAGGAGGGAGGAGGAGGGATAAGGCGGGAGATAGAGGAGAGAAAAGAGCTAAGGAAGGTTAGAACCAATATCACTATTCGATGATCTTTGAAATGGTGGAGATCTTCTTAGACAAATTGTTTGTTCTTGATTTGATGAAGGTTCCTTATGGTCCTTTTCATGGAATAACTTTGAGGATGGGACGGTCGTCATTCTGACTATACTGACCTTGAGGGAGACTAGCTCCTACATTTGCCATCGCATCTGCTTCTTTGTTGATCTGGCGTAGAATGTGGTAAAATTCAAAGTGCTGGGATAGGAGAAGTTGAGCCTTTTTATATAATCGACGGCATTTAATGTCTCCTGTAGGATACCCATTAATCATCTTATAGATGACATGTCTTGAATCGCCGAAAACCAGAACTTTTTGGAGTTTTTTGGTCCGAATGAGTTGTAGACCCTGGAGAAGCGCCAGCCATTCTGCTTCATTATTAGTTCTCGATCCAAGACCCCAAGCGAATCGATGTTCTACTTGTCCTCCGGGACCCACTAGGATCCCCCCCGAACCTGCCGCCCCTGAGTCGATTGGGTATCCAGTTGATCTCCATGATGATCCACTTTCATGAGTCATGCCACTCCTTTGAGTCTGTCAAAAGAATGCATTGTCCACTGTCGCACTGTGTGTTTGTCTGGTTTAGTCATGCTGCCAAGTCTTCTGTTGTGTCGCTCGATGTTCAAAGGGAATTTGAAGAAGTTTACCTCTACACTCAAAATAGTCTCTGTGTCAGTACTTTTGAGTTAGTATTATGGTTACTACATTCACATCATTCCAGAACTATGTTTCAAGTTTCGTGTTGTCAATGTGGGACTCATCATGGCCCTCCTTCGACGAGACTATTCCTGTCGACGTCACCTCATCATCCAGGAAATAGTCTTAGAAACAAAACTTAGTACCTTGAGATCTGTATGCCTTAATGACAGATTCTATCGCTCTTGACATAGGTTCACATCATTGACCTTTGATCGATAGAATCGACTGGGTGTTTTACATCAAGACATCTATTCATGCTCAGTAGATTGTACTAAGGTACCCTAGGAATCATTAACATTAATGGTGATCTCCCTTGCACTTGTTAACGGTTCACATCATTGGCCGGTAATCAAGTGGTTTCTACCATGCTCAACTTCAGATCATTGTAATCACATGGATAGAATCATACTTTATGGAAGATAAGACAAATACCCTGGGTATTTGTATAGCACTCATTGCTTTCCCTAGGTTGCGATGGAGTTTTGTATATCTAGCATGGATCCACATTTGTACGATCATGGCTATGCTCAAGTTTTCGTTTGTATGACATAGATCTACGTTGTATTTTAAGTAGCTATGTCCAAGTTTGAGTCCTCTATCACATGGATCTACATTGTATTCTAGTATACATGCTTGTTTATTCCTCTCATGGATTTTCCTTGTATCGGTCTGCAGCCACGAGTTGGTTACATGTGTCTATAAGTCAAAAATATTGATGTACTACAGATGCCTACTGGACGACATTCTTCGACCGAGCTGACATTTTCACCTCGAAGTGACAACTTGTTCTCTCAAAGATCTCGCTTATTGTATCCCTCTAAGTCTCATACTTTGGGGGGCATTTTGTTATACCTAAATCCCATCACCACCATGTGATAAGACCCGTAACTTCCATGTTTTCCCTTAATACCAACACTTAGAGTGGAAACTTGCTCTGTTTGTCAATTCTACTTGAAAAAACCCAGCACCATGATTTCCATGTGGCCCATGAGAGGTACCTTGCTCAGCACCACTTGTATCTTGTTTTCAAGAAGTGGTGCCACCGCATATGGTCTTTGGTCCAAAAGCAATTCTCATCTAAACCGCTCTTTCATAAGAGAAGAAAAGCGGTACCCTGGGTAAAATGGGAAAAAGAGAAGTTTCTCAAGGCTTCTAGATCATGACCCTCATGTCCTCTCTTATCCCTATCATGATGGGTTAGTTTGAGTTCAAGATCCCCCATGGTAGGATATTGGAGCCACCTCACCCATAATTCTCTGAACTATCCCTATCCATTGAGCCTTATAAATACAAGCTCATCTCCATAGTTGAGGGGGAGAACTATAGAGGTATTGTTATGGTGTTGGATTGACCACTTAGCCCAAGTCATTGGAGAGAATAGAGAGCAAATTTGAAGCTTATGGGGATGAAGTGTTTGTCTCATAGAGGGGATTGTCTACACTAAGGAAACGGTTGTAATATTCTCCATACATTCTTAATGCAAAGCTGATTTCTGTCCCACATTACTTTTGTTTTTATTTCACATGTACATGTTGTTAGATTCCTTAGTCACTAACATGAATAAGTAGATGATTTTCTGGTATCTTTGATGTGTTTGCATGTTTAATCTATTTGCAGGTACACAAGTTCACAATCGAAGCAATATTCCAAGTGTCTACGACATTCAGGGAAGGTCTTCATCCTTTGTTGCTAACTCATTTGATCTGGATCTGAACCATTTAGACTAAAGGAACAACTTCTGTCCGCAGAAGGTGCAATATTCCTGATTACAATAGGAAATAATAAACCAAGAGTTTACAAATTAGTATGTCATAGATGATGCATTTCAATAATAGGTATTTAAATATATTTCATATCCAAGTTGTAAGACTCAAAAAATGGGAAAGCTAAGCAAGATCGATTGAGTAAATACTAAATTGCAACTAATGCAGCTAATGGTTTAAATATGTCAATAAACAGTTAAGAAATGTCTGAATATGACGGTTAAAAAGTAGCCTACTTCAAATATGCATTGGATAGAAAAAAGTAAAAAATAGATGGCACCACCTCAAAGATACTCTCAATTTTATTCCATTGATAAATGTTACCTGTAAAACAAATGCTTCTATACAACATGCAGATAAATTTGACCAGATCTTATTTCCACTACATTACCACAGGAATCTTTCTTGAACCCCATCCTCTATTATAATATCATGTACACATGTACAGTATTTCCTTACATTTTATAGGGATCTGAAACATGCAAGCAAAATGTAGCTAGCAATATTCATGTTACAAGATACCATCTTCACCACAACAAAATTCCAAAGAAGATATAAAAAGTGATTTGTAGAATATAAATAGAAAACATTGAACATGTGATTGTGGACATGGATGAAGTTAAAACTCACTCAAATCCTTGAAACTGATAGAATAAATTTGTATGTTATTCTTATGGAAGGAAAGGGACCATCAGTACTAGCATTTTTATGTTACCACCAACCCTTGGTCCTGCATTGGAATTCAGCCAAAAGTGCAATATGATCAGATTAACACTAAGGAGAAGGAAGACCTGTGTCTTTACGTAGGCTCTCCTCATCCAAAAGATCTAGCAGAGACTCCACCATAAGTGAGTCCGTTGGAATGAAAATATTTTTGTTAATGACTAATGAATCAAGTAATGTGTCATATAAGGAACTACACCATATTATCACTCTACTCAACTTAATACGATGTGAAAAATTCCCACTAGTGCTAATCTATAGCATCCACTGTTGATGTATTTGTAACTTCGGAATGTATTCATCTATGTATCTTATGTATTGTAACCCAATGTTTATTCCAGGATGTATCTATTATGTAATTGAGTCATGTTGTCATGCCTCGATGTTCAGATCGAGAGAATCGATAATGTAAACAAGTCATGTCAAGTCATAGTGGGTAACCCTCCAATTGTCTAAGGGTTAAATTCCCCACAGTTCTGGGGCACTAGGGTTATTAGACTCTCCTAGTAGAGGTCGGCCCTAGTAGGGTTTTAGTCATGTCAGGATTAGTATAAATAGAGAGTTGGGGTCTCTATTTAGTACACATCACTCACACACTCAAGTGTAACACATAGTTGAGGAAGGAGAAGACACTGGGGCTAGACAAGAAGAAGATTACTGCTGTCGGGAGTGCATATTACTGTTTTGGGGTTTTACTTCTTGTGTTGATTCTATCTCTGAGGAAGTTGCAGGGTTTTCTCCATTTATGGTTTCCCCGATTAAAAATACTATGTCATTGTCTCTTGTGTTTGATTGTTGTACTTGTTTTTCTCTCAGTAAAGATCCTAACATAATGCTAGCTTGAATGTTGAAAAACTAACATGGTATTAGAGCTAACTTGAGAACAAGACACTGTGCAGCTACAGGAACTAGGGATTCCTAGTTTGTGGATATTCCTCCATATATTTTCAGCAAAAGTAAGGTGGAATAACTCTCCTCCTTAGGGCGCATATTTCTGTCGAAGCAGAATCCAATTCTGAGGTTTTTTAGTTTTCGACCTGTCACTACTGTCAAAAATTAGGGCTTTTCATAGAAGAGGAATTTTTCAGTGAGCCTAGGCCTGGATTGATCTCCTCCCCAAAATCAAAGTTAGGGACAAATTTCAAGGCATTTGGGTGGAAAGAACTCTGGAAAAGCAGAACCCTAATTTGCTCCTGAACCAGCTCTGCAGGATTTCAGCTCAAGTTTCAGATATGACATCTTAACTCTGGTAAGATATAAAATATTTTGTATTTCCATTTGAGGTTCTCTGTTAAGATGTCTCATCATACCAATCTTGATGAAAAGCTTGAGGGAGCTGATAAATTCTGAGCCTGGAAGTATAGGATCTCCCTGGTCCTGGAAGAAAATGAGTTAGAATCCTACATCCATGAAAAGGTTCTATTTCCAGAGGGAGATGAGGAAAAGGCCTTACATAAGAAGAAGATGGTTATGGAAAAGATGATCA
>LPNX010423105.1:368855-388392 GCA_001517045.1 Pseudotsuga menziesii | reverse complement strand
AGGATCACCTTATCCCACAGGTGTCCTCTCTCAAGACACCTAAATCTATGTTTGATGCCCTAACCAAATTGTTTGAAGGGAAGAACATAAACCGGAAGATGACTCTGACAAACCAACTGAAGAATATGAAGATTTAGAATGCAAAAACAATCCAGTCTTACTTCACAAGAGTTTCTCAGATCAAAGAACAACTAGAAGCAGTTGATGAAGAAGTGGAAAATGCATAGATTGTGATGACTACCTTGAATGGCCTTCCTAGGTCATGGGATTCTTTCATCCAAGGAATATGTTCTTGAAAGAAGTTAGTCAAGTTCAGCAGACTATGGGAAGAGTGCTCTCAAGAAGAATCTCGGATAGTAGCTCGAGAAGAGAAGATGGGAAGTGAAGATCAAGCTCTCATGGTACACTCCAAGTCTCACTCCAAGTCAACCAAAAGAAGATCTCATAGCTCCAGAGGTAAGCACTCTCACAAAGATAACACTATAAAATATTTATCTAGGATCATATGTTATACATGTGATGAAGCAGGACACTATGCAAGGAATTGTCCTAAGAAACAAAAACTAATGAAGAGGAGCAACAAAAGAAGACATCATGCTCATGCTGCAAAGGATGATGAACCATTTAGGAAGAGATCCAAATATGAAAGTAAAGATTCTTCAAGCGAGGATGAATATGTTATGATCTCCACTCTCATAGGTAACATTACTCATGGAAGTGATGATTGGCTTATAGATAGTGGGGCTTCCAAACATATGACTAGATTCAAGGAATCCTTTTTGAGACTGTCAGAACATGAATCACCTCACAATGTAAATCTAGGATATGACAACCAATATCCAATAAAAGGTAGTGGGGAATCTTCCTATAAACTAGACTCTAGAAAATCTCAAACAATGAAAGAAGTATTGTTTGTGCTAGGACTCAAGAAGAACCTTCTCTCCATATCAGCATTAGATGCAAAAGGAATGCGGGTTGCATTCAGAGATGGTCAAGTCATCATGTGGCCAAAAGGAAAGACTATCGATGATGCGGTAGTCATTGGAGAACAAGAAGGAGGATTGTACAAATTGAAGGGCCATCCATAACAAGCCTTGGTCCATGACACAGTAAAACCAAGTGAACTTTGGCATAGAAATATTGCACATGTGCATTATAGAGCACTACCTATTGCAAGCAAAGCTGTCGAAGGTCTTCCAAAAATCCAAGCAAAACATGATGGGGTCTACAAAGGAAAGATTACAAAGAAGACATTTCCAAGTAGTGAAAGAAAAGCAAAAGGAATCTTGGAAATCATCCACTCCGATGTATGTGGTCCTATGTCATCAAAATCACTAAGTGGGTATGCATACTATGTTTATTTTATTGATGATTTTTCCAGGAAGACATGGGTTTACTTCATGAAGAACAAAGTCGAAGTATTTAGTAAGTTCAAGGAATTTAAATCCTTGATTGAGAACCATACTGAAAAGAAGATCAAGACCTTTCGATCAAATAATGGCAGAGAATTCACTTCAAATGAATTCAAAGACCTATGCAAAGAATCAAGGATTAAGAGGGAGTTTTCCACTCCTTATAATCCACAACAAAATGGGATTGTGGAATGGAAGAATAGAACTATCATGGAAGCTGCAAAACAATTCTTCATGATCAAGACCTTCCATGCATCTTTGGGTGGAAGCTGCCAAAACAATGATGTATGTACAGAACCATACTCCACATAGAGTACTTGAGAACAAGACTCCTGAAGAAGTCTTCTCTAGCAAGAAACCAGAAGTCAACCATCTAAGAATATTCAGCTGTCCTGTGTACATCCACATTCCAAAAGAGAAGAGGACTAAATTAGATCCTTTAGGAAAGAAGGGTATATTTCTAGGATACTCTGAAAGCTTGAAGGCTTACAGAATATATTTCCCAGGATACAAGAAGATTGACATCAGCAAGGATGTAACACTTGATGAAGACACAGCTTACAACAAATCCAGAAAGAGACCTGCTTAAGAACCTGAAGAAGTAGAAGCACCCTGAATTCATGATACAACCATGAATGAAGAAACTCAAGAAGAAGATCGAGAATCTGAAGAACCACAAAGACCTATAGATCCACCTCTAGAGAAGAATCCTCATAAGAGGAAACCTGCTTGGGTACAAGAACTTAACCAAGGTGTGAAAAGATATGGGGCTCTAGAAGAGAATCACAGAGAAAGAAAGAGGACCAGATCCTACTCCGGGTATGTAGCTTTACTATGTGATTTCATTGATAAAGAACCTTCCAGTTTTGAAGAAGCGACAGAATGGAAAGAATGGAAGGATTCTATGATTGAAGAATACCAATCGATCATGAATAGTGATGCTTGGGATGTTGTCCCAAGACCATATGGGAAGTCAACTGTAACTTCCAAATGGATCTACAAGATCAAACATGCTACAGACGGTAGGATTTAAAAATATAAGGAAAGATTTGTAGCTCAGGTTTTCTCTCAAAAAGAGGGAATAGATTATGAAGAAACCTTTGCACCTGTAGCCAGATACACTTCCATCAAATCAATACTTGCTCTGGCTATAGTGATTAAATGGAAGATACACTAGATGGATGTCAAGACTACCTTCTTGAATGGTGTAGTTGAAGAGGAAGCGTATGTAGAATAGCCACTCGGTTTTGGGACACATGACAGGGAGTCTCATGTGTGCATATTGAAGAAAGCCCCGTACGGTTTGAAACATGCACCCAGGACATGGTACGGTAGAATTGATAGATTTTTATCTAGTTTGGACTTTACCAAGAGTAAAGAAAATTCCAACCTTTACTGCAAGGTTGAAGATGGAAACCCAGTGATGCTTCTACTATATGTAGATGATGTATTTGTGATAGGTATGGATGGGTTGATTACTGATATGAAGAGAAAGCTTGTTTCCAAGTTCGAGATGAAGGACTTGGGTATGATGCATTATTTTCTAGGTATGGAGGTGTGGTAGAGTGCAAATGGAATCTTCCTTGGATAAGGGAAGTATGCAGTAGAGATCCTGAAGAGGTTTGGGATGATGGACTACAAGACTATGGCCACACTTATGGCATCGAACCTGAATCTATTGAGTGATGCTTCATCGGAGTCAGTTGATGCTACGATGTATCATCAGATGATTGGGTCTTTGATGTACTTGATGAACATGAGACCATACATTTTCTTTGTTGTGAACACCTTGATCCAGTTCTTGACAGATACAAGAAATGTTCACTTGATTGCTGCAAAGCATATTCTAAGGTACTTAACGGGTACAGTTGATTATGGGCTCAAGTATGATGTGAATCAAAAGATTAACCTCGAGGGTTATGTTGATTCAGATTGGGTAGGCAGTGCCATCGATAGGAACAACACTTCAGGGTGTTGCTTCAGTATGGGATTAGGTGTGATCTCTTGGTTTAGTAGGAAGCAATCCTGTGTGGCACTGAGTACAACTGAAGCAGAGTACCTCACAGCTTGTTCAGCTAGTTGTGAGGCAGTATGGCTATGGAAGCTATTGTCTGATTTATTTGATCTCCATGTGAATGCTACTTGTATACATTGTGACAACCAAAGTTGTGTGAAGTTGTCAGAGAATCCAGTGTTCCATGACAAGTCGAAGCATATCAAGATCAAATATCAATATATCAGGGATATGGTGCAGAGGGGAGCAATAAAGCTCTAGTATGTTGCAACGGAGGAACATATAGATGATGTGTTGACAAAGCCATTGGCCAGAGTAAAGTTTGAGTACTTCAGGGAGAAGCTTGGTGTTCTCCAGATCGAGGTTTCCTCCAAGGGAAAGTGATGAGTCCCAAAGCCATTCTGACGAGCAGGTCAGATGTAAGGGCTGAGCCATTCTATCATGGTGAGAGGATTTAGTTCCTTCCATGTTAGATATGAGTGCTAAGATCCAAATCCATTCTGATGAGTAGGTCAGATATAAGGGTTGAGCCATTCTGTCATGGTGAGAGGATTCAGTTCCTTCCATGTCAGATATGAGTGCTAAGATTCATAGACATTCTGACGAGTAGGTAAGATATAAGGGTTGAGACATTCTGTCATGGTGAGAGGATTCAGTTCCTTCCATGACAGATATGAGTGCTAGCCATTCTGATGAGTAGGACATATATAAGGACAACTACCATTATCCGGGAGAATGGAGGCACCTGGTCCGTTACCAAGTAGCTCAGTCTTGGACTGGGGGCCTTTTTGACGAGGGTGGAGGATTTGGTTCCTTCCAGGTCAAATGTGAGTGCAGTCCATTCTGGCGAGGGTGTGGGAATTGTTTCCTACTAGGTCAGATATAAGGGCAACTTCCATTCTCCAGGAGAATGGAGGCACCTGGTCCGTTACCAGGTAGCTCAGTGTGGGACTGGGGACCTTTCTGGCGAGGGTGGAGGATTCAGTTCCTTCCAAGTCAGATGTGAGTGCAAGCCTTTCTAATGAGGGTGGAGGACTTGTTTCCTTCCAGATCAGATATAAGTGCTAAAGCCTTTTCACAAATGATAATGATGTCCTGTCATTCTGGTGAATGTGAGTGCTAGGCCTTTTTGATGTCATTGTAGGTTTCTGTATGATTATATGTGAGTGTTGGGTGTGCCTTTCTGATGAGTAGGTTAGATGTAAGTGCTGGGAAAATACCAACACGATGGTTGGGCCTACAACCAGCATGAAAGAAGGCTGGCTTTGTAGAACTTCCTATGATGAGATAGCACACATGATGATGACCAGATGAGATCCAGATTGAGCTATGATCCAGATCCAGTTATGATGACTCTGAGAGATCCAGATCGAGTGATGATCTAGATCTAGTAATGATGATCTAAATCAAGTGATGATCTAGATCCAGTCCAGTTATGATGATCCAGATCGAGTGATGATCTAGATCCAGTCCAGTGATGATGAGCCAGATCCAATGATGATGTTCCATAATGATCCAGATCGAGAGATGATCCAGATCCAGTGATGATATCCCATGATGATCCAGATTGAGAGATGATCCAGATCCAGTGATGATGTTTGATGATGATCCAGATCAAGAGATGATCCAGATTCAAAGAATGAATATGAATTGAATACTCAGAAAACTTGAGATGCAGATGAAGAGATGATCTAGTTGATACAGAGAAGAAGATCAGTGCTGAAAATTGTGTCGAAAGAATACCTTCCTAGTTAAGAGGGAGTGTTGATGTATTTGTAACTTCAGAATGTATTCATCTATGTATCTTATGTATTATAACCTGATGTTTATTCCAGGATGTATCTATTATGTAATTTAGTCATGTTGTCATGCCCCGATGTTCCGATCGGGAGAATTAACATGTAAACAAGTCATATCAAGTCATAGTGGGTAAACCTCCAATTGTCTAAGGGTTAAAGTCCCTACATTTTTGGGGCACTAGGGTTATTAGAATCTCCTAGTAGAGGTCGGCCCTAGTAGGATTTAGTCATGTCCAGATTAGTATAAATAGAGAGTTGAGGTCTCTATTTAGTACACATCACTCACACACTCAAGTTTAGCGCATATTTGATGAAGGAGAAGACACTAGGGCTAGACAAGAAGAAGATTACTGCTGTCGGGAGTGCATATTACTGTTTTGGGGTTTTACATCTTGTGCTGATTCTATCTCTGAGGAAGTTGCGGGGTTTTCTCCATTTATGGTTTCCCCGATGAAAAACACTGTGTTCATTATCTCTTGTGTTTGATTACTGTACTTGTTGTTCTCTTAGTAAAGATCCAAAAATAATGCTAGCTTGAATGTTGAAAAACTAACATCTAGATGTGAAGAAATGAATATTAAAAACATCGTTCAGTTTGTTAAATAAAATCTAAGCATTTCCCATAGCTTTTATAACCAAAATGAAATGCTTTATAAAATATCCCTTGGCACATCCAATGACTCTCTTCAACACCATGCACTTGAAATTACCATCAAAATACATCTATGAAACCAAATGTAATTAAAATATCCATTGGATTTACCTATATAGAAAATATAATCAAGAGTTCCAAGAAAATATCTAGTAAATTTGGTAAATAAAGGTTCATTTGTTGCAGGGTCCATTCTTCTTCATTGATGCTCTAAACCTTTCCCTACTTTCCCTACTCCCGCCACCCTTCTTGCAAAGGAAGAATAAGCACTAACCTAAAAAGGGGTTATATTAGAAAATACATATCGAAATGGATTAATTATATTATTACAAGATACATTGCATCGATTTTGAACATGCTCAATTCAACAACAAAGTATTACTGTTTACAAATATAATACCTTCTTATTGTTTCAAATCACAAACATCCAGGAAAAAAACTTTGAAAATGAAAACAAACAGGACTAATCTTCAATACCATACATCAAAATTAGAGATATTACCAGAGGTAGCTGATGACAAATCTTGCTTGGAGGACGTAAGATCGTAGGGGATGTTGTTAAGTTTGGATGTGAAGGATTGAATTTTCCCATTGCAATAAGAGCATGAGGGGCACTGAAATAAAATCCAAATTACATTATTAAACGCCAACAATATATCTCTATTTTGAACTTATACTAATACACATTTTAATAAACATGTAGCATTCCACCATCCTCTCTAAAACCAACAAATACACTTTGCAAAAAAAATCTCCAAGAACAGACCTTGAAGGAATTGAGTTGAAATCGCCACAAACTAACATAGGTATGTCTGCACTGGCAGCTATTTTTTCCAATGAGAGTATGAACTTGATAACATAAAAAACACATTACTTGAAATCTGTTCTAGCATATTTGGATCAATAACCTTGACTATAAGAGACACATTGGAAGAGGAAACACACCTTCTAGAGTTTGACATCCTTGAGATATGGATTGGCATTTATGTGTGTATTATCCTAAATCACGGAATCTATATATGGATGTCAATTAGCCACACATGACCAGCATAGTGCCCATGAAACCTAGAATATTTTCATCTAGACAAACTACATAACTGTTGAAGTATAAAAAATGAGCAAGTTATTCCTCATCAATGCATATCAAAACAACAACATTTGCAAATGTGAAATTGCCAAGTCCATCCTAGATGTGTTAGGATGCTAGACACTTATAAAATACCTATTTGTTTTCTCTTAAAACTACTCTCCAAAGCACAAATCCAAAAACCCAAACGGCATACCACATACCACACAAAGAAGTTGATGTTTTCTCGGTGCAAGGACATCAATCCCATGGTTAGTGTCCTTTGCCTCCAAAACTACAATGAGAGCAACATTATCCTGCATAATAAGATTTAGTCAAGATTCCAGCTAGTAAGGATTTTAGTATACAATGTACATCAAATCTCCACAAATCAAAGGCAAGCAAAAAAAATTCATCTAAAATAAACAAGGATCCCATCCAACCTTCAGCAACCAACTGAGAGCAGCCTTTTTCTGAGTTGATGGAACCACAAATTCTATCAAAGACTATGCAGCTTTATTCAATTAAACCTAAATCTAGAATAACTGATAAATTTCACGACTGATAAATGAGCTTCAGAGATATGACTAATATGACAAAAAAATTTACCTCATATTTTTTAACAAGTGAAAAGCGATCTCGTCAAAAAAAAGTTGCACAACCATCAATTGCATAGGTTGTGCCAGTATAAACCTGTAATCCAAATAGATATGTTATGTCATTGTCTCATCTACATCTCAAGAAATATGGAACTTTCACCAAAAAAATATTAGGTAATCAAAACTGAAACCTCTATTGTCTTGTTTTTATAAACAACTATGTACCCATGATTTTCTAATTCAGGTGCAAAGAAATCCTAAAAATGATCACTATGGACCTACATCATTATAGAAATATAGAAATCAACTAAAATCTAAATCAATTATATCTTAAAAAGCAAATAAAATTCTAAATATGGTAGAGTTGCAGCACCTATACACTCAAATTCCAATATAGATGAAAGAAAAGTGAAGTGAACATATATATTATGCATTCTTTATGCCAAAAAATGAAATCACATGTGAAAACCTTTTCTAGACTGTCATTCAATCCAATACAGTTCATGAATGTCAAAGTAAAAAAATATATATGGCATAGCTTGGATGTCAAACAATGGAATCACATGTACACTCATTATTTATTAATGTTTTAGTATTGTGCCAATAGAATAATAATACTTCTTGAAGGCAACGAATATCTTCCTGATAACCAAAAATTTCACGCAACAAGTTCTGGCGATGATAAGGCCATGAAAGAACCCAGGGAGGACAATAGATGTACATGTCACTAGTTTCATATAGATTAGAAAGTACATTATATGAGATTACAATGAAAGTTCCAAAAGATGCACTACGTCCTTCTAACTAGATATTTGCAATTCCATCAACTACATTGATTGGAATCATGTGTCGAGGTGTAGGGGAAGGTTCTAGGATAACACAAGAAGTATGGAGTGAGTTGTCCAGACCTATTGGTATTATTGTGGCTACATCAACTACCACACATTCCAGATTCAGAGCATGGCCAACATAATCAGTTGTTGGTGTATATGTATTTAAACATCCAACTTCATACCATGTCTCACCCCCACCCCTTTCAGAAAAATTAGGAGGGTTTAACAAGGTAGAACCATTGCTTAGAGTTTAATTTTGAATTCATGTGCTCAAAGTTGAACCAACCAGTCCCCCTATGCTACCAAATATCCCAAACAATTAATCATCCTTAGTTCCATTCTTGTGAACTGCACTAGTTGCTCATGCATGCAATGCACGGTGGTGACGCCATGAATCAGAGAAGCACTTTAGTGAACAATGATAACTCTTTGAAACATGTATCTTAGCCTTCACACAACCCAAGCACTATAGAGTGGCTAGCTATGATGGATGGAAACTGCAAACTGCAACCTTTTTGTCACTCTAGATACGATACCTATAACAATATATCGTGCTTTGCCAAATGATATAACTAAAAAAAATAGCCTTTTTTTTCTAAAAAGTTGATCAAAGGAAACAACATATGCAAAAATTAGCAGACTGAAACAAGGACAACGTTGAAATACCCAAATAGAATAATATCATATAGAACAAAATGATCAGTAAGCAATACGGATTTAGAAAAACTAAATCTTCCACAAATAAATAATATCTAAAAAAGAAAAGAGATTTTAGATGTCCTTATACACACTCCCATTAATAAAAATACATTCAAAGGTTAAAATTTATCAAACTTTTAGGTCAACGTCACAGTTCTTCATTTTTTATCATATAATTGAAAATGAATCATTGGCATAAAAAACAATAGAGTGTTTTCACTCTTTTGATGTAAGGATAAAAACACATATATGATATGACTTATAAGATGGTGACTAGAAATGCTTATCTTCATACTATACCAACTGCTATGCAAAATTGAAAAAATATCCTAAAAATAAGAATATACAGGGATGAATTGGTGTTGGTGCTTACAAGCCTTAGAGAGGGTTTGATTCATACAATATGCCACTATGTTGGCTCTGAATCTGTTAATTTTGATGCGAGATATGAATGCACCCTCTAGTCTTCCCTTAGAAATTGGTGTTACTATTGATTGCTAGGGTATTGAAGATTGTCCCTAAAATTTCTTATCTAGAAATACAATATACCTAACATAAACACCTATGCAATTTGTGGTTCCCTCAAATATCTATAGGGTGACTACTTCCATGGATGAGGGCATAGTAGTGAAGATGCCTCTAGGAGAAGCACAACAACTGCTGTCACACACAATTCTTTAGTTGAGGGTGCATGCATGCTTTCACCCTATAGGTTGAGGGTGCCAATTCTTTTCTATGGGGTGCATGCTTGCATGTGCCAATGATTTTCTCTAGATCATGTGCCAATTATTTTCACCTGAAGGTTTACAATGATTAATTACAACTGTATAATTTCTCGTAGGATGTACAAGGAGGTACAATACTAGTACAATAAGAATAGTTTCTGAAGTTGCACAAATTCCAACATGGAAAACAAAGGTAATAAATAGAAGTTTCAGGAAATTTGTTGCAAAATATAGTTGGTACCTGACACAATGGATTATGGAACCTTTCCTTTCCATAAGCTAATTTTGCTTACAATTCTAGTTTAGCCAAATCCATAGTTCATACTCGTACTACTTCGAATTATTTATGGAAGAAATCCAAAATTAGTTTCAATCTTAGTGGAACTATCAACTTTCAATTGATGCATATGTCTAATGGGTAGATTCTATTTGCTTGTTATTTGTTTAATGTAGCACCCTTCTTTATGTACAGGTTTTTTTGGTTGTAAGATCCTCTCATCAATTAACTAGAGGAATTTCTTTGGAGTAATCTCAAAATTTATCAAGGAACCTATCATTTCTCCCTTCCTCTTGTTATTTTATGTCTTTGGAAAATTGGCAGTTCTTAAGAGAACAAGAAACTCTTAAATCCTATTGCAAGTGAAATTAGGAATGGAGTTCATCTACAGGAATAACAGGAGGGATTTCACAACAGCCAATGTTCAAAGAATTTAAATATGAAATCCAATCACAATGTAAGCTTCTCTCTACAAGCCATCCAATTTATTTTACTACTATAATATCAGTTTTTAGATAGACACAAACCTTATAAATGGTTCACAACAACAGTGCAAGACATAGTATTGTGATAGACTAATCACTACATTCACAACAAAGATTATTTATATGACATAATTTTTACTTCAAACAATGCAAACTTCAAATGCCACTCCTCTGAAAAAGAAAGAATTTCTCCTTTAAATTAATACAGATAACACTATGAGTAATAAGAAAAAGGTTGCTATTTTGGGTAGTATGAACCTCCAAACATCAATTTTCCATTTCCAGAGTAGAACTAAATACCAATAAGTGGTTAATAAATAAAAGGTTAGACACTTCTTATCAAAAACTAATATCAAATAATATCTAGCTTAAAATATGATCCAAACAGATTTTTAAGCTAAAGCCAAGTCCTTATATGTTAGCATAATAACTGAAATATGACTTACCATGGATGGAAACCTTAACTATAATTACATAGAAAATATTTCAATATACTGGCGAACTATAGGTAAGTTGTTCATCTGCAAGGACAGAGAACTCGGTCAATGTACATTGCATATAATTTGGTGGATCTCTGACAAATAAGAAAGAGTAATTATTCATTAAATGCCATAATTGAATCAAAAAATTTCCAACTAAAATTAACTAGCAAACAGACAATGGGAATTCCACTGAGATTTTCAAGTTGAATAGATTGGGCTTATTACCTTGTCAAACGTTTCACTATCACCATGTTAGACAATTGTAGGTCATATTCTTAACACCAAACATACAAGGGTAAATAAATTGATCCTATTTTTGTAAGAAGCAAGCAAAGACAAAATTTGGTTGGATGCAATTAAAGTTGATCCTATTTATTTTTTAAAAAGGAGGTAACAACCAACTTTGTTTGATGAAATAAATTGGATGACAGAGGATTTACAATTAGAGTTCAAGGAAAATGGGTTGGTCAACAAATGCAAGGAAAAAATCACCACCAAAAGATATGGGAAATAGAAGACATTTATTAGAATTCAACTTTTGCATTCATGGTCAAACTAGTCGCAATTAGAATGTTGTCAATAATTGCATCTCAATGCAGTTGGAAAGTTCATCAAATAAACATTAAGACTGTTTCTTTAAATGGAGGTGTTAAGATAGAAGTTTGCATGGAGAAACCTCAATATTCATTGCAAAGGGTAAATAAACACTGGTATGTTGGTGAAAGCTCTGTATGACCTGTTAATTCCCTTAAACATGGTGTTAACACCATATTTTCCTTTATAAATTTGAGTAAATCTTAGTGTTACTCAAGTCGATTTTATTTGTGAGCTCAATTTTAATTGTGAATTGTGAATTGTTAATTATTTCAGGATATTTTAGAGTGGCTCCAACCTCGTCACTTTGACACTTTTGTAGCATCTTACATAAACTATGCATAATTAAAGAAGATTCATTGTACTAGAGAAACCTGTATAGTTTGCTTCTCATGATCTATTAATTTCTGTAGAATTTGGAAAACAAGAATATAAGATATCCTAATACACCATATCTAACTGTTCTTCATGGACATGCATACATGTTTTCAAAGATAAGGATTTGGCACAAGATGGAAGAATAGCAATGAATATGCCTAATCAAGTCTCATCCCCAAAACTAGCATTTCACTGAAGAGATTTAGGGCTTCTCCCAAATGTTCAATTTGTACATATTCTTCCATTATCGCGATCTATGTAGCTGCATCTCATTCAAGCATGTTGTCAAACACTTTGTGTGCATCCTCCATGCTCCAACATTTAACATACATATCAACAAGCACACTTCCCATAAATACATTTTGTTGAAACCCACTCCTATTTATCTTGCCATGCACCTCCTTCTCCTGCTAAAGAGCTCTTAAGTTAGTGATCACTGGGAGAACAATGGCAAAGATTAACTGATACAAGTGAATTCCTATTCACTTCATTTGGTAAAGCAGTTCAAGGAATCCTCATAGAGATGATGTCTTGTATAAGCTCCAATCATTGTAGTCCATGAAACCACTTTTGATCCATCATTTCGTCAAAAACCTGACGAGCGTCCTCCAAGTTGTCGAATTCGGCATACATGGAAATAAATTTGTTGTTCAAAGACACATCCATATTAAACCCTGTGTCAATCATGTGGGTGTGGAATTTTTTGGCCCCTATCACATATTTCATGTTACGGTATCTATGCATTAGAAAATTGTAGGTTTGGGAGTCAGACTGAATTCCTCGGTGATTCATGAGATGCATTAGACAGTCGTAGGTTTGGGAGTCTGATTGAATTCTTTGACGATTCATGAGATGCAGACTATGAGTCAATTACTCCAATCGATTATGAGTACATAGTATTCTATGATATTCACACATGGCCTTCGTCTCCGATTTTTTAGTTTTAATGGCAGAAACTTGAGTGGTGAAGGCGGAAGTGAGAGTTAGCTTAGTGCTCTGAAACAATTTATTACATGCCATTGTTGTGATGGCCAAAATCCCAAATCATGGACTTTTTCGATTGAATTGAGTCTTTTGTCCTTGGCCTATACGAGGACTTATCTCCACCTTTATGAAGAGTATAGAGTTATTATTATATGCTTTCTTAATACCCTCACATCATTATCCCACTATTTTCTTAGTTATGAAGATAAAAGAAAATGTTACTTTCAAATTTTCAAAAACAAATATTTAATAATATCAACCTGCTTCATTGTGTTTAAGTCTTTATGAGTGTTCTTTTCATTAATTTTGGCTTCTACCTTTTATATAACAATGGTATTTTTTTTAATTATAATTAATTTCATTATTTAAAATTATGTAATTTTGGATTGAGTTTCTAGTTACTTTTGTATAACAATGTGTTTTCAATAAAGTGAAAATATGTATAACACTTTACATTATTAAAAATAGTAAATTGACAATTTCAATCCATTTATTAAAGGCATAAAATCCCTATTCAAACATTTTTAGAATATTTTGAAAACAAATCATCTTCGTTCACAAAGATAAAGGGACAAAATTAACTCATATTTCAAGTCCAAATTCTCCCCTTGGGGATCTCTCTACTAGGGATGAGGTTTTGGCCTATTGACCAAAGGAACATAGTTGGGTTGTTGAGGTCGACGCTAATGTTAGGGAAGGAAAAATTAGTGTTTTCTTCAAACTCCAAGTTTTTAAGTGATGGTGTAGCCTCAATATCGGCTTATGGGTTGGCTGATAAGTCATTGGGCTTCGATGATTTGATTCTTCCCTCCCATTTTCCTAGGGGATTTTCTTGTAGGATCCTATCCTGGTTCTCTCCAAGTTGGATACTGACCCAGAACCATTAGTCTTCAATAATTTGAATGTAACCATCAGGAAGAAAAATGGTAAGAGAAGGAGGAAAGTCCACTTGGAATAGCCAATGTGGGGAAATGAGTCAACGACAATCAAGGAAATTTTTAATGATATTTTGGATTCACAGGATGCACTAGCAGACGTTTTCAAACCTTGTAGAGTAGATTCGGCCATAAAGGTTGTTACCTAATGATGATATTGTCCTTAATTGTTAGAGGGGTGGGCAGGTACCCCAAAGATTGCAACCCTCAAGAGGTTATTACACTTGGTTTGTCTGTATCTCCTATTATTTTTGGAAATGATGGTCTCTATTTTCAAAGAAAGGGAGTTTCTCTGGATTATGCTCCCCACATGGGATTGTTGTTTGGTTGATGCTAAATGCCTTTTAGGAGGCCTTCTTTTTGCTTGGAATCTTGCTCGTATTAGACTTAATCCCTTTCATATTTGTGGGGGTATCTTATTGAAATGTTTTTTTAGGGTTTTGGATATACCCATACACATTATTAACTATTGTGGGATTTCTGTTGATCAACTGGACTTCTGGGAGGCTATTGAAAGGTGTGGTATCCTTGGCTTCTCCCCTCATTCTAGTGGTGGACCTCAACATTACCACCACTACTAAGGAATCATGGGGCTCCAAATCTAGGACTAATCAGATGGACCCTTCATTTCAACAATACATTACAAATAACAAATTGGTGGATATTGAACCGAGCCCCTTGGCTCCTACCTAACGCAACAGGCGGGTGGCAGATGCTGTTGTGGCAAAAATACTTGACTAATTTTTATTGGCAGAATATTTTTATTGTAAGGATTAGTTCATAGAAAATATCATTTACTTCAAACATGCCCATGGGTCACTGGGTGATCATTTGTTTTCAAGTATTAAAAATAAGAAGGATGAAGATTAAAAGGACTACTTGGATACATTCCTACAAAATGTAGTTGTGAATTTCATTCTTGCTAGCAAGGATAATTCATCCATAGCCATGAGTTAGTTTTTCTAGTTGATAATTCAATATCCCCATGTTGAATACAAAGTGTATAGAATAGCCCTTGGTGTTTGGAGATGTTGATGAATTGGTTTACCTAACAGTGAGTTAAGTGAAACTAAGGATTTATCTTTTTGTTGATCCACAAAACTCTAAATATGATCTTAAGGATGACACCTTACCTAATGGCACATTTTCACCTCGAGGAACAAGTATAACCTATTCAATCTATTGAGTTCAAAGGTTGGAATCCATATGGGGGGTTAATTGCTTAGAGTCCAATCCTGAGAGGTCGATACAAAATGGAAGTTTTGAACCTCCTCATGACTTTTATATGTTTGTTGCATTCAATGGAGGACCCCCCCTCGAATATACCAAGTTAAGGACTTAACCTATTTTCAAGTGAAATATATAGTTGTTGGAATTATACCGCACCATTAAATTTCATTGGTTTTAGGTATTTTTACCCCCATCAACAAAGAATGCGATTTTGTGTTAATATTTTTAAATTTACCTAGAAATAATTGGTTCTAAAGTGGACCTAGAATGGGCCTAGATTTGAACTTAGACAAACTAGCATGAGGAGAATTTAAATGTAATTGATTCGGTATGCTAAAGTGGACAAAATTTGTGTCTAGTTTAGCACCATCCCAATATAATGCTCATAGTTTTTGACATAGATAAGCTAACATAAGGATAATATAAATGTAATTGAATTGGGATGCTAAAGTGGATGCAATTTATATCCGCTTTGTCTCCATGCCAATAGAATGTGCCTCATTTTGCACCTAGCCAACCTAGCATCAGGAGAATTTAATTGTAATTGATTTCATGATTTTCTTTATTTGAAAGTCTTTAAATTTTGGCTATAGTGAAATAAAGGATCTAGTAGAAGTGTTGAGGATCTTTGGATGGGTAATGAAGGTGAATTCAAATATAATGAGTTTGTTAATTTTTGTAATCAAGGATAAGTTTTTTAGGTTATTTGATGTTTTTTAAATGAAAAAACTAATTTTTTTTGGATATAATAAAATAACAAACTACTGATAAATAACATTTAAAAATTCAAGAAAATTAAATACATTCATTTGCATTAACATCATGTGTTCATAATTACCATTGAAATAAGAAATATTAATCAATCCAAAACATCATCATCCTCATCATCATCATGAATTCCATCCTCCTCCTCATTATCATCATTATCATCATCATTTATGTACACTTTAGTGCCATCCCTATATATATCACCTCGTTTTGCACCTAGACTACCTAGCATAAGGAAAATTTAAATGTAACTGATTTGGGATGCTAAAGAGACAACGCGACATAAGGCGAATATAAATGTAATTTATTTAGGATGCAAAAGTGGATGCAATTTATGTTCACTTCATCATCATCTTGATAGATTGTGCCTAATTTTGCACCTAGACAACATAGCATAAGGATATTTTAATTGTAATTGATTCAGGATGCTACTCTAGGTGCTAAGTGGACATAGTTTGAGCCCTAAATGGTAACCATATATGCTTTAAATGATAACAATGATGATGACCTAGATGATAATGATGATGAGCTAAATGACAATAACGAGAATGATGTTGAATCTTGTGGAATCCTATGGTGAATTATTAAATTTCTCGACGTTTCGGGAAGACTAGTTCAACCCTTAATCAGGAGATACAGTGTGAAAGAGCTCGCCTTGTCGCTTTTGACCTGGGTTTCCTATTTAAATAGTGGAAGTTGTTTTCTCAATTTAAGTTAATTTAAATGGTTATTTTCATCTCAAGTCTGATTTGTTATTATTATTATTTAGTTAAATTGTGTATATATTAATTATTAAAAAAAATTTAAAGCTTATTAAAGTTTTTAAATTAAATTTTAATTAATGTTTGAAATTGTAATTCTTCTTTTTTAAAAGATTAGTATGATAAGTACATTATTAATTTTTTTTTAAATTAAGTAGATTTAGATAATCATGTATTGTAAATTATGTATATATTAATTATTAAAAAATTATAAAACCTTATTTAGAGTTTTAAAATTAAATTAGGGTTATATTTCAAATTTAATTAATGTTTGAAAATGTATTCTGTATTTAATTTTATTAGATTAGTATGATAAGTTTATTATTAATTTTGTTTTTTTTATAAAAATATTTAATTAAAACTCTAGTAATATAAATAAGTTTCGTAAAAGGGAAACACTATTGTGTTCTTTTTTTAGAACACTTTAATTATTTCAAGTAGTTTTTAAAATATTACTTACAATATAAGTTAAGTTTTTTCAAGTAAAAAAAATTTATAGTTAAATTTTAATTCTATAGTATTTTTTTATTAAAAAAATTAATTTTATTGTTTTAATATTTGAATTAATTAGTGTGTAAGATTATAATTAATCTCCAAAGTTTTGTAAAGTTTAGTGAGGTTTCAGGAAGTGTGAATAGAGTTCAAAAATTATAGGTTTTAAGTATAAGTGTTTTTTAGTAAATTCTAAATAGAGGGTTATGGTCGGGGGTTTTTAATTAAGGTGATGATGGTTGTCCAAGATTTACTCAATTTCCACCCATCATCCCTATTTATGTTTTTAGGGTGATTCTCAATCTCGATGGCTTCTCTGACGCGTGGTTTCGTGTAATGATCAATCCTAGCAATGACCTTCGTGTGTTTAATGCAGATGTGGTGTTTGGATGTAACAGAGTGCTCAACTAGTGCATAATTTTTGTGTGTTCATGGATAATGTCAGCACTGTGCTATTTAAGTCTTAGTTGGATTGGGCGACCTGTTTCACCAATATAAACCTTCCCATAGGACACGACAAAAGTGGATGCAATAGTAGATGCAAAAAAATATATAAACATGGATGGAAAATGGGGTGCAAATGTGGGTGCAAAAGTAGACGAAAAAAAGGATGCAAAAGTGGATGAAAATGTGGGTGAAACAAAACTAGATGTAAAACTAGACACAAAACATGATGTAAACTTTGATGCAAAACTTGGTGCACGATGGGATACAAAAAAAGAAGCAGAAGTGGATGCAAAAGAGGATGTAAAAAAGGATGCAAAAGTGGATGAAAAGATGGGTGTAAAAGGGGAGGAAAAGATGGACGTAAAAGGGGGATCAACAAGAGTATATGCATAAATTAGGTGCAAAAATAGGTGCAAAACTTGGCACAAAACCTAATGCAAAACCTGGTGCATAACAAGGTGCAAAACCTTATGAAAATTACGCCATAATTTGCACCATATTTAGAAAAAAGATGAAAAAAATGCCTAAAATAGCACCAACCCATGAAATTGCAGCATCTTGTCCAAAAAATGAAGAAAAATACATTAAAATATTGTTTAGATGCAAAAAAGGAAGCAAAACAATACCCTAACCACATGGTTTTGTTGTAGTGAGAGGTCATCACTGCATTATACATATCATATTCTGCGAGGTCATGAGGCCTGTATTAACAAGTCGAGGAATCAAAATATTTTCCTGAAACTCTGAGATAGGGTTAGGCCTCTACCTTTATATTGCATATGGATCTGAGACTTGTTCTGGGACAACACCCCATTTTAATTATAATTGAGTCTTTGATTGGTTAAAATATTATTCTTGTTGATTCCATTGGTTCAATTATTATATATTGGATCAACTGCTATGACGTTTAAAGGAACTCATCCTGGTGAAGCTATGTTGACTGGTGCATCTAGACGTTCAACGGTCACAGATCATGAATATAGTTATATTGAAGTTAGATAAGCACCTCATACGTATGGGACTTGTAAGGAATCTTACATTGTCGATGTATCAACAACTAGCTATGATGCTTCTAGCTAGGTATCGATATGGTACTAGTTATAGTACCTAATTGTAACTGACATAGGAACCTAATTTTCCTTTGGCACACACTTAACCAGGTTTGCTTCAATGGTGGAACAGGGATAAAGATGGTCAAGAGAAAATTTGTTCAATTGCTTCGTTGGATCTCTGAAGATCGATGTGCATGGCACCAATATTACTGATAGAAGGTAGAAAATTTACAAAATTTACACTTCATTGTCAAATTTACAATTTTCCATGACATAATTAAAAATGACTAATTCATATTCTTCTATCTAGTCATTTTTTATGTCGTAAGTAAATTAGTCATTTTAACTCTGTCACTTATTATCTAGTTATATTTGTTAAATGGTGACTAAATTAGTCATTAATTTTAGTCGTTTATAGTTGGGTCAATCAAAATTTCTCATATTTAGTAGTAAATCACTTGAAAAACCTGTGGTGACTAGAATTTTTAGTCACTATTAGCTAATTCCTCATTTTTAACTAGTGATAGGTTGGGGGGTTGGGGAATAGATAGGGGGGTAGGGGTTATAGGTTAGGGGGTGTTAGTTGTAAAGGGAGACATAGGCATGTGTGTGTGTGTGAGAGAGAGAGAGAGAAATATAAAGTGGAGGGGGGGTCCTTAGTGGTATGGGGTGACCCGTGGACGTGTTTGTGTGTGAGGGAGAGAGAGAGAGAGGAAGGGGTCTGTGAGGAGTTTAGGTGTGAGGGATGTTAGGTTAGATTAATGTGTGGGTGTCTAGGTGTTATAGAGGGGATGTAATAGGGGGTGGTGGTTAGACACAGTTTCATTGTTTAGGGAGTGATAGAGGGGATGTG
>LPNX010423105.1:357151-368540 GCA_001517045.1 Pseudotsuga menziesii | reverse complement strand
AGATAGAGAGGAGGGGGGGGTTAATTGTAGGTGGATACATAGGGATGTGTGTGTGTGAGGGAGAGAGACAAAGATAGAGTGGAGGGGGGGGAACCTATGGAGGTGTATGTGTGTGAGATATAGGGTGAAAACACGAAGTTGGGTAACAATTTCGTGAGAATTGGGTTCCCAAACAACATAGCGGACGTTATTTGGATGAATAACTATATTTATTCAACCGAATAATGAAGTTATTCGTCTGAATAATTATAGCTATTTGGCCGAATAACGAATCCTTTATTTAGCCAAATAACCTTTAACAGTGAATCGTTTAATTTGACAGAACACATTGCCGGCCGGTAATTTTTATCAGCATTTCAATATGTATTTGTCCAAATAATTATTTGACTGAACAATTATTTGACCAAACAACTATTCAATTGAATAATTGTTTGACCAAATAATTTTTCCGCATAAAAGGTCAGTTGCGGTCTCATTTTTATTGTTTTTTCCTGTAGTGATTTGTCCTCATCCTCATCCTCCTACCACCCTTCTCACCACCTATATCGCCACCCTCTCTCACTACTCGATTGGTTGGTCGTTGCTTGTCATCCCTGTACATGTCACCATGCCACCTGATATGTACATCTGCCATCTTGGTACCCCTCTACTTGTCTGGTTTCCTCTCGGCGTGGAGGTCTATTCATGGAGGTCACTTCATGAAGGTCTGTTCGGCATAGAGGTCTATTTAGTGTGGAGGTATGTTTGTGGAGGTGTTCGTGGTATTTTCTAGGAGGGTCTGTTCGTGGGGTGGTCTTGTTGTGCTGCCTCTTGTCAGGTAAATATGTGTGTTCCTTGTAATTAAAGAAAAATCTATGTGTTCATTGTAAATGATTGTTATGTCTATTGTTCTAAAATTTGGTTATATAAATGCATAGATCAGAAATAAACTCCATTAAATGTTCATGTTGTTAAAATGATAAATTATGTTTTTATATAGCTGATAGCAATGTCGTGGTTAATATACTTCATCGTCCCTTTGTAGACTATTCAATTAGAATAGTATCTTTTATGTGGAAGAACAGTATAATATTTTAGAATTTATGAGACTGCTTTAGTTGGGAATTAATTACACAAGATTGTACAGGCAATTTATTCCTTTATCAACAATAACAAGCTCGCTCCTTATTCAATTATTAATTAGAAAATTTTGATTTACTGTTGTTAGATTGACTTGAACTGTCATTGAATTGAACTCATAGTTTTTTTGGCATTGATAGAGTTGTAAAGTGTTGTATGAATCTTAGTTGAATGAGATAAATGTTAAAGAGTAGCATTGATACTCTGGTATTTCATAAGAGTACAAGACTGTCTTACTTTTTCTTGTCACTGACAGCTTTGTCATAGTTTCATTTGTAATCTGGGAACAACTAATCAAAGTTCCATTTGAAATCTGGTATACATTGAAGTGTTGTGGCTGCATATCTAGAAAAGAGAGAGTACAAATTATTTCCACAACTTGGCATTGCCATTGACATGAAAAACAAGGAACCTAGGGAAATGGACAGAGTTGTTGAACTCGCTCTCCATTTGGACAGAGTTGTTCAGCTCTGTCCATTTGGATAGAGTTGTTCAGCTCTGTCCATTTGGATAGAGTTCATCAACTCTGTCCAAATGGACAGAGCTAAACAACTCTATCCAAATGGACAGAGCTAATCAACTCCCTAACTAAACAACTTATTTCTTCATGTTTTTTTGTTGGTAGGGGACAAGATTTCAAAACCTTTTCATTTCATGTCTTTCCTGAGTCACAACTTCAGCTGTAGTGTAATAAATATATAGTTTTTTCCATAATCTCTACTACTTTCTTTAGTCCATACAACTACTAGCCGAAGTATAAGTCCCATGGCACTTTATGACTATCTTATTCCATGATGCATTGCATTAAGTTCCACTGCCATTTCATGCTTTTCTGAAACATAGAGAGAAAATGTTAGATAGAGAAAGGCAAGTTTAAAGAAATAATTGCTTTATCTTCTTATGGGGATGGAGAACAAAACAACCATAAGTGTAACGTAAAACTATAGGGATAGGATGCAATAATGGGGGGGAATCTCTAGGAGTATGTAGTTAGTCCCTAGTTGCTCGCCTTAGTCCAAGTTGAAATCTATATGTCCTTGCCATCTGATGTGATAAATCCATGAAATCACAATAGATGATTGATAGCAGTTAGTATTGAAACTAAACATGAGTGCAGAAGAAGAAATAGAATCTCTATCTATATTTAATAGTGATTCTCTCTCTAACAACTCTATAATGACTAGGTATCTAGTAGCCAGCAGTATTGTCTATCTGTAGAGTAGGTAAGTACTTGCACTTTCCTTAGACTACTTTTTTATACTTATCAAAACGTAGTTCATGCAGAGTTCATCAACTCTTTCCCTAGTAACTTAGCAAAACGTATTTTAGTACGTTTTATATAAATCATAAACAAAGAAACATTATTACACATAAAACATCAAATTTTCTGATTACCGATCTATTTGATCTTATGTATTTTTAATCTAAATCATAAAAGAAACATATAACTTGTATAATTCTTATTAGTTGTCAGTTTATATTTACTATTATATTAGGATATTGTGCATTTTTTTTAACTTTAATCTTAGTTCATAGGTATTATAAGGAAGATATTCATTCGTCAACTCTGTCCATGGATAGAGTTGATGAACTCTGTCCACATGGAATGATGAACATAACTCTTTCCACATGGATAGAGTTGAGGAGCTATGTCCATGTGGACAGAGTTGATGAACTCTTTCCATGCAGAGTTTATCAAATCTAACTCTGATCAGTTTACTTAGCATAAGGGTTTTTTTATGATTTTATGGAATAACAAAAAAATTTGTAGTTGACATAAAGAAATGTAGCTTTGATTTCATATTTGATGATATTGTTTCCATTAATTTTAAAAATCTAAAATACGTCAAAAACACAGAGATTGTTACGTTAATTTCTCATACCTCCAACATTAGTGTAGCTATTTTCATTTTAAGAACTATTAGATAATATTAGGGACATCTAGGTCTTTATTAAAAACGTAGTTTTAAAAATCTAAAACACATAAAAAACACAGAGATTGCTACATTACTTTCTCATACATCCAACAATAGTGTAGCTATTTTCATTTTAAGAACTATTAGATAATATGAGGGACATCTAGGTAATAAGAATTTAGTTTTTATAGTAGCTAGTTCTCTAAAGTTGAGGAATTAACATGCATAATTTGAATATGTTATGAGTTGATATATTAGATAATATTAAGGACATATAGGTCTTTATTAAAAACTTAGTTTTTTAGTGGCTAGGTATTTGAATATGAGGAATTAACACGTAGAATTTGAATATGATATGAGTTTATTTGTGTAATCTTGTAGATATCATATCAAATGGAAACAGATAATAAATTAGCTTTAACCATTTAAAGAACTATTAGATAATATTAGGGATATCTAGGTCCTTATTGAAATCTTAGTTTTTATAGTAGCTAGGTCTTTGAAGTTGATTAATTAAAATGTAGAAATTGATATTTGTGTAAACTTGTAGATATCATATCCAATGGAAAGAGAGTAACCTTTGAGACATAAGCATAGGAGGTCATCACATTCTTCAAGAGTTGGTGTCCAAAATGAAAATAAAATACTATCGACTCCACCTCGGGATTCAAGCTTATTGTATAGTTCACATTCATCTGATCATCAATGTGGCGATAGTGGTAGAGATGATTCCCCCTTATCATCTATGGGTGAACGTGGATCTTGGCCTTCTGTACGGGAGACAAGCATGGAAGCAGAGCAAGGTTTGCAAGAGGCTCGTCATCCTACACAGGGTGGTGAAGGTCAAGCAAGGACGCAATATGTCCATCTAGCTGAGGGTTGTACACCCATTATGACCTATCCATCAAATTTATTGGAGGATATTCCATCTGAAAGTGGTCTCTAACAAATGACCCTTGAAATTTATAGGGCTCTCTATGACAAGCTGCAAAACGATCTTTCTAGTTTGGATCTCGCTCCATAGAACAAACAAAGTATATACATGGTTTTGCAATCATTACAAAAATTCATTGAGGTATATGAGGATCTTAGACCAACAACAGATGGTTTTGTTGCCTTGATGCAAAGAAGAAAGGCACAGGTGATGGCTCCAAACAAGTGGGTTGTTGTGAAGGAGAGAGTGACTAGATAATAGGCCAACTCAATGTTCAACTTCAAAGAGGGCCTAAAGTGGAAAGCATTGAAAGTGCAATGTTTTAAGCACCTTGAACTTGCACATTTTTTATATGATCGGTTCCTTGCAGACTATGGTCGGTTGCCATGGAATGATGAGGTTCCTAATTATTTTTCTAGGTTTTTTTATGCTGAATTTGTTTTAGGAATGAATCCAAACTATACTGATATTTATTCCGAGTTGTATGGAGTTGGAAAGGGGAGGATATGCAATCGAAAAGGTGCCATTAGAGATCCCAGTACTCTTCGACCTCCACCTCTGATATCTCATCCACCTAGGCTTGTGACTTACAAATCGGAGATGGAGCCCACATCACAAGTTGGGACAACTACAAGGCATAATGTTGCTGAAGGTTTGACTTCAACATTTGTAGGAGTTAATGTTATATTGAGTCGATAGAGGGCTCGAGCCACTATTCGACAATATTTTGTTTACAAAACAAATGATGAGTTAGATTCTATGGGCATTGAAGATATAAAGGCCTATGCCGAGCTTTGTTGTAATATAGCTTCGAATAGAATATCTAATGACACGTCAAGTATAGGAGAGGTTTGTGTACTTTCAATCTATTAATTTTATTTATTTATTTTGAATTAAACTTTTTGTTACATTATATTTATGTATGACAAATTATTTTTTGATGTATAGTAATAAAAACGTTACTTAAATGTTTATTGTTTTCAGTTTTCTCGATTGTTTAATGAACATAATTTTAGAGCCTCCACTAGTCAAAATGCTGGAAATGTAGAAGAGCATTTTGGAGAGGTATATTTAAAATTTACACATTTATATTTATGTTTGAAAGATATTTTTATGTTTTTAAATTTAACTATGTATATTATTGTTAATTTGACTTATCTATGCAGGTTTCATTAAATTCAAACTTCTTAGATGCTTTTCCATCTATTGTGAGCTAATGATTTGTTTTTTTTTGTTTCAGTTTTAAGTTAATTACTAAGCTTAATATTTTGTGCTTTTACTATGATTTATTTATTAACAAAATTTAAATTTTAAGGGAAGAGAACATTTTGAAATTGGACGTGAAGATATAGGTTCTTTGATGGATGTGGATATTGGCACCAAGGTAATTTTGTTCATAATTGAATTGTTCTCTGACATATATGTTTAAATAGTTTAAATAATGTTTGACATTTTTTAATTGCTTTTATATATGTTGAAGCTTGGGTCTCTTCGATCTTTTCGAGGCAAAGGAAAGACTCCATTGGACGATAGTGTTGGAATTGTAAGTTTAATATTTTTTTTTTTTTTAATTAAGTTTAAAATAGTCTAAATAATTTGTAAGATTTATAAATTGTTTTTATATATGTTGTAGCTTGGGTCTCCTCCACCTTTTAGAGGCAAAGAGAAGACTCTATTGGATGATAGAGAATTGGAGGTAATTTTGTTAATAATTGAATTGTTCTTCGATATATTAGTTTAATGTTTTAATGTTTTGATTTAGTTGAAATATCTTTAAATAATTTATGACATTCATAATATGTTTTTATACATGTTGCAGATTGTTACGAGTCCAAGGAAAGACCCTACTCGAGGACAGGGGTGGACTTCCATTTAGAGAATTATTTATATTTTTATTTTTATGTAGATATACATATTGTAGTTGATTTGGACATCGGGGAGCTTAATTTTTAGATTATATACATGTACATTGAACTCACATGTTCATGATTGTTTTTTGGGATTATATACATGTGCATTGACCTTAGATATTTTTTTGGATTATATACATGTATATGTAAAGGTTATGAATGTTAGGAAGTTTTGATAGGTGCAAATATATGAATGTATGTAAACTATTAAATTTATGTACGTTTGTTGTTGAGAATTTGGGAGTGATAGAAATGGTATGAAGTTTTGATAGGTGCAATCTAATGTTAAGAATGAATATGGGAATGTTAATGTTAGGAATGTTAGGAATTTTTTATAGGTGAAAATATATGAATGTTTGGAATGAATGTTAGAAAATGTTAGAAAATGTTAGGTGCAAATATATGAATGAATGTTAAGAAAGATTAGGAATGTTGGGAAGTTTTGATAGGTGCAAATATATGAATGTATGAATGAATGTAAGAATGAATATATGTGGAATGTTAATGTTAAGAATGAATATATGGGGAATGTTAATGTTATGAGGGAATGTCGGAATGGGGGAATGTTAGGAGTGAATGTTTTTATAGGTACAATGTTAGGAATGAATGTGGAAATGGAGGAATGTTAGGAGTGAATGTTTTGATAGGTGCAATATAATGTTAAGAATGAAGATATGCGCAATGAATATGGGAATGTTAATGTTAGAAATGTTAGGAAGGTGTAAAATATTTTTAGTGTTGAGAATGTTATGAATGTTAGGTATGTTAGGAAGTTTTAGGTGCAAATATATGAATGAATGTTAAGAAATGTTAGTAATGTTAGGAAGTTTTGATAGATGCAAATATATGAATGTATGAATGAATATATGGGGAATGTTAATGTTAAGAATGAATATATGTGAATGTATGAATGAATGTAAGAATGAATATATGGGGAATGTTAATGTTAGGAGTGAATGTGGGAATGGGGGAATGTTAGGAGTGAATGTGGGAATAGGGGAATGTTAGGAGTGAATGTTTTGACAGGTGCAATCTAATATTAAGAATGAATATATGGGGAATGAATATGGGAATGTTAATGTTAGGAATGCTAGGAATTTTTTATAGGTGCAAATATATGAATGTATGAATGAATGTAAGAATGAATATATGGGGAATATTAATGTTAAGAATGAATATATAGGGTATGTTAATGTTAGGAGTGAATGTCAGAATGGGGAAATGTTAGGAGTGAATGTTTTGATAGGTGAAAATATATGAATGACTGTTAGGAAGTTTTAATAGGTGCAAATATATGAATGAATGTTAGGAAATGTTCAAAATGTTAGGAAGTTTTGATAGGTGCAAATATATGAATGTTAGGAAAGGTTAGGAATGTTAGGAAGTTTTTATAGGTGCAAAATATATGAAAGTATGTATTATTAAGTTTATGTATGATTGTAGATGAAATATTTTCAATGTTGAGAAGTTGAGAATGTTAGGAATGTTAGAAAGTTTTAATAGAAATATTTTTTATTACTAAGGTAAAATTAGAAACTTGATTCTAAATTTTAATATTTTTTATTACTAAGGTAACATTAGCAATTTAATTATTATATTTATTTTATGTTCATTACAAGAAAAGAAAATGAGCATTACAAATTTGTAGTAGTGAGGAAACTACAAATAGCATTCCTATAACCCCCCATAATTTAAAGAAAGGTGATTAAATGAATACAGAAAAACAAAAAGAAAGACTTGTAGAGTTACAGGGAGAATTCAAAAAGTTAAGGCCCCTCATGTTTGATGAAGAATTTGAGGAAGCAATAGAATCTTGGTTGTTAAATATCAAACACAATTTTCAAGTGTACAGATATGATGATAATTTGAGGGCACATTTATCTTTGTTTTCAGCTAAGTGGAAAATCTGCTCTGTGGTGGAAGGAGGCTAAAAGTGTCAGTAACATACGTAGCAAAGAGTTGAGTTGGAAATTTTTTTAAAAACTATTCAAAAACTGTATGTCAGAACGATATTATGACGAGAAACCCCAATAATTCAATGATTTGAGACTAGTATTGTTAACCATAGAAGAATTGTAACCGAGTTTGTAAATTTACAACACTATGTACCATACCTAAGAGATGAAAAAGATAAGGTATACATTTGTATCAGTTGTTTACCCCCAGTGTATAAGGAAAAGATTGTGTTTGAAATTCCTAAATAATGGATGAAGTAATTAGAAAGGCCTATTTGTGCTACCATTTGTTTAAACAAAGATCCAAATTGAGTAGAAGTTGGAAAAATAAAAAAAATTGAAAAGATCGATCAATGGAGGAAAGGATTTAAACCCTCACCTTTTGGAAAAGGAACAAGAGGTCATACTGATAACAATTACAACAGGCGAGGTTCAACCAATATTAATGGGGTAAAGAGTATCGAAACTTCCAGTGGAGGATGGAATAGTAACCCATAAGCATGTTGCCAGAAGCTTCTACCGTGAATGACATAGCCAGGAATATCCCTATAGTTAGTTTCTTTGGAATATTGGCAGGAGGACCATCAATCCACCATTTTGGAAGTAGAAGGTAAAGTTTTGAACATACATGTTTCTATACTTATCAATTCAGGATCTAGTTTAAGTTACATTGCACCAAAATTAGTTGAAAAGTGTAAACTTAGTAAGGAAAAACAAAAAAATGTATGGTTGGTATAGCTGGCAACAAAGGTAAAAAGGAAAGTTACGAAGATAGTTAAAGATTTTTTATTAGATTTTAATGACCTGGATACCTCAGTTAATTTAAATATACTTCCCCTACGATCCTATGACATTTTGATAGGTATGGATTGGCTAGAATCTCATAAAGCTGTTATCGACTATTTGCATAAAAATTTTAGTAGTGTGGATGAGGAGGATAAGTATCATACACTGAAGGAAATTTATAGAGCTTTATCTACATGAAAAATTTCAGCACTACAATGTAAAAAGTGTATTAAAAAAGGGTGTGAACTTTATGGCATCAAAATTAAAGAATTTGAGCCCGAAAAATAAAAAATGGAATTGGAACAATTTCCTATTTTAAAATAATTTGAAGTTGTATTTTGTGATAGATATCAATATTACCACCTAAACGATATTTAGATTTTACCATAGATCTAATGTTGGTTTCAACACCAGTATCGCGAGCTCCATATCATATGAGTATTCCAAAATTAACGAAATGAAGAATACAATTACAAGAGTTACTAGACAAAGGATATATTCGGCCCAGTGTATCTCCTTGAAGAGCACCTGTTTTGTTCGTGGGTGTGCTAGTAATATGATAAATTGTAATGTATTATTATTGTTTACTATTGAGATTGATTCTATGGAAATCGTTCAAAATTCAAAATAATCTATTATAAAAAATGAAAGAATATAAAAAATAGCTCATAGCAATGCATGGATAACTTATAGTTGATGAATAGATAACCAACCATTGATGGCAGATAAATAGAAGAACGTGAGCTAAAAACAATTCTAGCCATCGAATTTTTTTTTGCGTTTGCGTTATAAATAATGGTTTCGTAACGGAAGAACATTGTTTAGCTGAATAATTGTTTGGCTGAATAATTGTTCGGTCGAATAATTATTCAGCTGAATAACCTCTGAGACCTGAAACCTACACAATTTTCAAGTTTCTCTATTTTTTGAAGGTAAAATGGATGCCTTACACTACAAATCGACTGTCAAACTTGATACCATTAGTTTCGTCATTGATTCTACTTTCCATAGGTATATATTTTGTTGTGTATAGGTGAGATCTGATATTTTTATTTATTTTTGTTTCTTAACATGTGTCGAGTTTCGTTTCATCTCTTTCAACATGCAGTGAAATGAAAAATATATAACTTTAAAAATACACCACCTAAAAAATTGAAACAAATATGGTGCGGTTAATTAGAGTGTCCACTTCAAAAGGGTATTCGTAGATTTTTAAATTATATAGTCAATTGAGATAAAAGTTGTGCAACCAAACACATGTTGAAAATAGACAAGGTTTTCCCATTGATCGAATTCAAAAAAATATTATAATTAGTATATAGATCCATTGGTTACAAACTTATAGTCATCGCAACAATATATTGTGTGCAGATTGTCATAACATATTTTGTTTTTGCAAAACACAAGTTTAACAATGATTTTAGGGGCACAACTAAACATGTCTATTTTTTACTCCTTTAATTTTATAAGGACACACTGTCAAACATTTTCCGAAACGACATATCAAATCTCAATAAAAAAAATTGAAAAAATTATGAATAGAAAGCTAACATAATTCTCTAAAAATTTTGTTTTTACTTAAAAGTGAAATTCTAAACAAAATTATCACTTTCGTTCACCCAAAGTTGAAAAACATGAAAAAATCAAATTTATTTTCTCATAAGACCCCCCAAAATAGACACCCATCTTCATGGATTTACCCGATAGAGAGAGGGGAAGGGGTGTGTTAGCGATTTAGGAGGGTGGGGGGGTTATATTAATGCCTAGATGTCGAGGTGTTGTAGAGGGGATGTAATAGGTGATTTGGGGGGTTAGGAGAATATGTGATAATAATGCATACGAGTTTTCCCTAATAATAGCGCACGCTCATTTTAATTGAAACAAACTTTGACGTTTTTTTATTGACATAAACGTGCATGCATTTTGAAACTATATTGTTTGGTTTGTGATGATAATATTTAAACGTTTGGGGGAGGGGTGTGGTAAGGTGTCAGAGGTGGACATGGAGAGGGAATGTTAATGGGTTAGAGGTAGAGACCAATGTGGTTGTTAAGAGATTTGGGGTAAGTGGAAAAACGGGGAAAGAGAGTGAGACAATGTGTTAGTAGGTGGGGAGATAGAGAGGAGTAGGAGTGGGAGTTCGAGGTCAAGAGAGGGGGAGGGCGCAGGGTTAGAGGTCAAGAGAGGAGGAGGAGGGGGGGGTTGTTGGGGAATATATATGGGGTTGGGGGTGAGAGGTAGTTGGATGATTTGGGTAGTGAGAGAAAATGGAGAAATGGTTTGAAAGAGTTAGAGGGGAGGGGGGGTGTTAGTGGTAAGGGGAGACATAGGGATGTGTGTGTGTGTGTGTGAGAGAGAGAGAGAGAGAGAGAGTGGAGGGGGGGGGTGTTAGCAGCAAGGGGAGACAAAGGGGTGTGTGTGTGTGTGTGTGTGAGAGAGAGAGAGAGAGAGAGAGAGAGTGAGAGAGACAGGGTTGGGGAATAAATAGGGGGTGTGGATTTTGTGTATTTGGATGAGTTGTGTATTTAGAGAGAATGGAGGAGGTGGGTGTTAGTGGTAGTGGGAAACAAAGGTGTTTGAGAGAGAGAGAGGGGTTGGGGAATATATATGGTGGTGAGGGTTAGGTGTAGATGGATGATTTGGGGAGTGCAAGAGAGTGGAGGAGGGGGGTTATAGTGGTAGGGTGAAACAAAGGGATGTGTGTGGGTGTGCATGTGTGTGAGTGAGAGAGAGAGAGATAGGGTTGGGGAATAGATATGGGGGTGGGGG
>LPNX010423105.1:344545-356983 GCA_001517045.1 Pseudotsuga menziesii | reverse complement strand
GTAATGGAGAATAGGGGGGAGAGAGGTAAGAGGAGGAGGTGAGTTAAAGGTAGGGAGACGAGGGGGGGGATTAGTAAGAATTGGGGGGAAGAGGGGGGATGTTAGTGCTAAGGGTGACATGTCGATGTGTAATGTGGGTGTTTAAGAGAGAGAGTGAGAGAGAGAGAGAGAGAGAGAGATGGTTGGGGAATACATAAGGAGATCGGGGCCAAGTGTAGTTGGATGAGTTAGGGAGTGAGAGAGAGTGGAGAGAGAGGTGTTAGGTGTTAGGAGTGAGAGAGAGGTTTTAGGGGGATGTGTGTGTGTGTGTGTGTGTGTGTGAGGAAGAGAGAGAGAGAGACAAGAAGGGTTTTTTAGGGGTTTCAGGGGATTGGTAAGTGATTAGCAATAGAATAATAGGTGGGTGTTTAAGAGCTAGAGGTAGAGAGAAAGGGTTAGGATTTTAGGGGTCGATGGGGCATACATGTGTTAGTGGTAAGGGGATACATAGGTGTGTGTGTGTCTGAGAGAGAGAAAGAGAGAGCAAGAATGAATGGGGTGATGGTGTGTTAGGGAGAGAGAGGAGGGGGGTTAAAGGTAGGGAGAGGAGGAGGTGGGGTTGGAGGTAGGGAGAGTAGGAGGGTGGGTTAGTAAGAGTTAGTGGGAAGAGGGGTCTGGGGGAGGGGGAGTAATATAATAAAATTATCTCTATAATTGGAAATGTAGTAAAATATAAATTTATATGCTTAAATAACATGCACGCATTATAGTCTTACAAAACGCACACATGTTTTCCAATAATATAACACGTGCATGTTTAGTATTGGAAAGAATCCATATTTGAATTTAAATAAAACATGAGTGCATTTATTGCCACTATGGCTGAACCTCCACCCATGCTAGCATGGAATTATTATTCCTATGTCTCTACTTCAAAATTTTCTTCGTATCCATCATGCATGTGCGTTGGAGTATGATAAACCATGGCTAATTGGGCATTATATCAAAATTTTTAATATGCTCATGTTTAGTCATTTATTATAGTATGTTGCACACCTCCATTTTTTATGAAATTTTAGAAACATATATGGTTTTTTTTGTAGATTCCAAATATGTAAATTTGAACAAGAATATATATATTTTTTCTATTTTTTTCTTATTTATCTTGTGTCATCACTCATCAACTCAAAAAACACATTGTTAGTGTTTTTTCCATAACTCTTTCCTTTCTCAACCATTTTGAAAAACAAATATATGGTGCACTAAAGAACATCGACCTATACATGCTATAAAAAACTCATTTCCAAATAATTGCATTAAGACATTCAAATGATGCACCCACAATTGACATATCATTTTCAAGGTTTTATCACTTAGATAATTAAAAAATAAATAAATATTTCTTTTATTGGAAAAATAGTCATGCAATAGTACTATATGTTCTCTATATGTCTACTAGTTTTCACAATTTTATTCTGTCATTTAGTCACTCAAAGGTTGCACCCACAAAAACATATACCTTATAAACTGCCCCAAAAATAAAAAGTTCTCATTAAAAAATATCTAACTTTATATAGTTAAGAAAATTTTCATTAGCAAAAAATTATATATTTGGAAACGTCATTCAATTTCCTACATTTCATTTTTTTAACTCATTGCAAGATTCATTGTGTAAGTGTATCAAAATATCCATGTAAGTTGATGGATGCATGTTTTTTCAGTTTTCTATTGCATCTAATGTGTCAAAAGAGACCCTCATTAGCTTGCAGACACCCGATATATATTAGGAATATCAAAATCCTCAATCTAAGAATGAAAGAACAAATTTAGCACATATATAGGCATAGGTACCTAAATAGTTTGGTGAATTGAGTAAGCCAACAATAGCTCCAACAAGGTTTCCAACAAGACTAATGGCTTACCCTTCTCTGGAGTTTGAAGTTCCACAGAAAGTAAAGGCCCTCACTCCAACGTGACCTATCCTAATTCAAACATATTTACAATCAATCTACATGGATATAACAAAGGATATTGCACAAGCCATAAATAAGGACATTCAACAAGTTATGCCATCTTAAAAAGGTTTCCATCAATGGTAGATAGTATTGATAATGGTTTCAAGTATGCAGTAATTGAGCCCATAGTGCCAATACCAACCAATTTGAGTGTTTATAGAGTCGAAGAGAACATTATAAACTAGACTCAATTTGGCAGCTTAGATAAAGTGAATTTCTTCAAATAATTCGGTAACATGGGTGTGCTTACATAGTTAAGGCTACCAAAATAGAAATAAGGTTGAGATAAGTACTAAGCAAGGTTGGATATTTTCTAAAAGTAGAGAAATGGATGACTAGGGCCAAACATGCCATAATAAAAGAGTTGGAGGAGAAGATAGTGGCCTTAAGTTCTAACCCATATGATGGGTCACAATTTAAGTCCCTGATAGAAACAAAATATAATGAAATTGTCAATCTTAAGAAGAACCTAAAAATACCAAATGTGCACCTTATACAGATAGCTGAGCTTAAATCAGGTTTAAAGGGAAAAATATGAGTTGATATCTACCATGGTGAAATATAAGGCTTGGTAGAAGAGAAAGAAAAGAAGATAAGTGAACTATCAGCACAATTAACAACTCTAAAATGATATAGTGTTTTTATTAGATAGACTACCACTGCATCAAAAATAACCAAACAAACAATAGTTTACATAGAGGTGGGATAGATCCTTCAAGAAGCTATGAATTAGACCTCTACCAAAGAGGTAGTTGATATAGATACCATGGAAGAGGATGAAACTCTAGATGAACCAATAAGAATTGATGAAGACGTGCATTTTAAAATCAAAGTCCTTGAAAATGACATCACCCAGAAAAATGATAGGATTGTAAAATTGGATAATGATGTCAGCAAAAGAGATGATGAAATCCTTGAACTTAAAAGAGAAGTATATGATTTGAAAATTCAAGTCATCATTGCAAGTGGATGAAAAAGGAGAGGAGTTTCTAAGAAGAACTACTCAGGAATTATAAGACAAATAACTAAGCTATTCAATGAGAAATGGGACTTTCTAGAGATGATGATTGTTGAATTGGCTATTTATAAATAAAAAATTGGTATAAATGCGGCAAGTGGAAATTACATTGGGATATAATACCACCTTGTCTAGAGAGACTATTGATTATCTAAGCCTAAGGAGCAACAAAAAATTATAAGATATGCAATTGATCAACAAGACTCAAGTCATCCAAATTGTTAAGAAAAATATTTTGAAGCTGACTTTGTATAGAGTGATGAAAAACGACTATTCAATGAGAAATGGGACTTTCTAGAGATAATGATTGTTGAATTGGATATTTATAAATAAACAATGGTAGAAATGAAGCAAGTGGAAATTACATTGGGATATAATACCACCTTGTATAGAGAGACAATTGATTATCTAAACAGAAGGAGAAACAAACAGTTGGAAGAGATGCAATTGACCAACAAGACTCAAGTAATCAAAAGTGATAAGAAAATTATTTTGAAGCTGAATATGTACAAAGTGATGCAAAATAGTACAAATAGTCTATCATATGTCATGAATCCTTCAATATCATATTCAATGGAGTAACCAAGCTTAGAATACCTCTATTATGAAGTGGGAATGCAAAGTTCTGTTCAAAAGATGAATACCAAAATAGGTTAAGTTAAAAATGAAATGAATAATAGAAAGACATGATAGACCTCCTATATTTGGTTGTCAAGTCATCGAGATAAACCTTGATGATTTTCTTAATATCCTGAAAATCATATGAAGTGGCTCTTTCAAAAGTAGCCCCAGCAGTTTTAAGGCCAAAAGGCTTTTTCTGATACGCAAAAGTGCCCCAAGGGAAAATCAAAGTAATTTTGTGTTGGTCTTCTTTCTTAATATGAATTTGGTTGTAACCGAAGAATCCCTCCATAAATGAAAATCTTTTGTTACCAGCACACTCATCTATAATCTGATCAATGAAGGGTATGGGATAATTATCTTTTTGGCAAGCCAAATTTAAATCCCTAAAGTCATTACACACTCGGATTGTCCCATGTTTTTTATTGACCGGAACATGATTCGATACTCACTCAGTCAATGGTACAGGGTAAATGAAGCGATATTTCAACAACTTTTCTACTTATTCTTTGATGGCAATAGATTTCTTAGTATTTACTGGATGTAATTTTTATCGTATAGGTTTGACATTTCGATAGGTTATTATCTCATTTTTGAACATGGTAGGATCGATTCCTGACATTTCTTGATTTGACCAAGCGAAAACATCCTAAAACTCTTTGAATAGAGCAGTATATTGTGTGATTTCTTCTAGAGAGCAATTGGCTCCTATATTGATATTCTCGACAATGCCAGGATTAATGGATATGTTGATAGGAATGGTTTTTGAAAATTTTCTCAAAGTTTAGAAGTTCCTTCTGAAAGTACATTGTGTGTTTGGACAGGGCATTGATACCTTTCCATATCATCCTCAAGGTAAAGAATTTAATTTTTTACATCCAAGGAATTTGGTTTAGAAATAAATGATGATCTATGTTGCATGTATTCCCATGGTCATTCTGATATATTCATGACTTCCATAATAGCTTCATCGGATGAAAAGGTTTAATCTAAGATGTCATGAGTGTTGGAAGTATCAATAGCCCATATGGGTGATGTGTACAAAACATATTCCTCTGATGGAGAAGGATTTTGATCTAAGTCTGCTGAAACATTTTGAATTTCTTGATAGGACATTTCTATGGCACACAAAGTTGTACTACTCCTAGTTTCACAATTTTTTTCCAAATGTATTTCCTTTCCTTCACTAGTTTGAACATGGATTTCCTCTATCACAGTTTGATCTGATGAAGTGTAACCCATCGTTGTAGTGGATTTGGTCAAAATGGATAATGGAAAGTTAACTTATGATGCAATGGTGAAAAATGGAGTATTTTAAGGGTTATATATTGGTGGTGGGACTTTGAAGGTTTACATGAGGGAAGAGTATTTAAACATCCCAACTCCCATATCTTGAATCACTACTTGTGAATTCTCCACAAAAGGTACATTTGAGTGGATACCGGTTTTGCATGTGCAGTATTCTAACTGATTAATCATAATAATCTTCTCTTGATGAGGGAACTGAATTACTTAGAATACTGAAGATACTACTATTGTCATTTAATGTATCCCACTGCATCCCAATAGCATATTGTAATATATGGGTGCATCCACTACCTCAACATCAATGTGAACTATTTTACCTCCCAATTCAATTACGAAATCCGTAATGAGTCCATGAGACAGGAATGAGTGTGCATAAAATTATTTAAGTACTTTGTAGGATGGTTTCAAAGTGGGTGATCCTAATCCTTTCCAATATCCTAAATACATGACACAAGTAGAGGCTCCTTCGTCTATAAAAGTTCTAAAAATATTCATCCCATGTGATAGCACTTTTATCTAAAAATAGACATGTGATGGAAGCCGACTTGTTAATTGTTCTAAGTCAAAGGTGATCAAACTAGTATCACTCAGATCTACTGCACCAATGGCAGAAAATAGTGCTCTTATTTGAGTTGGTCAACTTTTTTAATACCACCAAGGCTAACATGGCACAAGGTTTTTGAGCTAAGTCTTCCACTATACTATAGTTTTGCGTTGCTCTCACATTAGGATTATGTTTTGATTTACTTAAAACCCATTTTGGGGTTCAAGGAACTATGTTAATGGTTGGCTTCTTGATAATGAGAGAACCATTTGGTTTTGTTCCTGATGGGTCTAGAACACTAGGTGGTATGTTGTAGGAATGAGCCCTTGTTTGAACATTAACCTCATGATATAATCCAAATATGTTGGCTATGGGTGGATTCCCCCCTTGCGAAGGTTTTTCCTTGTTTTCCCATATTAGATCTACAAAAACCATCTATTGTTGTTGTGGAAACAATTGAGTCAAAACAATAGTTTGTTGTGGTCAACTGCGTTGAGATAACATTTCATGAATTTCATCCATATGAGGGCATAGGTGAGTATGAATATCTCCTTGACACATTTTGCAAGGAATTTTTTTTTGGTTTCTCCCAATTTCCTTCTAGTTGATTATTCATTCTAGGTGTATCTCCTATCCCAACATTAGCATTTTGGATTTTTCTTTTATTTCTTCTTTTTTCCTTTTTGGTCTATGGCTTGGACCGTGAGGATTTCTGAAGTTTGGGTAGGATTTATAGGGTGTTGGTTTTCATGGCCAATTTTGGGTTGAGAATTTTTACAGACACTTGTCCCATTTTCTAGGTAAGTCGATCAATTTGGTTGACAGAACCAATCACACCATCAACATGAAGTCCTTTTGATGGCCTTACTGGATCGGATGCAAGTCTTGCATCAAGAGGTATTAAATCATAAAGTGTTCCTGATTGTGAATATATCAAATCCATTTGTTGGGCACTATGAATGAGTTTTTCTTTGGTCATGGCTTCTGGCATAGCTACATCTATGGAAAGAGTAGGAAATAGTAATTTTACAAACCAATCTGTTAAGAATTGTTCTGGGATTTCTTCTTTAATAAGCCTTCGACATCTACTCCACTGATGTATATGATTAGATATGTCAGTAAAAGTGTATTTCCTACATTAGAGGAATTTTGGGGTTTAAAATGGGCCTCCTAAGGAAAATAATAAAATAATAGTTAAAATAATAAAATAATATTGATTAATTTTGGAGGAAGAAAGAAAAAAACTACCTTTTGTGTTCGTATTTTCGACATATCTCCCTGTGCTTTTACTCAAATTTCGATCGGGAGAGCTCGTTGGATGCGGAATTTGATTCTGCATCCAACGAGTACCCACACTGCATACTTTTGATGGACCCCGCTACCCCAAAAACAAGAAATACCTGAAAAAATATGATGACACAATGAGATATGTCGAAAATACAAACAAAAAAAGTAGTTTTTTTTAATGACAAATATGTCAATTCAACCATTATGGTTGACTTATTTTATTGAAATTCTATTGGTTCTTGAATTACAACTCACAAAAACTTATTTTGGCACGTTTTCTTATAAGGCCCATTTTAGACCCCAAATTTCCTCTAATGAGTGAAGCTAAAAGTTCACTACTCATCTCATATCTGATAGGTAATTGAAAATCTGTCAAAAATACCATGGCTAAAGATGAAAAATATGTGAATGTATTACGTGGTAATTCATTGTACCATTTTGCAGCAGTTCCCATGAGGGTCCTCCGAAACAACCTCAACCTAACACTATCATCGACTAGGGAATTGGATGAACACCATAAATGAAATTTCATCATGTGATTTGATGGATCGTCCCCTGGTCATCCATGTCTAAAGGAAGTTTGGCTGGTATGGTTGGCCATCCATTGATATGCAAAAAAGGATCATTGGTCAGCCAGGATAAATACAGTAGATTCAATGTGGCTAGAAATGGTGATATTATAGGTTCTGTCATAGATGTTTGATATGTGGGTGGAACTTTATAGTTCCACTAACTTGGGGTTTGATTTACGTTCTAAGGTGGATTTCCTCCTTGAAAAGGAGGACCCTAAAAATATTGGTTATTCCCAAGAGTTTGTCGATTCCATTGCAGGATGGAATTGAAAGATGAATTACCCCCTTGTCGATGTGGACTCCCACAAGGTTGATATTTTCCTAGAATTTGACCATTCCAAGGATATTGTACTTGTAATTGAGAAGTATTCCAATGTGGATTTCCCCCCTGTGGGGCTAGGTTCCTAAAATATTGGTTACTTCCAAGACCCATACCATTTGAGTTTGAGATAGGATTGATAGGTCAAATCCCCCCTGGAATAGTGTTCGTTGGGGGTGTAGGGTTTCCCCCTTGCATTGTTCTAGGACTAGTAGGAGGATAACCTCCTAGGACATTTCCACTCAATTGTGGATGATTGCTCCAATTGGTATTCATATTCCAAGTTCCATTTACTCGACTAGGAATATTACCATTCAAAGGTGTAGAGTTACCTCTAGAAGTGGAACCTAGACAAGTATTAGGTTGACCAAAAGGATTCAAATTAACTCCTTGCAATTTTTGAGCTTGATAAGCCCCACCATATGGGAAACCCATATTTGGTAAGGTACACCCTCCAGTAGGGACACCTGTATATGAAGTGGATGTACTTCCAGTATTGGAATCGAGAATTGTACCAACTAGCACTGAAGTGTTGATTGAACTTGTATTATTAACATGTGTGTTAACCGTTGGGATTGGAATTGGGGTGTAATTGGAGGTATTTCCTCCTCCAATCACAATTTGGGGCTGAACTGGTGTGGTTCCTAGAGCTTCTGAAGAAGCCAAAGGTTTAAGTGTAGGATTTTGCATGTTATTTGAATATGTGAAAAGAGCGTTGAGGTTATCCAATGATTCATTTACTACAAGTATTACTGGGTCTGAAATATCCATAGGTGGATTAACAAGATCAACAGTATGGATTTCTATCATTTCAATTTCAAATGGAGAAAGATTATCAACTATTTCTATAGATGGTTCAAGATGAGGTTTTTTATTATCTTCTCTATTATTGTTAATTGAATCAAAAAATGGTTCAGTTTCAAATCCTTTTGTTTTTTTTTTGTATCTGTCTTTGTGTTTTAGCGGGGCCTTTAATTTCTAGTGACTCACTTCATTGTTGCCATGATTGGGGGGTCGGGAGAGAAGACAGTTTGAAATTTGAGTTTTTAGAATTTAAAAATGTACAAAATTGTAGTCAAACAATTCTAAAGGAAATATAGACTCCAACAGAAACAAAAGTGTCCACACCACTAAAAATTTTCCTGAGGAAGAAACAAGCAAAATGATTTCCAAAAAACTCAGGTTTAGTGAAAAAATGGATTTTTAGAGGGCCTTCCAAAACCTAGTAGCTCTTAAGGGACATCACGCCTCAAAAATTTATAAATAGTGAAGGTACAAGAAATGATTACGTTATTCTTTAATCGTCAGGGGCCCAAGTATTTTCTCTTGGCTACTCACCCTCCCAAGGAGCTGAAACAACCTTGTGTTTGTCTCAGCTATTGCAAGTGTCCCACACTCACAACAACCAGTATGATCCCCTAGGAAAAGAAACTATGGTTACCACTTCACAATCTATGGTTGGGTAGGATAATCATCAGTATAGGATAACTCACATAGACTAGCTATCTCAAGATAGTGATGTCATCCTAATTACTTGTCACTTAACTGAAATAAGGTAATGTGCTCATATCCCACCAAATAAGCAATAGGGGGGTACCAATCTTAAGAATTCATATTGACCTCATGCTTAATGCTTTTGTTAGAAGCACTTTCCTGGCAAACACTCTTTTCTACTAATGGATTTGACTCTCTTTAATCAATACTAGTTTCAGAGTTTTCTTTCTTTGGTGTGTTAACACAACATCCTAACCCAAATCCCTAGCCTAATCTTGTTGGTGATATGAAAAAGAGAATCTTGGTTGAGTTTAGATTAAGCGTTTATTTTAAGGGTAATTCGATTAGTTTCAAGGAGTGGTGGTGAAATTGATGGTTTTGTAACTTATAATACTTAACCAAACAAATGCACAAATGCTTTTAAACCTATCTTTTCATTCGATGAACTCTTTATAATAGAAGCAAGGTAAGAGGTTTGATTGATAATCCTTCAAACATGCATTTTGCAAAATAGAATGGCTTTTACAAATTTGAAAAAATAAGTTTCTAACTTTTAGCAAGGGTTCAAGAGGTTGGCTTCAAACATAAGATGTGTTCAATTTGCTTCAACAAATACTAATTAGAAATGAAAAAAAGTGTTTGAATGTTCAATGTTTTTTATGTTTCTAATAAGTCTTTTAAACTGATGTTTACATGTATTATTGTGATTCAATTTTGTTTTTTTATGACAAGCATTTACACTTGAGAGACACTTTCTCTTTTCTCTCAAAAGCGCAAGTGAAGACGATACTTGTGGATCGAAAATATGCTTCAACACTCAAAAGTTCCTATTACACTTCAGATCCACTTTCTCGTTCACAGGACCTCCTGAAAGTGAAAGTGAAGAGGATACTCGTGGCTCGAACACAACTTATCTTAAGAAGCTTCAAAATAACAAAAAGTATCCTCTCATTGTGTTTGAACCGATGTTAAGTGATAGGTCCATTTTTTGAGAATTTATGTGAATTTGATTTTTAAATGATGGTATTCAAAGTGTCTTAGTTGTTATTTCAAGTTGTGTGGAAGGTAAGCAAGTTAATGTGACTTCAAAATTTAAGGCCTAAAGGTTCATAAATTGAAACAATGTGTCATGTTATTCATTTTTCTGACAATTTCCTTATGCAAACATGTGATTAAAGTGACCAAATCAGACAAAATTTCATCCATTAATAGTGAAATAAAGGATATAAATGGTAAATATTTCATGAACATTCAGATCTGAGTAATCTTTTCAATAAAAACTTGAACAAAACTCAAAAAACTACTAATCAAAGTGTTTTTCCTAGGTTTTTAAGGAGGTTTCTAAGACTTCCAAACTCAAGCGAAATTGATCTAGATTTATTCAACTTTTCTCTTGATAGGTCCTTGCAGGTATCTACTTTCATCTACAAGTATGAAATTTTCAATATCATCCCTAGATATAATCCTAAATCAATGATTTGTGATACCTAATTTTTTAACAATTTTTTGACGATTTTCAAGCTAGTAAGCACACAACTATTTAAAATCTAACAAATCCTCAAATATTTGACCAAAATTGATGAACTTAGACTGAAAAATCAATTAGAGGGTTTTGTAAGCTTTCCATAGAAAAACAATATCACTCAAAATGGACAAGGATTGAGGATTTTATTCCCAAAATGTTAGACTCTTACTAGGTATCTATTTCATCCGCTACTCTCAATAGCATGTACCCATGACTCTGTCAATTCTTTTGCGATAGTCACTAGAATGTACCCACAACTTTGTCAATGCATTCATGATTGTTACTAGCTTGTACCCACGATTATATAGGGCATTCATGACTCTGTATATCACGTACCCATTATTTTTTAAGGAATTCACAACTGTGTATAGCGCGTACTAGCGATTGCCCAAGAAACTCAAGATCCTATCCAAATATTTTAAGATTTGGCTAGGTAATGGCCAAAATAGGCCGATTTTAGACTCTAGAACTTAACTAAAGGCTCTAAGGATAAATATCAAGCATGAATCAAAGGATTTAAAAGGAAAGAAACAACCAATCAAGGGGAAACTCTAAAGAAAACTAGTTTCGGGAGAAGAACCCCTTAGCTCCCCAGTGGAGTCTCAATTCTGTTAGTGGAGTATTCTAAAACTAAAGCAATCAAATACTCCCCTTTTTCTATGGGGTGGATGAATCACATTTGACAGAAAACAAACCAATTATCAGAATAATCCTAAGATCTAAAACCTTCTTTCATGGAGGTGTGAAGGGGAGTAAGAGAGGAGAATACCTCTTTGCATCCTTACTGTTTGATGGAGTCCCTTGATGGTTTCCCTTGAAGCTCCTTGAGTCTCCTCCAAACTTGCAAATATCACCACAAGATTATTCCTACTATCCTACCAAACTATATTTGAGAAAATATGGGTTATATATAATTGACTACCAATTCTACATCAACATGAAACATTGAAGGGAAAACATTAAACAATAATTGGGAAGAAGATCGAATTGATTCATAATAAATGAACATGGAGAAATACATACAGCCTTTGAAAGTTCCTTCCTTCTCCATAGTCTAGACCTTCTCCTCTACTATCCATGCCTTTGATTCCCAAAAACTTTGTGGTAGAAAAGTGATTTCTAGCCCTCAATTCCTCCAGCATGCCTTTGCTATCTAATTTGTCTCCCTGAATTCACCTCATATGACTACCTTTTGTAGGATTGGGCTTTGAGCACCCAATCTCTTAACCATGAATGTGTGATTGGGATTTTTGAAGCTTTTTGGTTATTTCCTTCAAAAAGCCCACTTTACCTAGTTTTTAGGCATTTCAACTTGATTTTCAGTATTTCCAAGATAATTAATACCCATGTTAGGGATTTTTTCCACTGTGTGAGTTATAGGAGTTGGGTTTTGGCCCTTAAGTGGTCATGGATTGGCCTCTTTAGAGACACCTTGTATTCAAACATTTATTCCTTTATGGAAGCAGTGGTCAAATGAGATATTGAATATCTCAATTGTTTTAGAACTCTGATATTCATGTTGCAGGAAAAAAATAAATATGTTTTTAGGACACCACTCTCAAGGGTGTTAATTTTATTGTTAACAATGTGTGTGTATGTGTGAGAGATAAATAGAGATGAAGGGGTATGTTAGGAGTTTGGGAGTGTGGGGAGGTTAGATTAATGTGGGGTGTCTAGGTGTTGTAGAGGGGATGTAATATGGGGTTAGGGGTTTGAGAATACATAGGAAGGGGGTTGGGGAATAGATAGGTGGGGT
>LPNX010423105.1:310798-340352 GCA_001517045.1 Pseudotsuga menziesii | reverse complement strand
GGTGGGGTTAGAGGTAGGGAGAGGAGGAGGGGGGTTAGAGCTAGGGATATGAGGAGGGGGGGTTAGTAAGAGTTAATGGGAAGAGGGGGGGTGGGGGAGGGGGCATAATATAATAAAAGTATTGCTATAATTGGAAATGTAGTAAAATATAAAGTTATATTCTTACATAATGCGCACGCATTATAGTCTTACAAAACACGCACATGTTTTTCAGTAATATAACGCACGTGCTTTTAGCATTGGCAGGAATACATATTTGAATTTAAAGAAAACATTAGCGCATTTATTGTCACTATGGCCGAACCTCCACCCATGATGGCGTGGAATTCTTATTCCTATGTATCTACTTTGGAATTTGTTTCGGATCCATCATGCCTGTGCCTTGGAATATGATAAACCATGGCTAATTGAGCATTATATCCAAATTTTCAATATGCTCGTGTTTAGTCATTTGTTATAGTATGTTGCACACCTCCAATTTTTATGAAATTTTAGAAACATATATGGTTCTTTTTGTAGATTCCAAATATGTAATTTTTACCAAGAATATATAATTTTTTCCTATTTTTTTCTTATTTATCTTGTGTCGTCACTCATCAACTCAAAAAACATAGTGTTAGTGTTTTTTCCATAACTCTTTCATTTCTCAACCATTTTGCAAAAACCACTATATGGTGCACTAAAGAAGATCAACCTCTACATTCTATAAAAAAATCATTTCCAAATAATTGAATTAAGACATTCAAACGATGCACCCACAATTGAGATACCATTTTCAAGGTCTGATCACTTAGATAATTTTAAAAAAATATTATTTTTATTGTTGGAAAAATTGTCGTGCACTAAAATTAATTGTTCTCTATATGTCTACCAGTTTTCACAAGTTTATTCCATCATTTAGTCACTCAAAGGTCTCACCCACAAAAACATATACCTTATAAATTGTCCCAAAATAAAAATAAAAAAATTCATTAAAAAAGATCTAACTTTAAATATTTTGAGAATATTTTCAATAGAAAAAAATTATCTATTTGGAAATGTCGTTCAATTTCCTACATTTCATTTTTTTTACTCATCACAAGATTCATTGTGTAAGTGTCTCAAAATATGCATGTAAGTTGATGGATGCCTGTTTTTTAAGTTTTCTATTGCATCTAACATGTCAAAAGAGACCCTCATTAGCTTGCAGACACCTGATATAGATTAGGAATATCAAGCTCCTCAATCTAAGAATGAAAAAAGAAATTTAGTAGAAATATAGGCATAGGTACCTAAATAATTTGGTGAATTGAGTAGGCCAACAATACCTCCAACAAGGTTTCCAACAAGACTAATGCTTTACCCTTCTCTGGAGTTTAAAGCTCCACAGAAAGTAAAGCCCCCCACTCCAACATGCCCTGTCCTAATTCAAACATATTTACAATCAATCTACATGGATATAATAAAGGATATTGCACACACCAAAAATAAGGGTATTCAACAAGTTATGCCTTCTTAAAAAGGTTACTATCAATGGTAGATAGTATTGATAATAGTTTGAAGTATGCAGTAATTGATCTAATGGTGCCAATACCAACCAATTTGAGTGTTTATAGAGTCGAAGAGAACATTATAAACTAGAGTCAATTTGGCAACTTAGATAAAGTGAATTTATTCAAGTAGTTCGGTAACCTGATTGTGCTTACGTAGTTAATTCTACCAAAATAGAAATAAGGTTGAGAGAAGTACTAAGCAAGGTTGAACATTTGTGAAAGGAAGATAAGTGGATGACTAGGGCCAAACATGCCACAATAAAAGAGTTGGAGGAGAGGATAGTGGACTTAAGTTGTAACCCATATGATGGGTCACAGTTTAAGTCCCTGATAGCAACAAAATATAATGAAATTGTCAATCTTAAGAAGCAACTCAAAATACCAAATGTGCACCTTATACATATAGCTGAGCTTAAATCAGGTTTAAAAGGAAAAATATGAGTTGATATCTACCATGGAGAAATATAATGGATTGGTGGAAGAGAAAGAAAAAAATATAAGTGAATTGTCAACACAATTAACAACTCTAAAATCATATAGTTTTGTTATTACATAGACTACCAAATTATCAACCACTGCATCAAAAATAACAAAAAAAAAAATAGTTCACACAGAGGTGGGATAAATCCTTCATGAAGTTATGAATTAGACCTCTACCAAAGAGGTAGTTGATATAGATACCATGGAAGAGGACAAAAATCTATATGAACCAATAAGAATTGATGAAGATGTGCATTCCAAAATCAAAGGCCTTGAAGATGACATCACCCAGAAAAATGATAGGATTGTAAAATTGGATAATGATGTCAGCAAAAGAGATGATGAAATCCATGAACATAAAAGAGAAGCATATGATTTTAAAATTCAAGTCGCGTCATTGTAGGTGGATGAAAAAGGACAGGAGTTTCTAAGAATAACTACTCAAGAATTATAAGACAAAATAACTAAGCTATTCAATGCGAAATGGGAGTTTCTAGAGCTGATGATTGTTGAATTGGCTATTTATAAATTAAAAAATGGTAGAAATGAAGTAAGTGGAAATTACATTGGGATATAATCCCAACTTTTCTAGAGAGACAATTGATTATCTAAACAACAGGAGCAACAAACAATTGGAAGAAATGAAATTGATCAACAAGACTCAAGTCATCCAAATTGCTAAGAAAATTATTTTGAAGATGACTTTATACAGAGTGGTGCAAAATAGATATTCAATGTGAAATGGGACTTTCTAGAGATAATGATTGTTGAATTGGATATTTATAAATCAACAATGGTAGAAATGAAGCAAGTTGAAATTACATTGGGATATAATACCACCCTGTCTTGAGAGACAATTGATTATCTAAACAGAAGGAGAAACAAAAAATTGGAAGAGATGCAATTGACCAACAAGACTCAAGTAATCAAAATTGATAAGAAAATTATTTTCAAGCTAACTTTGTACAGAGTGATGAAAAATAGTACAAATAGTCTATCATATGTCATGCATCCTTCAAGACCCTGTTCAATGGAGTAATCGAGCTTAGACTTCCTCTATTATGGGGTGGGAATGTAGAGTTCTGTTCAAAAGATGAATACCAAAATAGGTTAAGTTAAAAATGAAATGAATAGGTTAAGTCAAGTTGTTGAAATACTCAAGCCTACCTTTCATAGTTGGATAAGGCTTAAAATAATTTTCATAGAATGGGGCCTCTGACATATGAAAGGCATTATCAAGTTGAATTGGCACTAGAAACTATGAGAAGTCATACCATTCCAATGAGAATGTATTTGCAGGTGGTTACCAGGTAGCATAAGATAGCTTTGCCTCAACAACCATAGTCTATGCAACAAATACTTGGAGCATCCTATCGCATCCCAATTCCCAACAAGTACCACCTATGACATAGAAGCACATAATAAAATATTCTCCACTATCATTCATGCCACATCTAACTCCATTGCATCCTGGAATCCCAACATACTCAAAGTTGTTACAAATAATAGGACAAATTCGCATACCCCTGGGATTTTCACCAGCTCTAGGTTAACATTATATGTACATTCAACAAATAGCTCATCAAGAAAATAAAAAGTGTGGACCTAAGAGAAATAAATGAAACATGGTCTTGTGTAAAAATTAAAATTTCAATGTAAAACGTAATTAGTGAAAAACTATTACTTTTTTGTTAAGAGTCAAATCAGAAACAAACTAATTTCAATTACCCCTGAGGACTATATAATATAAATCAAACCAAGAGATCAAGGATGGAAATTTTATAATTAAAAGTGTTCTTTATGAATTTGTTGAGTGGAGCAGAAACTTTTTCCATGTAAATATTTTGATTAGAGTTTCTCCTATGTTTGTATTTTATGTTTGTATTATAAGTTTGGGAGGATTCATGAGAATAGTAATTCAGTGAGTGCAATACTATTTGATATGAATTATGCATCGACGATACTCTCTTTATAATTAAATGCTAGATGTTATTTCAAAAGTTCAAATTTCATTTGATTTTTTTATGATCTTTAATACATATTGTAGCTTCTCTATATATGGAAGTTTTATGTATACTTTCCATTTATAAAATTTCTTTCTTCTCAAGAAACATAAATATGTCATGTTAATGTTTCAGCGTGTAAGAAATTATTGAATTTTTTCTGAGACAACTCAGTACGTTCAGATTTATCTCCCTCTAGGATATTCACCCACTGGTGCTTCCTAATATTAAACATTTTTCTTCATCATTTCTCCTCATTTCATTGTCCTATTTGTTTTTCCTAAATCCATAAAATTCCCCTTGCATTTACCTTTGTATTTGTAACATTATTCACAAAACGTGTTAAATGAACCAAAGCATTTGTATTATAGATCAAATTCCATTCTCGTTACCAATATAGCTCTAATATAGTTAAAATTTGAGACTCATCGTGCCTAGGAATGTACTATTTCAATGTAGTTCACCTCTTGGAACTAACATGAAAAATGGCATCATTTCCAGGGAGTGCAATTATAGAATCTTATTCCCTAGGTACAACATTGTAAAAAGTATGATTTTTGCATGGTGAATAAGATTAGACAACATTGGTTGAATTTTCACCTAGCGACTCTACTAGATCAAGATGGATCCTAGAAAGAAACACACTAGAAATAATCCATAGAAAAAGAATCTTCTTTGCCTTCCAAATTCAATAACTCATTTGATAAATATATGTTCACCTCAAGGAAGAGGTGTTCCACTATTAAATTTGCCTTTGATATCTTCTTTAGTTGAAAATAAGGAAATATTTGAAGAGTTAAATAATCAAGAAATGCCTTGTAATTTTCCTGCAACTCCTTTATTTATTTTTCTTGAACCACATCTTACAACTCCATCTCACTGGTACATCTATCCCTTATCATCCTTTCTTGAGACCTCAAATACCTCCATGTACCCCACCTGTGCAACCTACTGTTACACATACTCCAAATATTGTAGGAAGATGTCCTAGAGGCCCACCACCTACTATTAACCCCTAGATTGAAACCATATATGGTCCTCTAAACCTATCTTTAAATTTGCATGCCATTCTTAAATTCTATTTGAATTTATTACCCAAATATGGTTGAGAGAAGGATATCTCAGTTGAAGAACACATGGATATTTTTCAAAACTTCACTCATAACCTTTGGATTGAGGATAATGATGCGTATATGAGATTATTTTTCCAAAAAATGGAAGGAGATGTAAGAAATTGTTTTAGAACATGATTACATCCTATTTATATAGAATCTTGGCATGCTTTAAAGGAATCATTTAAAATATAGTGGGGAGAGAAGAGGGTTAACTTATACTACCTTACTAAGTTTTCAGCCTTAAATACAAAGAATAGGGGAATTGTTTCTGAATTCAATAAAAGATTAAAAAACCTATACAATAAATTCCAAATGATATAAATCCTTCACAAGATGCTACAAACGACACTTATGCAGGGGATTATGAAGTTGACTTTGCTATCATCCTGAGAAACATAATATCTGCAACCCTAGCAAACATCCAAGATGATGCTCTAGATGTAGAAGGAAACATGATATCCTTATGTAAGATAAAGCATAAGAAATTTTTTGAGAAGAATCCTAAGGATGGGCTTGAAACCTCAAATAAGAATAAAAAAGAATGAAATAAGGAGGAAAAGATATAAGAAATGACCAAAATAATGAGAGGTTTGTCAAATAACTTAGCCACACTTGAGAACAAAGGAAATAATCAAAACGAAAAATCCTCAATCCATTGGAAAAATAAATCCAAATCCATTTAAAATGCATTTTAATCCGCAAATCCTAAACAGGGAAAGGAGAAATGAAGATCCTCCTATACAATCGTCTGTTAGACCAAATGATGTCAATCATGTCATATATTTCCTCCCTAATGAAGTGTTTAGTGAACCTCTTGGTAAAATCAATTGTATGATTGATGATAATCAAGTGATATATCTAACTCGAAATGAGTATGAGAGGTTTTTGCATGAAGAGTCGTGTCAAAATGAAATTGATACAAAAAATAGATATTTTCCTTAGAAATCAATGTTAAAATCATCCTTAAGCTATTGTCCCTAAGGATGTTTCGAAAGAGACTAAAGGAGTAAAATATATTGATAAACCTTCCTCTATTGAAAAACCTCCTATTGTGAAAAAAATTGATTCCCCATCTACCTCAGGAGTAAATTTCACACCTCCTCTTGCACAAGAAAAAGCTACTAATCCTCAACCTAAAAGAGCTGATATTGAGAATAAATACCTAGAGAAGTTCATGTTAAATGTACAACATGAATAGTCATTCTCCAAGACTTGTGTTGTATCAAGTCAAGTAGTTTTGTTGTATCAAGTCAAGAACTTGTGTTGTATCATGTTAAAGAAACTTGTGTGGTATCAAGTTAGGTACTTTTGTTGTATCATGTGAATACATTATGTTGTATCAAGTCCTATATATGTCCTCATGTGTTGAGGTGGTTCCCTATACTGATATCTTGTGCTGTATCAATATTGGAAACTCATGGTGTATTGAAATTAAATTCTTGTGTTGTTTTAAGACAATAAACTTGTGTTGTATCAAAGTATAGACTTGTATACAATGTGTTAGTATCTAATCTAGAATATTCAATTTAAACATGTATACACAACAGTTACATCCATGGATACAAATATTCAATCTATCTAAGACTGTGAGTGATGTAATACATTCAATCCTACAAATTCTAAAAGTTGTGCATCCTATTCATGGTGGTTTAACATTCGTCGATAGGTCTATTTACTTTGTTTATTTTTTTATGTTTAAGAAAATGACCTGAGGTTTTGATATAGAACCCTATCATGGTTAAGGTCATTCTGATCTATGTGTTATAAATCTATTTATCCAGCTCTAATTGGATACTAAGTTTTAATATGGGTTTATTAAGGTTATTTGGTTTGTAATTACTAAGTATTGTTTATGAATTTAGAGTCCCTCTGTCTAGATGTAGTCGGATGAATATAGATTTTTGTTATGTTTTAGTTTTTATTTGTTATCTTGTTATAAAAATTATTAGTATTTAGGGTTGGGGTTCAAATCTTCTACCTTTGTCATCTTTTCTTATGCATTCTTTTGTTTTTCCTAAGCCTTATTAATATCTATCAATCCTATTAGTGGAAAATTAGTGCATGTACATATTTATAGTTATTTTTTGTTACACTTTTCACCTAAATTATAATCTATATGATTCATATATTTAATGTAGGTTCTAAGGATGCCTACTCATAGGGTTTCAATGCATGGTGACAATATTTAAATAAATAAATCTAAACCATGGATGAAACATAATCAGTAATTATTCAATCACATAATTCCTAATTAAAGGATAAGAAAATATAATCCTAAAAATTCCTACACAATGATATATCCATAAATTTACTTAGGTAATAAGGAATGAATTTAACAAATGAACAATTATCAAATGCGAACATTAATTCAACCTAAGCAAAATGAGAGTCTTTCCTAGCAATCTTAAGTAGTTTGAGAGAGTTAGCAATTCTAATAACAAGATTGAAATATAATAGATACTTCCCTTATATCCAAGAAACTTAACCCGAAACATCAAAAGGATGTGAAATGAATTTATCTCCTAAATAGAATGTAACAATAACAACTTAAAATAACTTATCTAAAGAACCTTTCAGGAAACTTGATATGGGACTACCTAGTTCCACCCTATAATAGATAAATGCAACTGTTTAGTAACTTTAAAGCTTTACTGATATCACCCCCAAGATTAACCAAGCTTATTAGTTGTCTAGACTCAGGGTTCTTTGGTGTGAAATTATAGACTTTAAGGGGATGTTTCCATCAGATTCCCTTTACTCAACATTCTGGATCCCTTTACATGCAAAACTCCCTCTTTCAGGAATTTTGCTTCCTAGGCCATGCCACTGGAACAAAAATAACTTTGAGTACACAGATGGAAATCCAAGTGTGACCTTTGTAGCTTTTCCTGTACAAGCTCCTCCATCTACCTTTAATTCTTATCTTCTTATAATATTTTAAGGGAGGGATTTCTCTCTTTCTTTTCAAATTCAAAAATTATATTATAAGAGAGGAAATTCAAAGAAGGGAATATATTTGTTTCCATCAGAATAGTGGAGATATCTCAATAGGATTAATGAATAGTCAGTCCCAAATAAAAATAGGTTTCCTGAATCAAGAAGTAGTTAGGGTGTGCCTTTTCATTTCCTCACAATTATTTAGATTCTTAATTATTCAATATCTTATTTATGGTTTCTCTTTTTAAACTTTATTATTCTCATAAGTCTTATACCCTTAATAAGTTTGGTTCCCTTTGAAGACAAGCTTCCCCTATAAAGTTTCCATAAATAATTAAGATCCCTCTTTTATAAAGTATCATTGTTTATGATACCTCACATCATTCATAGGTTAAATCTTATGGCTTAACAAAAATATGCAATGTGTATAGGGGAAAACTTTAGGATGTCACATGGGGATGACTCAGTGGTTTGTTGAGACATTTTGATGGTTAATTATACTAGTTTGGGGATCATAATGTTGGATTTATATGCAATAGTGAATGTCATGTAAGTTCATAGTGTTCTTCTCAAACATTGTTTTTTCTTCAACTAGCTGCTTGTCTTGTCTGAATCTCCTTTTAGTGAAAGTATCACAAACTCTTTCTTTTGACAAAATTATTTTTTTGGTTCAAGTTGACTTGCTATATATTCTTCAATTTTATTTTCCTCTTATATCCTTCTTCTTAGACAAACAATGATATTTTCATCTTATTAAATATTATCTTCCATCTATCTTGTTTAATTCTGATCATCCTCATTAGATTTGTATAGTTGACCTTTTAGTAACTAGCTCTCCTTTCTAAGATTTGTGAGTTCTACTTTAAACTCCATGTTTGTAAAAATTAACTTTTTCATTTCTATTTTTAAGAATCCATTTTCAACTTCAAGTTTTTTACAAGTATTTTCTTTTTATTTTTCTTTGCATGCATTCAACTTCAAGTTTTCTACATGTATTTTTTTTCTTTACAAGTATTTTCAGCTTCAATTTGTCTCCTTCTCTTCTATAAATGTATTCTTTTATTGATACCTCTATAGTTGTTCTGTTGGCCACTTTCCTCACTCACGTGACCCAATTTCTGCGCAACCCTCCGATCCAACAACTACCCAAGATATTGGCATGACAAAGCAAGCCCCGTTGGCAACACCTATGAAGCAGGCGCAGTCTCACCTGAGATATCTCATAGATGGCTAACCGTCGGAACCATATTTTCGTGATTGTTAAGGGATTATAGTCCCTTGGTTGACAGCCAAGGAGCTCAATGAAGGCAATAGGGTGGTTGGACAAAGGATTCAGTTCTTCGCACCTGAGCATGAATACATGTCATCGCGCATGACTTGACCTTCCTTTCCACCTTGCAATTGGCGCAACTAGTGTGGCGCAGCTGACTCACATCAATCGGACCTACGACTCCAGTCAGGACTTAGGACAAAAGCATACAATCCAGCACATACACATTCATTACAATAACTTCTTCCCAAGCATTCATCTATTGATTACAGAATATCATTAGGCACTTAAGCAACAATTATGATTATTCAGAAAAAAATTAACAGCCATTCACAGAAACATTCACCACATCAACCATTTACTCAAACACAAGAGATAACGTGGAAACGCATCTAGGAAAAACCACCAAGGTTCTCTTCATCTGGCATGAGAAAGGATATGGCACCTTGCAGTCTGCAGGATGCAGACTGATCTTTAGATATTTCTTTAAGTTCATAATTATGGTTCTCATGCTCTCTAGTTCGGTCTTCTACTCTATCTCTACTCCTAGCGGCCTGCTCCCATAGAAACTAGATCCACGGCTTCAACAGCCCCTCTATCATTACTAGACTCTTCCTGAATCTATTCTTCTTTGATCTCTACAACCCTCCAGCAGAAGTGGCATCCTTCACCATTAATTAACACTAAACAAAACTATTACAGAAAAACTGAACCGACATCAACAAAAACCACACAAGAAAACTTTCTAACCATTGCATCCCTCCTATTTATATTATTTTACATGACCACACAGGGCCAACTGCCTACCGGTAATCTGGTAGATGTCACCATCAGCCACCCCTCTGGCTAGAGCTATGGTGATCATGACTTGACATGAGGCACTATCGGCCTAACTTACAAATATATTCTCATACATGCGTAGCTGCAGGATTACATCGTCATAAACAACCATGATCTAGATTTTGCATCCGTCGCTTTCTGGCCATTATCCCCTATGTGCCTTTGCGCTTGCCTTTCCTTCGTTGCACACCTCTCTGTTCTGCCTTCGTGGGTCCTTCCTGTCCTTCACGATCTTCCTTTGTTTCCATCGCACGCGCGGTGCATCTTCTTTGGTTGCGTACACGAGATTCTTCCCTATGCTCCTTTTCCTGGGCCAACATGTTCCATTAGCGTATTGTTCTTGTTTCTTCATTTCATCAAATCATCTACAACACAAATCAATTATGCTACAATATCTACTTCCCTTTCGGTTTCATTGTATCACTAACCTTCAAAATCATTGTTTTTTCTTTAAATAACATCAATGATTTTCTTTACAATGTTCTTCAAATTCTACATTTGATTTTTCATTTTAATTTTCTTCATGTTTATGATGGAGAGATTCCTTTGTGTAGAGATATTTTAGCTTGTGGGAAAGCTCTTTAGTTGATGTGATTTTTCCTATTTTAATTTTCATAGGATCATATCATTCCATCCAAGATGGTATCCATAGCTATTGATTTTCCTTTCTGAACTGCTTCTTGGCATAATTTCTTGGTGGTATTTTTGGGTTTGTGTATCCATTCAAAACATATTCCTAGATGTTAATCCCTTATGCCTGTAAATATAATCTCATCCTCATGATTCAATAGTCACAACTTGAACCATCAAACAATGGAGCTCCATTGGAAGAGAAGATATTTTCATAGTTGTCCATGTTTGTAAAAAGATATTCGGTTCACATATTAGATTGTTCTAAAGGAACCCTCTCTAATACAAATTGTTGGAATATTTTTCAAAACCGAGAGGGGGGTGAATAAGTATTGATCTCTTTTTACCAGTTTTAATCTTAAGATAGTCGTGTAACATTAACCATTAACAATTTCATTCATCATCACTTAAAGCATATAGAGTGCACAAGAGAATTTTACATGGAAACCCAAATGGGAGAAAACCACAAAATGCTTTTCTTATAATAAAAGTACTACGGTCATTTTTTTTACTATTACCAAATCAAAGGAAGAACCCACTCCCTAATTTTTCTAGCACCAACCACATAATTTTTCTAGCACTAACTAGAATGGGGAACCAACCCCTTGATTTTTTCTGGCGTCGACTAAAAGTAGGAACCAACCCCCTTTGTGAGCACCAAATCACACTTTTTAGGAATCAACCCGAAGGAGTATTCGATCTTCTTTCTTTTCCATGCCCTATCACCTTCATTCTCTAGCACCAACCACAAGGAAACACAAACATTATGAGATCAAAGGCACACACCTGCACTAGTAGAAACCTAACACTTTGATAAGAATAAGAGTATCAACCTATCATTGTCATTATCGCTATAACTATAATTATCACCATAAGTCTCATTATCACTATAATTATCACTATAAGTCTCATTGTCACTATATTTATCACTATAAGTCTCATTGTCACTATAATTATCAGTATAAGTCTCATTGTCATTGTCTGTGTCACTATCTTCACACTATTATTGTCTTCACATTGTCACTATCACTATATTTTCAAGGTAGTTGTCACTGTCTTCACATTGTTACTGTCAATGTACTTTCATTTCCACTATCACTGTCATTTTCATTGTCACTATCACTACCACTATGACTGTCACTGTCATTTCGAACATCTCAACTTGTAACTTCCTGAAATCTGTTTTCCAAATCTACACAGAACTTTTTCAAATATAGTCTTCAAATATGAAACAAAACCCTCTTTTGCAAGACCAAAATATTTCTTCCACGTATTAATAAACGAGGCTGAAATGTGTCCTTCAAATATACAATTGAATCGTTCACGAAGAATATGAAAAAATGTTTGCAATATGACATTCCAATCTATAACAAACTAGCCGTTGAAATCTACAATAAAACCTTCATAAAGAGGACCAAAACATGTATGCCAAATCTGCAATAAAATGTTCATGAAGAGGGACAAAACTATATAACCTTCACGAAGCAATCATCAGCATATTTCATTTCTTTCTTTCTTCAAACCCTTACAATCATCATCTTCAAACCCTAGGTCATTTCAAGAGAGGAACCCTAGATTATGATAATATCATCATCATAGTCAATACTAATAACATCACAATAATCTATGGCAATAACGTCACTATAATCTATGCAATATCGTCATGGTTTATGCCAAAATCATCGTCATCATCTATGTAAATATAACCATTATCTATGCCAACATCATCACCATAATCAAGTCAATATCGCAATAGTCTATGCAAATACACCATGATTTATTCCAATATCATCATCATAGTTTATGCAAAGAATATATCAACATAATCTAAGTCAATAACGTCACCATACTTTATGCAAGATCTTCACCATGATTCACGAGGAGAGAAATACTAATACATATGCAAGATCCATACATTTGCCAAGATCACAAGATGGAGAAACAAGAGAAAAAAACTAGTCATAAGCCATGTCTTTCATCAAAAGAAACCCTAGATCATATCATCACATACCCTTTTACAAAAAGATTTCCAACAAGCTAAGTTAATGATTCCGATATTGTATGAGAAAGTTATGCAAGTTTCAATGAAGATAAAGAATTAAAAGAAAAAACCATAGAACATCTTTCAAACTCCTCATAAGATCCTCCTCTAATTCTTTCTCTACTCCTTTTTGAAAGTGCACGTGAGAGAAGAAGAACCACAAAAGAACTTGGGAGTTGAAAATTAAATGATCTAACTTGTATTTATGCATTTCCAAGTTAATTTTTAAATCACATTAGGATAAGACGGCTCTAATTTTTTTTTTTTTTGGTCTTCTACATTTTAGGTGCTTCTTCAATGTGTTAATGACCACTTCACTGCTTCATCAAGGGGCTTCATAACCACTTCATGTTATGTGGATATATCATCATTACGTTAGGGGATTCTTTATGCTTCACATGGTCATGTGGACACATCATCATCACTTTAGGGTCTTCTTCACACTTCTCATAATCATGGTCTTGTAGACAAATCATCATCTCTTTAAGGGGTTCTTTATACTTCACATGGTCATGTGGGCACATCATCATCACTTTATGAGATTCTTCACATTTCTCATTACCATGGTCTTTTGCACACATCAACATTGCTTTTACGGCAACTTCAATGCCTTTAGGGGATTGCTCCTTTTGTGTACCACCAAAAGTGGACATGTGGAAACATCCATATGCTATTTCATCCGCTGAGGTCCATGCTTAATAGCTACACCACAAGGGAACCCACACGGAACCACTTTGGAGTTATATACACTTACGTATAGGATCCTTCAAAGCTTTTCATGGCCTCTTAAGGTGGACACATCATTTTTGCTCTATGGGCCTCTTTAAACTTCCCATACACAAATCATCTATATATATTTCAATTGTATTTCTCTCTATCAATTCAAGTAAAACCAAAATAAAAATATGTTTATAAGGTTTATCCTTCTATGACATCCATCATTATCAATATCATTATTACTTAACCATATCAAGTGTCTTAAAGTGTCTTAAACTGAAGGACAATGAAAATAGTTTCTAATGAAACTAGGTGGAAATTGTAGTAACCCAAATAATAGACTTTGAAGAAGTTACCTAATCTAGCCCATTTTAAATTTATCTATATAGAAAATATATTTTCGATGGAAGTCGATTTAATTGATACTTCATTTTTTTAAAGCTACTAACATCTTTGCTAAGATCATTGCTCTCTATCATCAATGATTCAAAAAAGGTTATGAAATGGATATTGTATTTTTCGAGTTTTAAAATCCATGGTAAATGCGCCTACGCTGCTTATAAGTCGGCTGGCTAGCGTATAGCTTAGCTATGCTATAAATCAATACATAAATTTTAATTTGAAAGTGTGCACAGCTTCAGGAGGCGCTTCAGAGGGATTTGCATTTTTAAATTCGATCTTCGTCTGCCTATGTTAGATTAGATTTGGATTTATAAATTCGATATTTCAATCTTGATAGTGTGCAAAGCCTCACGATGCTTCTGATAGATTTGGATTTGTAAATTGAATCTTCGTTCCATATTGTACAAAGGCGCAGTCGCGCTCGGATATATTTGGATTTATAAATCCATATTTTGCAAAGAAACGATGCATAATTTTGACATGGAAGAACCAGGCACCCCTGACCACCATGAAACCACGAATTATGATGTGGGTGGCAATTCAGGCACTCAGATAAACAGGAAAAGGAAAAGGGAGGAAGATGGCATTTCAGGCAATACCAGAGATCACCATGAAACCACTAACAGCACGAATGCTGATGTGGGTGGCAATTCAGTCACTCAGATAAACAGGAAAAGAAAAAGCGAGGAAGATGGCAATTTAGGCAGTACGGGAGATCACCATGAAACCACTAACCTGCGGCATTTGCTGTAACTATGTTAATGTGACTCAGATTCATGAAAATATGTTTTGCCATCATAGATATTGTTTTCCTTGTATGGCTAAACACGTTGAGCGCAACCTCTCTATAGATGACTGGCGTATACCCAAATGCCCAGATCTACGGTGTAATTCCGAACTCACCAAAGACGACTGTGAGAAATTCTTGTTGTCGTCCAAGTGGCTTCATATTTTTATAAAAAGGTTGGAAAAGGCAAAAATTCCATACTCAGAGAAGGTATACTGCCCCTATTCTAACTGCTCGGCTTTGATGGCTCTATCAAGATTAGATAGGTGCCCACAACCCATAGCTTCCTCCTCATCAGAGCCTTCAGTAACAACAACTCCAACAGCAACAAAATGTCACAAATGCAACCAATTGTTTTGTATCGAGTGTAGGGTTCCTTGTCACAACGACATGTCATGTCAAGACTATGCTTCTCAGATTTCTGGTGTCGATGCAGAATTGAATTTGCTAGCAGAGAACAGCAACTGGAAGCCATGTCCGAGAAGCAAACACAGGGTTCATCGCGCTGGAGGTTGGGACAGAATCACTTGCAGGTATTGGATTATGTAAGTGTTTTTTTTATTTGGTTAACTAAGCGTGTTTTTATTTTTTTAGTGTTTTTTTAACAATAAACTTGTATTTTCAGGTGTGACTTTGTCTTTTGATATAAATGTGGACTTTCATGGAAATATGAAAACTTATCTAATTACTGTAAATGCTGGGAAGTTTTCAATGATAATTTTCACCCGGATGACGATGCTGGTTCATACAACGATGATGAAGAAGTTTCTATTTACAATTCATACCATGACGAAGATAATGATGATCGTAGAGTTTCCATTTACAATTCTCACCATGATGAAGGTGATGATGACAAAACTTCCATAGACAATTCTGAAGACGACGAAAATGTTGATTACGAAGTTTGTGTTGACAATTATCACGATCAGGATCACGAAGATGATGACAATGAAGTTTTTGCTATAATTCTTACTACTAGCAACAACCATAACCATATTAATAAGATTAATATCTTTGGAATACACCGAGAGGAATATATAACCAGTGAAATTAATTTAATAATTGTATCATGATTGAAATTAACCTAATAGTTAATCTAATAGTTATCCAATATAATTGCAATTAGAGTTAAAGTTAAGCTAATAGTTGTAAAATCATTGGATTTAAACTAATAATTGTATCTAATAGTTAATTTAAAAGTTAATATATCAATCATTGCAGTTCAATTAAAATTTGTGGTTGGAGTTGAAGTTAAGTTAAAGTTGTATTATCATTGGACTTAACCTAATAGTTATAATTTTTTTTCCTAAAGAATGTGTCAATTACTTGTATCTAATAGTTAATCTAACATAAAAACCACTTAAGTTGTGGTTGTTAAGCTCATAGTTGTATCATTATGTTGGAGTTAAGCTAATAGTTGTATTTAATAGTTAATTTAAAAGTTAATATAAATCTATTGTAGTTAATAAAAGAGTTTTGAGTTATCCTCACTTCTAGCTTCCAAATGGAGTTGGACTAAGCCTTATGCACATTAACTGGACTCCCAATTGGTAGGTGGAGTTCAAGTGTCACATCAGTTGCACATTACCATGCCACTAAGTGTAGTTATCACATGAGTTGAGGAATTTATTAGGAGTTTAGAGAATTTTATTAGGAATTATACTATCACGCGAACTGCACTTTACTTCAACTCCCAACTATAAAATGCAGTTTGACTAATTAACTTGACTTTGAGCTCCTAGATGGAGTTCAAGTGTCACATGGACTACACATTACCATGCCATTAAGTTCACTTATCACATGAGCTATTTTTTATTTTTTATAATTGTTTATAAGGAGTTCGAATGATTAATAGTTAATTTAAAAGTTAATAAAAATCTATTGTGGTTAATAAAAGAGCTCTGAGTTATACTGACTAAGCCTTATGCACATTAACTAAACTCCCAGTTGGTAGGTGGAGTTCGAGTGTCACATGAGTTTCACAATACCATGCTACTAAGTGTAGTTATCACGTGGTTATCACATGAGTTCAGAGGAATTTATTAGGAGTCCGAACTATTTTATTAGGAGTTTGACTCTTACATGACTGCACATTAGCTAGACTCCTAGATGCCAAATGCAATAGGACTAAGCCGTAAGTAATTAGAATTTAAGTTACGCTAATAGTTGTAGAATCATTGGAGTTAAGATAATAGTTGTATCTAATAGTTAAGCTAATATAAATATATTGTAGTTAATAAAAGAGCTATGAGTTATCGTGACTTCTAGCTTCCAAATGGAGTTCAAGTAAGCCTTGTGCACATTAAATGGAACCCCAATTGGTAGGTGGAGTTCGAGTGTCACATGAGTTGCACAATACCATGCCTCTAAGTGTAGTTATCACACTAGTTCAAAGGAATTTCTTAAGAGTTTGAACTATTTTATTTGGAGTTCGACTCTTACATGACTGCACATTAGCTAGACTCATAGATGTCAAATGCACTTGGACTAAGCCATAAGTAATTAGAGTTGTAGTTAAGCTAATAGTTGTAAAATCATTGGAATTAACATAATAATTGCATATAATAGTTAAGCTAATAGTTATTCAACATAACTTTGATTAGAGTTGAAGTTAAGCTAATAGTTCTAGACACATTTGTGTAAGCTAATAGTTGTATCTAATAATCGATGGAGTTAAGTTAGAAGTTGTATATAATAATTGAATAGTTCAAGATTAATTTTAATTTTTACACCTATCACTAACTCTACTTATCACATGTTAATTAAATTATTTTTTATTTTTTTGAAATTATTAATTTTCGAAGACACTCATATAATCAATCTAGATAGTACACTTGTCTCATTCTCGTTTAATCTTGGACAACTACCATAGAATCAATCTGGACAGTACACTTGTCGCATTCTTGTCGGTAGATGAAAAAGCATACATAGTATTCCACCCCAAAATTCTAACATATATATGCCTATCGACGTAATGATGAAAAAGCTTATGTTAACAATTCTCACCATGATGAAGACAATAAAAATGTTCGTAATGACCAATGATAATGTACTAATAATAAATTATATGTAGTAAATGTCTCATTTATAAATTTCTATATAAATCTACTAAATCGTTTTTGTATGGGATGGAGCTACATCTCCATTGGTTATAGGCTGTTGAAGAATATTTTTCTTAATTACAAGAAGTTTTTATTATAAATTATAAATTTTATTAAAAATAGATTTCACTTTAGTATGTTTTTTGTCTGTGCTTTTATGATTAGAATAATTAGGCTACATTTTAGATTTATCAACACAATTTGAAAGAATTTATGGTTTTTGTTTATCATATATATAGAGAGAGTAGTTCACTAACCATAATTTAAATAAATGGATATAATACTTATTGATTATTTCATAACTTATTTAGTATATTTAGTACAGCTTTATATAAATATGGTAATTATTTGTTTTGTATATTTTTATTAATCGAAAACTTATTGATAGATTCTACTTATAAAAATATGATAATGGTTTATTGTAATTTTTTTTTAATATCTTAATTATAGTAAAAAAAATATGTAGTCATACCTTTAATATTTTCTTATTTCTTACTTGATATGTTATTGTGGTTTAGTAATTTCTTTATTTGAGTTTTGCATTAACTGAATCTTAAAACCATATTAAACTTTAAATTTAAAAATAAGTATTTATAAGGATTATTTTTTTCAATATTTATTTTTAAGTATAAAAAAATTTTAAACATTTTTAATAAAAGAATCTTTTAAATATATATTAAGTTTCTAAGTAGTCTATTTATTTAGTGTTTAGACTTTTAGGCAATTTTTTTTAGAATTTTGTATTTTTTTTAAAAACATCTAAATTTGGAAGCATCTAATTGTGTTTTTGATTTTGTAAATAGATTCAACACATTCAAATAGTTCTATGGAATTTAGATTATGCAATTTTTTAACTAATATAAGTGACTAAGTTTTTTTTTTAAGATTTTCAACAAGAGACTAAACATAACAAACCGAAAAATATTCACAAAAAATTAAAAAAAAATAGAATATTTAGACTATTGATTAAATTTAATTAAAATAATTAAAATATTCAAAAAATCTAACCCTAAACTAAAATTAATTCAAATAAATATATAGTTTCTATAAATATATAATTTATGATTTAAATATATTAAAAATTATATTAAATTAATTAAAATATATTGAATCATTATGGCATTAACAAATACATGTTATTAAAACTTTTGAAAAAATACATGTTATAAAATAAAATTATTAATTAATAAGAAATTATCTTAAATCATAATGTCATAATAACAAGATAAATTTCAAAGTTTTAATGTTGAGTTTAGTTGATATCACCTCTAAATATAGAAGTCACCTTTTGTTTCACTAATATGCACACATTTTATTGAATTAAAAACATACATGAAAATGTCTCTCTCTCTCTCATACCTCTATCCAAAATCCATATGATACTTATACTAAAATCATTCATGGTACATTAAAATATCCACCATACCTCTATCATATAGGATAATGACATAAGATATATCTTTGGATAGAAACAAACAAAACACAATTATCTAAAAAATAACACCTAAAAACATATAAAATGAAACAGAACCAACTTTTTTTAATAAGTAGAACCATCATAGGGATCCATTCCCATCATTGCCTCCTACCCCTAAAAACTAAACAAATACCTATCATATGTAATGTTTTGGAGCTTCATTTTCCTCCTACCATCTAATGGTAAACATAATGTTAGAGGAAAAGCAATAGAAGACATGAATATACATCCTATAATATCGGGTATAAAGAATATCATCCACCTATTACATCTGAAATCAAATTGGAATTTACCTAAATAAATCAATCACTTTTTGTAGGTCCTCCTAGGCATCGTCCTTCTTGAAAATAAAATCATAGTAGCCAATAATTATATAGATATACCACATATCATAACTGGAATGTAACTTACTCATTCAACATTCTAATCAAAGAATAGGTAGTTATGAATCTGAACTATGAAATTCCATCCTAGAAAGGCCAACATTCATAATTACAACTAATTTACAGTCTCATGAGAGCTGGTTTTTAAGGGATGCATGTGAAGGTACAAAATTGAAATTACATGGAATGTGTGGAAATTGAATCCAAGTGATAGATCAATTACACTCACAAAATTGCTAATCAAACATGCAAAATTCATACAAAAGGAGACTGAAATTGGGGCATAACTTAATCCTGTATTGAATAAGTGTACATTAGCCAACCATATGAAGTAATAGGCTGCTCAAATATATAATTACATGAGACATTCAAAAGCACTAGGTTTCTATTTGAATTGGTAAAAAAGCAGGCTTACTAAATCTAGTCAAATCCCCCATAGGTGCAAGAAAGACTTTCCAAATCTATGAAGATGCTCATGAATAGGCTATAGAAAGTGGGAAAGATGATAAGTGATGGAAAGGCAAATCATTCATGCTTTTTTTTGGAGAAAAGGAAGGAGGATGATGTGGGAAAAAACAAGGCATGTTCTCCTAGACTAGATTTTCCTTTCTTCCTTAAAACTGATGTAAAGCAAGGAAGCTTTCAGAAAAAGTAGAACTATGCTTTTAGGAACTAGGAATAAAAGCAGACTTGCTAAAATAGTTTCCAGGATGATTCCAAAGAGCTCCATGACCCAGTTTAGCAAGTATTGACTTCTTGGTGCATGTGGAAGCCAACTAGCATAGAGAGGAATCTAGGAATCTAGGAATAAGACAAAATTAATTAATTAATGTCAAATATTGGTAATTATGGGTTGATTATTCTAACACCCCCCCCCCCTTAATCCTAAATTTATGATTAAATGTTAGAAATCTATAGGTCCTAGAAACAATGCTTAGTCACCCTTTGCATACTGCATGTCCATACAACCAAGGAAAGAGGCAAAAACTAAGTGGGGAAAATCCTCCCTTAAACATGGAAAGGAAACAAAATTTTGGAAATCTTGTCATCAATCATGCTTAACCACATGATCAGAAATCCTAGCAGTGATTTGAGATTACTGAAGGTCTTCTCACAAAACACTTTGGTGAAGATGTATGCTACTTGCTCTGAAGATGTGCAGTAGAGTAGAGAAATGGTACCATCATGCACGAGCTCCCTGATGTAGTGCATATGTATCTCAATGTGTTTGGTTCTATGTCTTTGAACTGGATCAGTGGATATTTGAATGGTGCTTTGACTATCACAATATATGACTATTGAAAACTCTGATTCAAAACCACATTCTCCAAGTATTCCTTGCAACTATAAACATTGAGTAGCTGCATTCACAAATCCTCTATACTTTGCCTCTGTAGATGAGAGTGCTATGGCACTATGCTTCCTACTTGACCAAATTATTGGTCCTCCTGCAAGCATGAGCACATATCCTGAAGTAGACTTTCAATCTGTGTTGTCACCTACCCAATCACTATCAGTAAATCCAACTAGCTCTAAGTCAGATTTTACTTTATAGAAAATCCCATGAGTCCTTGTTCCCTAAACAAAGTTTAGGATCCTCTTGGATGCTCTCCAATGTATCTCCTAAGGCTGATCCATGTATCTCAAAGCCACGCTAACTGCATAAGATAGTGCAAGTCGAGAATGTGTAAGATAAATAAAATGCCCAATCAATTCCCTATACAATGTGTCATTTACCATAGGTGAAGAACCTGCTTCCTCAAGCTTAACTCCTAAAAGGAATGGAGTCTTGCTTGGCTTGCAATATTTCATACTGAACTTGGTGAGGAAATTTTAAGCATACTTGGACTGATGAAATTTTATTCCATGTTGGTATTGATCAATTTAGAGACCCAATAATTGGCTCAACCACCCCAAATCTATCATGGAAAATGCATGGCTCATTGCATCCTTCAAGGAGGCAATCTCTTTCTTTGAACTTCCTGTAATCAGTAGGTCATCCACATAAAGAAAAATAATCATTAAATAACCATGAATCAGCTTCAAATATACATTAGGATCATATTTGCATTGAACAAAACTTAGTGACAGTAGAAAGCCATTAATCTTGGCATACCAAGCCTCGGGGGCTTGCTTCAGCCCATACAATGATTTCTTTAACATGCACACTAAATATGTATTAGAAACAAACCCTTCATGTTGCTACATATAAACATATTCATTAAGATATCCATTTATAAAATCACACTTAACATCCATGTGATGTACTTCCCATTGCTATGAAACCAAAATCACTAGAGCTAGCCTTGTGGAGTCCATCTTTGCCTCTGGTGCAAAGGTCTCATTGTAATCAATACCATGTACTTTTGAGTATACCTTGGCTACCAATATTTCCTTATATTTCAAAGGTGAACCATCAACATCAAACTTAGTTTTGAAGGCCCACTTACACTTTACTAGCTTTCTCCCTGGGGAAAGATCAACCAGTTCCCATGTGTTATTCTTTTGGAGCGAGCCGAATTCTTCTTTCATGGATTTTTTCCATATTGGATCATGTGGTGCATATTCATATGTTTTAGGATCAGAATAAACCATCAAATAACACTTCTCATCAAATATTGGATCTTTCACACAAAGGCACTCTCAAATTGAGATCTAGTCCTCCTAGTGTCACTAGGATTTCCAGCTAGATCCCCAGCTGTATGAATGGTCCTTGATGCCCATTTTGGTTTTGTAGGTATATTAGTATCTGCAATTAAATCATCATTCTCAGACATATTAGAATCGACAAACTCATTATCCTCTTCACTTACAATCAGAGGTTGTGGTGATCAAGAGGACTCTCCAACTTCAACTACTGCTAAAGGTGCTTCTTTGAACTGAACACTTCTTTCAATAAAGTTTTTTTTGTGCTCAAGTTGATCAGCTTGTACCCTTTTGAATATTCAAAATACCCAAAAAATAGGCACTCTTGTCTTTGGGGTTGCAAAGCCTTCCTCTTTTCAGTTGGAATTCTAGCCGAAGCCTTTGTGTCAAAAAATCCTGAAATGGGTCACATCTGGCTTGTGCCCACTCCAAGATTAGAAAGGAGTAATACCATAAATATTATTATGTGGCACCCTAGTCTGGATATAGGATGCACAGTTTATATCCTCGACCGAAAACTTTGGTGGAAAAGTTTTATCCTCCATCATGCAAGTTGCCATCTCCTTCAATGATCTGTTCTTTCTCTCAGCAACACCATTCTTTTGTGGTGTGTAAGGAATAGAACGTTGCATATAGATACCTACATCTTTGCAATATTGGATGAACTCAGACTTGGCATACTCACCACCATTGTCAGATCTAAGGATCTTGAGTCTCCTCCCAGACTGGTTCTCAACCAAGGCTCGAAAGACCTTGAAGAGGTCAAAAACTTCAGACTCGTGCTTTAGGAAATAGACCCAACAATACCTGGAAAATTAATCTATTAAGGTCAATGCATATTTGGCTTGAATCATGGACATATGAGGAAATGGACCACCAATGTCACTGTGGATCAACTCAAGGGGAGCAGAGGTTCTCTCATGACTAGCTCTCTCATACTTGTGCTCTGGGTGTTTTGCTATGATACAACCTTGACAGACTCCTTTAGAAAAATTGATCTTTGGTAACCCTATGACCATATCTTTGTCACTCAAATAAGAAAGATACTTGTAGTTAATATGGCCAAATATTTCATGTCAAGTTTGCTTTCTTCATTAGCATGAGTAAGAAGGTCAAAGGGGTTTGAGTAGGGTAGAAAATGGGAAAATCAGTATACCTTCAAAGTGTGATCAACAACACCTTTTTCTATGACTTTACCATTCGAAATATCTATGATTTCAACTTCATTGGGGGAGAATATATATTTCTTTGGAGACCCAATGTGAGTCATATGATACACTGACAAGAGATTAGAGGAAAGACCTGGAACATACAACACATTATTGAACTTACCATGGTCAAGATCAATCCTACCCTTTCCCATACCGTTAGTCAGAGAGTTATCTCCCAAAACTATTGGTGGACCTTTCGACATGTCAAGAGAGGAAAATATCTCCCTTGTCGAAACCATATGTTTCGAAGCTCCAGAATCAATGATGAAGCTAGGTGAGCTTAAGGTGCTAGCAACCAAAGCATGTACTCTCTCCGTGTATTCAAAATTTGATCCTCCTTCCCTCTTCTTTGAGCAATCAAGAAGGGATATGTTTTTCTTCTCTAGGAGTTGGGTCAGCATGTCAATTTTTTTTTCATACAAGAGCTCTTGGAATGATAGCCCTTACTGCAGTATGCTCACTTTCTCATTTATCCTTTGTTCTTCTTCTTCTGGAAGTTCTTCTTGGATCCTGAGGGCTCCTCTTAATACTTTGAATTGTATCTCTTTTGCTCAGGTGGACTTTTAGATTTTTTCTTGTTTTTTGAATCCACCTTTGAATCTCTAGAAACCAAATCTTAGTCTTTGGAAGGTTTGATGGTTACCATCATCACCAATTTATCTTGCTCCTGGGTGAGGGATCCATGAACTTAGCAAGCTTAGGAATCCTCCAAGTTCAAGCTATCAATTTAGTGGCATGGAAGGTCAAAACAAACACTGAATAGTCAGGACCAATATTAGAGAGTATGGTCAGGACTTGTTGTTCTTCCTTCTTTTCTATCCCACACCGTTTTAGCTACAAAATAAGGGCCTTAAACTTAGAGAAGTAGAGTTACAATGATTCGAAGCTACTGATACTCAAGGAGATCAATTCATTCTCAATTTGATGTCCTCTCATCTCATTTGTATTTCCAAAATTCTCTTCAAGCTTCTCCCAAACCTCATTAGGAGATGTCAATGAATCAATATGAAAGAGGAAGTCTCTTGAAATGTTTAGACACAAAACACCGTAGGCCTCATCCCTTCTGTTGTGCCATTTAATTTTCTCTGTAGTTGCATCAGGCTCTACCTCAGTAGCCATGGTAACCCTATAGAGACCTTTCACTCTCAACAATATCTCCATCTCAACTTTACATTCAAAGAATTGAATGGAGTCAAGATCATCCTTTGAGATTGGTCCATATCTCAGATCCAGTGCCCTTCAGTCAATAGAATATGCTCTTAGTCAGTGATGTCGAACCTGCAATAACAATTTGGAAGGAGAGAAATCGATCTACAAAGGCTCTGATACCATGTGGAAATTTAACCCAAGTGATAGATCAATTACACTCACAAAATTTCTAATCAAACATTCAAAATTCATACAAAAGGAGACTGAAATTGGAGCATAACTTAATCCTATATTGAATAATTGTACATTAGTCAACCATATGAAGTAATAGGTTGCTCAAATATATAATTACATGAGAGATTCAAAAGAACTAGGTTGCTATTCGAATTGGTCAAAAAAGCATGCTTACTAAATCTAGTCAAATCCCCCATAGGTGCAAGAAAGACTTTCCAAATCTATGAAGATGCTGAGGAATAGGCTAAAGCAAGTGGGAAAGCTGATAAGTGGTGGAAAGACAACTCATTCATGCTTTTTTTTGGAGAAAAGGAAGGAGGATGATGTGGAAAAAAACAAGGCAAGTTCTCTTAGACTATCTTTTCCTTTATGCCTTAAAACTGCTGTAAAGCAAGGCAACTTTCAAAAAAAATAGAACTCCACTTTTAGGAACCAGGAATAAAAGAAGACTTGCTAAAATAGTTTCTAGGATGATTCCAAAGCGCTCCATGACCCAGTTTAGCAAGTATTGACTTCTTGGTGCATGTGGAAGCCAACTAGCATAGAGAGGAATCTAGGAATCTAGGAATAAGACAAAAATGATTAGATAATGTCAAATATGGGTAACTCTGGGTTGATTATTCTAAATCAATGAAACTAGATTGACACACATAACATGCATAAAATTGTAATATTCATAGTATAAAACAAACTTATATTTTATCTGAATAAGATCAAAGAAATTAATTATATAAGATAGACTCTCTGTCTAATATTAAGTGCTTGAGGTAGTTAACACCCTCAAACCAACCTATGACGCCACCAATATAAAGACAACAACTACAAGATTCTCTCTCTTTCTTACTAATTCATTTTCTCTCACTCTTATCCAATCTACCCACTACAAAGAATTATATGTATCTCATTTACCATTAACTCAAAGTATTAATATAATATTAAACATTAAATAAAATAAAATAATTAAAATTATGTATCCGAGTTTTTTAAAGATAATTTTTTCTAATGTTTATTTTTAAACATAAAATATATATTAAGTTTAAATTAAATAAATGTCTATGGAGGCATATAATAAAAGATTCACACATATATATTGTTAAGGAATTCTTTGTCTAATGTCACTCGTTCAAACCTTCTCGGTACAATCTTTATAAAAAGAAGTTTAAATAAAATAAAAATATATCAATTTAAACAAAATATTAATGAAATATATACATACTGAATAAAATAATATGTGAAGGCCATTGGTGTTCTTTGATTATTGAAACTCGCCTTATATGTTTTGAAGGTAAAGAAATTGAGATTATATTTTTTATTTAGTACATTTTAATGAGTTATCTTAGAGATACAAGTATTATTTTTTTTAAATAATAATAAAAAAATGACATACTTAAGTTTAAAATAAAAATGAAAACAATTTGAATGTTTTTAAAAAGTATTTAATAAAATATATTGAAAATGTATGAAATATAATTTCTTAATCATTATTAAATTTGATTATATCAAATTGATTCGATATTTATCATAATTTAATACTATTAATAATATGATTCAAAACTATATTATTAATAATATGATTCAAAACTATATTAAAATTAATTAAAATATTTAATATATAGTATTTATATAAATTTATAATTTATAATTTAAATATATTAAAAATAATAAAAATATAACTAAATTAATTCCAATATATTTGTCCCTTTTAAAAATATATGATATGATAATGAGAAGTTCATGTCATAAAATGAAATTACTAATTAATAAGTGTCTAAACATATTAATGCATAATGGGAATAATAATAAGATCAATTTCAGCATTCGAAATAGGTTCAAACCTGTTTACTTTAGTTTAGTTTATATAAGGGTAAAAATTCTATAGAATGTTATTTTTAATAATATTTATTATTTTTATAAATTTGGAATTATTTTATAATTAAAAGTATTTTATTATAATGATTTTAACTAAGTTAATATTGATTCCGAAGAAAATTCCAAGTCTTTATGTAAAAATCCAAGTTATATTATGTTGTTAATGTGTAAAAACCTTGGTGAATCTTACTAATTCTTAAGTTTTTGCGATATTTATTAGAAATGTTCAAATCTCTAAGAATTTTATATAGTTTTTAGACAATTTTGACAATATTTAGAAAATAAATAAGTTATTTTGTGGATGTTACGTGAACCATATTAAATAAAAAGAAATTGGTGATTATTTAAGAAAAAAACATTGAAAACGCTAGCATGGCCTAAATTTCGACCCTAATTTGTTTCTTTCCTCCTAGATGAAAAGAACTCTACTTTTAAAGCATTCCATTATCCAAGCATGTGTAGAATGTCACCAATTTTTCTAAATATATCAAATTCCCTAAGGAAGACTATCGAGTACCCATTTAGTAAGCCATTTCCAATGTGAGAATCCAATATGGACCCTCTCTAATGAAAAAATCAACCATGGGTTAGTTAGGGTTTAATGGTACGCCATGCACCTCAAATATAATGCAAAAAATATAAACACTGTGTAAATAGTTTTAGAGTAACCCTAAGAGATAATCATCCATCTTTATAAAAAAAATTGTTTTCACTAACGCTTGATCTAAACTTCCTTTGCAACTCCACCAAAACTACAAGCCAAGAATCTATACTTCCTATAATCATGGGATCAACCACCATCTCCAAACATGGCATTCCTCTCAAAAGGAATTATGGCTCTCGGCCTATTATAGATAATTGGAAGGATCATGTATGGAGGTTACTAAACAAACATGACTAACATATCTCCTAGGAGGAACAATCACCATCACAAATATTGGGGTGCTCCTACATTCTCTAGTGCCTCTTGTAATTTTTAGGTAAGACGTCTTAGCTTCCTTATATTTGTAGTAGTAGATTATTACATATCCAAACCTAATCTCACCTCAAACCCCTCTAAATCTAAAACATCTCAAGTATTTGAATTTGTTTCTACGAAAGAAAATCCATTTTCTCTCCCAAATCACTAAAGGGTACCCTATTAAGTAGAAGACCTAACATTCTAATCAAATATCATATATTTGTATAGCACAATAACCCACAATACTAGAATATTAATAATGTAACATGTGGAACTCTCATTGTATCAAAGAACATAGGACATTACTACAATAAAAAAATCCTCTTAATCATAAGAAACCTACCAAACTTCATCATCACTCAGGTTATCATGGGCCAAAATATATGAACACCAAAACATGAGTTCCTAATGGAATAATTTGAATATAAGTACATCTCCATGAAATACCTTTAAAAGTGAATCACATTTACCAAAACCACAAATATAGAATATTTAAGTCACATCCATCATGAAATACCAAGATCAAGTTAGTAGAAACAATCTAGATGGTAGGACTTTACACATTCTATCCCATGCACCTCAAAACCTCTAGAAATTTAAGAATCGTGAACTATATCAACTACCTCATCTTGAAATAATATTGAAAAAAGAGTAAGGTCATGGCCATGTCCCTTTATCTTAGATAATACACTCACCCTATACAATAAAACATTTGTAATAGATGCAAACTTGGAATTAACCCTGGAACCCAGAATAGGATTAAAACCTATATCCATGGCCCCCAACCATGGATGTTTTATATTCCCCCCTTTATATAAAGAAATCACCTTTATTATCACTAATATGTACAAGTTTTATTGGATTAGAAAGTAACTTGAAAAGGACAGCCTCTCTCATACCTCTAACCAAAGTTCATATAATATCTAGAGTAAAATAATTGATGGTGCATTGATGTCCCTCAAAAGAATCCATCCACTATACCTATATCATATAGGGAAATGAAAAAATATACCTCTTCAAATTAGAAACAAAAAAAACACAATTTCATATCAAATAAAGGAATTTAAAAGGAAATGGAACCAACTTGTCTTGATAAGTAGCACCATCATGAAGATCCATTCAGATGCCTCCCTCCTCTCCTAAGATGTCTTCAAAAACTAAATATCAAATACAATGTTTCTGAGCTTGATTTTCCTCATACCATCCAATATTAAACAAAGTGCTAGAGGTCAAGAAATAGACCAAAGGAATATCCATCCTATGCAATCTATAGTATGAATAATATCATCCACCTATTACATTTGAAAATACATTGGAGTATATCAAAACAAGTCAATCACCTGTCACATATCCTTTTAAACATTGTCCTTGTTTAAAGTAAAATCATCTAACCAATAATCATATATATATATGCCATATATCACATGTGAAACGTGACATCCTGATTCCACATTGTAGCTAGAGGGTGGGTAGTTATGAGTTTGAACTTTTAGATTCCATCCCAAAACAAACAACATTCATAATTACAACTAATTTAGGCTCTCATGAGAGCCATAATTTTAAGGGATGCATGTGAAGGTACCCAAATTAGAATGCAATGTAACACAACTAAATTCACCCACATCGAAAGCATAAAGTTGTAACATTCATATTATAAAAAAAGCATAAAATTTTTCATAATCATAGAAAATGATAGATAATTATATTTTATATGAACAAGATTCAAGAAACTAACTATGAAATACAAAGTACCCAACTAATCTTAGGTA
>LPNX010423105.1:156879-301485 GCA_001517045.1 Pseudotsuga menziesii | reverse complement strand
TAAGTACCATGGCAACAAGTAATACATTGTTTCAAGTTTGAATGTTTCATAATTTCTTTAACTTTTAGCTTTAAACTATATACAATATCACAATAAAATAATTCTAAGAGGCAGGTATAAGTAGCCTTGCTGCTATTTCACTTGTTTGATGTTAAAATATTTTGATATTTTAAGCTGAATCTAAGTTGATAGCAATCTCAGTTAAATTAGTCAAATATAAATTTTAAAACTTGTGCAAATATAGAGATGTAAAGATATACTTTTGTTTATTTTCACGATATATATATATATATATATATTTCATAGTAACATTGTTTCTATTTAGATATTATATTTTCAGTATTTTTATTTATGGCTAAAGGTGTATCTCTCTTTTTATTTCAATATACATTAATTGGTATGATCTGAAGGGTGTAATACATTACCAAAGGGCCCATTATACTAATAATGGTGGAGACTATTAATGTAAGGTGGACCAAGTTCACAATGTTTTTTAATATTAAATAAACTCCACTTCGGTAGTTATTAGTCAATAAATGTAAGATACATCATTAAAGAAGGTCATCTGGGTATTTAGGAGATTTTTATTGTTAGATTTTTCTTGTGATCTATAAACAAGAATAAATTTACCCTCATGAATAATGTGTTGATACATTTTGTTGGGATAGTAGCTCATAGGAGATTAACCCATTAAATATGCAAGTGAATAAAAGTGGATTCCTTCCATAAAAGAATTGAAAATAATGTGTTTCCCTACATTAGGGGTTATACTATATTCTCATGTTCATTCCCAAGTAAATGTGCTTTTGTTATTTATAAAGTTTAAGGGTGCTATATCATTATTGTAATTCAATTGCTACATTAATGACCACTATAAGTGATATTAAAGAACTTTTTAGGACCCAAAAGATGATTGTTTTCCTTTTCTATTTGGCAAGAATTGTAAGGGGAAAAGGGGGACATAGTACACATTTATGTTTTTGAGTATTCCTTATTAGCATTTCCAGAAACTGATTATATATATTTATTCTGCTCACAAATTTATTTCATAAAACTGTAGCTCTATCGAAGGAGATATTTCAATTTGAAATCTAATGTTTCCTAGGGATTCTGATGAAAGCCAGATGTCTTTTGAAGGACACAACATTGAAGTCATGCTCATATGTTTACTAGGCCATTTCAATTGGATAGAGAACATTTCATGATCTTATATGGCATATTATACTATATATTTATATTAAGCATTAACCATGCTACAATTATTATAAAATCCAAGCATTAATATACTGGCTATCATAATGACATGGGACTATATGCTCTACTTCTCCTTATGCAGAGAAAATCATGGAATGAAGTCTAAAGAAGGTTACGATTACTATTTTTCAATTTCCATATTATTGATTGGTAGTATTAGCTTTGAGATCCCAATCTAATGTTCTATAGTTACATTCATTTTCTTGGATATGGATGGATCTATATATTTTAATCCACATGACTATGTTTAGGATAACCATTGTTGAGCACTTGTGTCTTCAACTAGGGGTTTATATGAGCATTTTAACATGTTTAAAAATTGTATGGATGAGTTCTGTGAATTATTTTAAAATGTTTTTTTTGTTTGTCCCTATCCATCATTACGAGCAACAGAGGGGGGTATGTACGAATTATGGTATTCTAATTTTCTCCACACGCGCATATTACGAGTTCATAAACATTAAAATGTGAGTGTGGAATCATAAATAAAAGACAATGGAAATAAAATCTATCCACATAGACTCATCATGCATATACAAATAGATTCATCATGGGGATAAAATAAAAACATTGCACATTCAAATACAAAGAGAATATGTATCTTTAAACAAAGAAGATTGAGGAAGTTGGCTATGTAAGAGGAATTTTCCACCCAACTATATGATTTCTATCCAAGATATACTCTTTTTGTTGAGAGGCACCCCCAAGATGGGCTATGAGGCCATCAAGGAAAATTAAAAACCTGCATGATTGTTTCTCTCAAGCCACAACCCATTATGTTTTCACTTATTAGTCATATTATCATTGGCATATATCTATAAGAATATCATACAGTGATCTCAATCATCAAAATCCTTCCAAATACCCCACTCACCACAAGGAAATAAATCCCCTTAACTAGTCCATAGTTCGATCAAGAAATCCAACCATTACAATGATTACCAATGTGTGCAGTAAGAGTCCAATCTGTCGTTGCAATACCCCCAGTTTTGACATGGATTCCTAAATGACGTAAATATGATAGTATGGATTTCTATTGGAGATATTAAAGACAAGGATTGACTAATGAATGGATAGGAATTCATGATGCAAATATCATGTTGGCTTGTCATGTTAACTCAAAATATATGTAAATGTTATGTTGGAAAAATAATAAAATGGTCTAATATGGTTTTGTAAAGAGAACTAAATGGGATATGATTCAACTAGATGGGAAGAGGAAAGGGGGACTATGGGAGATTAAAGCCTCTTTTTCCAGCTGTCAACCTTAGAACTAATCCAATTGATACCACATGCCTTAAATGAACCAATTACTTCCTTTTGAATATTAATTCCAAACATTTAATGCATGCATGCGGTTTCTTGTAAAAGACCTTTCATGTAGTTTCTGAAACATGGGATGAATATTCTTTTATGACAAGTATTCTAGCTATAATAAGTAATTTATTCTATGGTCAGAAGTTATGTCAGTTGGCTTATCACCAATATATCCTATCCTTTGGATTCAATCAATCATCTTCTTGTATTATGTAACGCCCCATATTTTGACTAGGCATGTTTATCGGCATATACACTGTAGTTTATTTTGATTATTATCTATTGGACTCAGGTAGACCGAGTAAACTATGTTTTGGAACATTAGACATGATTATATGTTACTATTATACTGATGATGTTACCATGCTTATGTGGATATTATGAATATGATGTGACGATGTTAAGTTCTTATGCAATTTTATTATGATTATGTGATTGTGATGTCGTAGTTATCATGGGATTTATTTCTTTCATAATGACAGTGTACGCTTGTCTATTGCCTTGATGAAATATGATATGTATGATGTGGTATGTCGATACCAACCCATGATGTGAATGATTTAATGATGCTATATGATTAAATGAATGAATGTTGATGATATGGATCAATTGTTGATAGAATAGAGATATTTGTTAGAAATGTATGATTTTAAAATACTAATATACACGTCGTAGGGCTATAAGATAGCCAAATACATGATGTTGGGCAAGGAAAGAGCACAAGGAAGAAATAGAAGCGCAAGCGCAAGAAGGAAAAGTGTGCGCCTGACAAGAAGGAAGAGTCAAACGAAGGAAATAAATCACAGTGTAGAGAAAGCTACGACAAGGAGCACTGTGACGAAAGAAAAGCGAATCTTTAGGCATGCAGAAGGACAACAGCTAGAAAGCGACAGGTCAAGAAGATCGTGGCTACTAAAGTCGACGCAAGATGGTGAACAACACACAAATGAAGGAATATTTGTAAGTCATGCCGATAGCACATTATGTCAATCAGTTTGTCAGTTTGTAACCATTTTTTATGGCTGATAACGACCTGCACCTGCGTGGTCTTATAGAAGTTATAAATAGGAGGAACCCATTTTGTATAAGGGTTAGAAAATAATTGAAGAAATTAGAAATAATTTTGATGGTAGTGTTGTAAAAGGCTGTTGAGCTGCAGAACCCATTTTACAGAAGGGTTTTTGGATAGTAGGAGTCAATCTGCAGCTGAGTGCATAGATAGTAGAGTAGAAGAGTAGATCCGAGATGTGTTTGAATCAGTAGGATTAGATAGAATAAAATCATAATAAAATAGCAAAGCATGAGAGAGAGAGAGAGAGAGTTTGAGCTGAAAAGACATATCTCAAACAGTCTGCAATAAATTCGCATATTGAAAGATGTAACACCCCAATTTTGACCCCTTTGCATTAAAAATGTATATGATGTATATATTGTAATTAATCGTGGTGTGGAGCTAAAGGAAAAATCTCCACCATTGATTAAATATTTTATGTTCCGGCGATTAAAATCATTTCCGATGGCATATCGTGCTATATGGCACATTATAATTTTGGCATCATCTAAATATGTAATTTAATTAAAAACCCCAACCAACTATGTCTATGCAACAAATAATGAGATGGGGGCATGGTTTTCCTAAGGAAAAGGAGGGGAAAATATTTAACCTTTGGGTCCAATGGGGAAAATCAAAATGTCAAAGGGAGAACCCAAGCCATTACTCACCCATTACTTCCATTTTCGTCATCCATTCTCCTTCACGTTGGCTTCCTTCATGCAGCTGAAGTTCTCTGTGTGTTATCATTCACGTTTTTCGGTCTTTTTCCTCATTTTTGCATGCTAGAAATTTGTTTTGGTATTGTTCAGTACGTGGGTAAGGAAGATTTACGTTTTTACTGCATTTTCATGGATTCTTCCATGGCTGGGAACCATTTTTACCTTGTTGGGCGGCCAAGAAGCTAGAAATCTGTTTTTGGGTTTGATAACAGTTGTTTTGGGCTCCCGTATTGCCATAGACATCTTCACAAATCAAAAACACGAATTGGGTTTTTGCAGAGGTCGATTTTGGCTCTAGACAGTCATTAAACGATTATTGAGACCATATTTCTCTCCTTGGTGTTTTTGTTTGTTTGTAAATCCATTTTTGGGTTTCCTGTCTGTAATTAGCACGTATTGATTTCATTTTTTGCCACGTTAGGGCCAAAATGTCCTTGGGATTTGGGTTGTTGTTGTTGGGCTGTTTTCACCCACCACAGCAATTGATTTTGTGGCCAAACTATTTTCCTAAACCCAGAAGTTGTGTTTATTGTTGTGTATTCAATTGGTCTTTGGACTGTGTAAGAGTGGAAAGGAGTCTGCGTGGCGAAACTAGTGTTGTGCATGAGCCTCATAGACAGAGCTAGAGGAATGAATCTTTTCTCTGCACCCCCTGAATAGCACTGGAAGGGAAGTCATGGCGTGAGGGACTATGCGGCAGAGAAGGGAATGATTTCTTTTATTGGGTGTGTGTGGATGTCTTAGGAGTCAAGCTATTTCTAGTGTAGGCATCCTTAGCTATTCAGTGAGCCCACTAACTTAGCAGACAATGCTTCCATCTCTTGATAACCTAATAAACCCAACTCATTGGTTTGGATGAATTTTGTGGTATCCTTGGCTATGTGTGAGCCTACTTAGTTTCCTTTTCCTTGGGGAATCATGGCTAGATCGGGGGTGGCGGTGTTGCTGAGAGATTAAGGAGCATGCTGGCCTATGGTTGGGTGGAACGTTGTAGCGACATTGCTGGTTGCAGGAAGCTTCATTCGAAGATAAGTATTCTTGTCTAATTCATCTCTGCAATTGTATTTAATGTTGAATGAATATGATGAACATGTTAAAATATGTTAAATTGTTGAATGGAATGTAGTTCCTTCCGTTGTATGATGAATGGTTATGCATCTATGCATATTTTACTTCAATGCATTCTAATTTTTGTCACTGTATGTTCATGGTTCTAGTTTCCCACATAGATAGTGTTATGGTAGCATCCTATTTGTCGGTCGGAGGGTTGGGGACGTTACAGTGTGGTATCAGAGCACACATTGCAGCATGGACCTCAATGGTCCATGAAGAAGCAGTGACAGAGGCAAGGTTACCCTCTGCCCAGTAGAGGAAAAATGTAAAAATCAGGGAGAATTTTCAAATTTTCAAAAAAAAAATTCAAGTATGGGAAATATCAGATGACTTAGGCTAAAGTCTGTCCAATACGTTGGATGACTTCGACTAAAGTCCATCCGATACATCAGAGGGCTTAAGCTGAGTCCATCCGGTAAAGAAACCAAGCGGAGAGAAATTTTGAAAAAAATTGTCTAAGTTTAAATTTTTTTTCCAATGGTCTCGGTTGGGTTGAGCCGATACACAGCCGAAAAGCAAAAGGGAAGAAAAATTCAAAATTTTTCTAAGTGTCAAAAGCATCAAAAGATGTTTGTTAAAGAGGATCCGAAGGTCTCGACTGTGAGGAGCTAAGGGTCTCAGCTGGGAGGAGCTGAAGGAGCCGGAGGTCTCGCCTGGGAGGAGCCAAAGGTCTTGGATAGGCGAAGCTGAGGTGTCGGCAAGGATCTCTAGAAGGGAGCTGACACGGTGGAGGAAAGAGGAAGATGAGAAGAAAAATTTAGAAATTTTTCTAAGTATAGGAAATATCCAAAAAAGTTTTTCGATGCCGCTTAGGTGAAGCCCTCCAAGGCATCTTGGAAAAGAATAGAATATCGACCAGCCGAAGCGTCAGAAGATAGAGGAAGATCGAGTCGATGCGTTGGAAGACAGAGGAAGATCGAGCCGATGCGTCATAAGAAAAAGGAAGATTGAGCCTATGTGTCAAAAGACTAAGGAAGATCGAGTCAATGCGTCGGATGACAAAAGAAGATCAACCCGATATGGTATCGAAAGATGGAGGAAGAGTGACCTAATACATCGGATGGCTAGTTGGGAAGGGATCCGATTGGATGGAAAAATATGAGTTTCTTCAGTGGGAAAAGCAAATTCTTAGCATATTTTCAACAATTTTTCAGTGGATTTACAGGGCTGAAAAAAGAGAAAAATGGCAGCGATCTTATGCACCAGATTGCGTGAAAATAAAAAATAAAATAAAAAATAAAAAAGAGGGCACTACCCTCGACCCGCCTTGCAGTGGTGGAAGCCATAAGGGGGCAAGCCCCCTTGACCCCCGTCATCCCCCTGAGACCATTGTTCTTGTTGAAAATAAAATTATGTGTTTTGACAAAGTTGTCAATATAGTATTTTCCAAATGCAGGTAAGTAATTATGAACCTGTGATATTGTTATGCAGCTAATAGTTGTGTTTATTAACACATTGTGTAGAACTATAGTCACCTTCAAAGTCAGCATTCTGCATAGAGAAGTTTTCAAAAAAAATCATTCTTGGTGGGGCCAAGATGAGGATCGACGACATGAATGATGCATAGGACCCCTATGAGTTCGAGGAAGATTCTATGGGAGAATATGTCAGAGTTGGAAATGACGAGACAAAGTCCAATGGGAGAATATTTCATGATACTCCCCCAAATATTGCAGCCACCATGAGGAGCCTAAGGGTGGAGTTGCAAAGTTGCAGAGAAGACAATGAAAGGATGCTTAAGGCTCAAGAAGATCAAAATCAAATAAATGCAGCTATACTGCAGAGTTTGACAGACATCCAGGGATAGATAAAATCCGAGCATCAAACAGTTAATCCAGAATGAAGCAGGAGTAGCGCTAGGGGAGATTCTTGTAAAAGGTCCCATGTCTCCAAGAGGGCTTCCAGGGATAGAAGAAATACTTCAGAATGGACTACTAGTGGGTCATCTGATTGTGAAAAACCCAGTGGGGATTCAATATTTCCATCTCGTAGGAATAAGAGGCGGAGATGTTACAAGAACAATTCATGAGATGAATTCAAGAAGGCAAGGCCTCCTACTTTTAATGGTGAGGTCAAGACTGGTCAAGAAGCCGAGGCTTGTCTTCTTGGGATGAGAAAGTATTTCCAAGTTCAAGACTACGCCGAAAATATGAAAGCAAGGGTAGCTATATTAAATTTGACTGGAAGAGCATCCCTATGGTGGGAACACCATAGGAAAGTAAAGAAGGTTAATGAAAGAAGAATTGTGTGGAAACAATTCAAGAAATACTTCAAGAAGAAGTACCTCTCTAACAAGTACTATGATGATAAGATTAAAGAATTACATGAGCTGAGATTAGGAAAGTAGACCATGGAAGAGTATGCTAATTAGTTCTTGGAACTATTGAGGTATGTTAGGTACATCAAAGATGAGAAGGTGAAGATCCAGCGTTTCCTGAGTGGCTTTCCTCAGTCTTACAAAGACAGAATTCAATTTTATGAACCTAGAACTCTTGAAGAAGCAATGAGGAAGGATAATTATTGCTATGAGCAAAGCAAAGGTAAACCCGATTATCATAAGACATGGAAGGACAAAAATAATGAGAAGTCTAACCAAAGGAAGAAAGGTTTCAAACCTTCTAACTTCAGTAATCCGTAGAAGCAACCATGACAAGCTGAGAAGCAACCAGCAAGAGAAATGGGAGAAAAGCCTAGAGATCCACAGCAGAACAGAGAACCTCTCCAATGTTGGAAATGTGGAGGACCCCACATGTGCAGGCATTTTCCACTCGAGAATGAGAGTGAAAGAGTAGCTTACAACATTCAAGAAGCAGAAACAGTGGGTCAAGTAGCAAGGGCTGTCCCTAGGATTTATGTAGCACTGGAGGACTGCTAGGAAGATCACCAGTCAACTGTGGTTGAAGTTGCAGGTAAGATTGTTGAGCAATCTATTTCTATTTTGATTGACCCTAGTTCTACTCACAGTTTCATTACCCCTAGAGTAGTGGAGACTTGTGCTTTTAAGAAAGTAAAGCATAGAAAATATTGGTTAGTTCAGCTAGCCACTGGGAATAAGAGAAAGGTTAGTGAAGTGGTAGAGAAATGTCCATTGGTCATGAATGGGCTGGTCACTTGTGTAGATCTGAATGTTCTACCACTTGGTTCCTATGATTTCCTCATTGGAATGGATTGGTTAGAAGCTCATAGGGTAAAGCTTGACTGTTACAATAAGACTTTCCAATGCATGGATGAAGAAGGGAAACCAGTAGTGGTAAGAGGTATTCCAAAGGTGATTTATGTGAGGCAGATTTTAGCAATGTAGTTGAAGAAGTTCTGTATGGAAGGTTTCCAGTTGCATGCAGCTCATATTTTTGAGACAACAGAGAATGAAACAACTAGGTTGGAGGACTTTCATGTGTTGCAGGAATTCAAGGATGTGTTTCCTAATGAGATTCCAGGGCTTCCTCCAAAGAGAGACATTGATTTCACAATTGAACTTGTTCCAGGAGTAGCACTAGTGTCCAAGAAACCCTACAGAATGAGTACACCTAATATGCTAGAGCTAAAGATGCAACTACAAGAGTTGTTGGAGAAGAAGTATATCAGGCCGAGTGTGTCTCCTTGGGGAGAACCAGTTCTATTTGTAAAGAAGAAATATGGTACACTTAGTTTGTGTATTGATTAAAGACAATTGAACAAGGTTACTATGAAGAATAAATTCGTACTTATAAAGGCAGAATTTATATTCCAAATATAGCAGAGTTGAGGAGAGTTCTTATGGGTGAAATCCATTAAGCTCCATATTCTAGTCACCTAGGATATCAGAAGACAATTGCTACAGCCAGAAAGCAATACTTTTGGCTAGGGATAAAAAAGGACATGGCTGAATATATTTCAAGGTGCATGAAATGTCAGCAGGTAAAGGTTGAGCATCAGCATCCCGTAGATTTTTTGCAGCCTTTTCCAGTTCCAGAATGGAAATGGGAATTTATTTCCATGGATCTTATTATAGGATTGCCAATAACTTGGAGACAACATGATTCCATCATGGTTGTGGTAGACAAGTTGACAAAAGCAGCACATTTTATACCGGTTAAGTCTACGCACAAGATTGATGACATTGCAAAGATCTTCATGAAGGAGATTTTCAAATTGCATGGATTGCCTAAGGCAATAGTCTCTGATAGAGATGTCAAGTTCACTTCCAATTTTTGGAAGGGGTTGTTAGCAGATTTGGGTACAAAGCTAAACTTCAGCATTGCATACCATCCTCAGATTGATGGGAAAACAGAGAGATTTAACCAAGTGCTTGAAGACATGCTTCGCATGTATGTGATGGATAAACTAACCAAGCAGGAAGATTACTTACACTTGGTAGAGTTTACTTATAACAATGGATAACAAACATCCCTTGGGGATGAGCCCGTATGAAGCTTTGTATGGCAGAAGATGTAGGACACTGGTAACTTGGGATAATCTAGTGAACAGGGTTTCGCTTGGTCCAGAATTACTCAAGGAGATGGAGAAGGAGGTTGTAAAGATCAGAAAGAATCTGAAATCAACCCAGGATAGACAAAAAAGCTACACAGATAAGGATAGGGTGAATAGAGAGTTCAGTGTATGGGATCATGTTTACCTCAAAGTGAGGGCAAAGAAGAGTTCCTTGAATCTTGGAAGTTGTGCCAAGTTGTTACCTAGATATTGTGGGTCATTTGAATTGCTTGAAAGAATAGGGCCAGTTGCATGTAGACTTGCATTGCTTGTTAGCACTAGAGCTCATAATGTTTTCCAGGTTTCTTTGCTTAAGAAATATGTACATGGTCCTAACCATGTGACAATTTGGGATGTTATTTAGGTGGAACCCAAGGGAGAGTTCCAAATATGTTAGAATAATCAACCCATAGTATTTACCCACTTAGACATTATTTCATTTATTTTGTCTTATTTGCCTAGTCCATGAGTCCCACCATGTGCAAGTTGCTAATTGCCTATCCATAGAGGTCAAACTTGCCATCTTTGACTCATGTAGCACCCTTGAGAGATTTAGGAATCAAATCTGCTTTATTCCTGGCCTCCTAGGCGCCCATCTGCTTTTTCTACTTTATTTCCTGTTTTTTCAGTGTTTTAAGGCACATAGGAAAGCAAGACTAGGTGAGGTGAATCAGCTTTGTTGCCTCTTCCTCCTCCACTCATTCCTCCATGATTTTTCATGTATGATCTGCCATTTGAACACTCTTTATCTTGCCCATGCGCCCTTGCTAATTCGTGGGGTCCTTGATAGATTTGGGATCATCTTTTTACACCTATGGGGGATTTGCCTATTTTGGGTAAGCCTGCTTTATGCTAGATTTGGATGCTTCCTCATGCATTCGATTTGCTCATGTATTCTATATATTCAGAAGACTATGTTATTATAGGGTTGGCTATTGTACACTCAGTTAATATAATTTTGTGTTACAGCTCCATATTCAGTCTCCATTGTTGATAATTTTGCATGATCAATTGTTAATTGCTGTGAGTGAAATTAATCTACTGCAGGCCTGAATTTCTACAAAATCGAGCCAGTGCGCATCCTCAAAAGGAAGTTCACAATGCTCTGGAACTAAGACATAGGGCAGGTAAAGGTGCAATGGGATATCTACAGTCCTGAAGAGGCTACATGGGGGCTCAAGGATGCCATGCGATTGGCGCATCCATTTTTGTTCAATTCTGCAGAGCATTGAGGTGGTACTAGTGTAGCATTCTGTTCAATTTTGTAAATCAGTGAGGAAAGTGCTATTCAAGGGGGAGGGGAATGTAAAAATGTATATGATATATATATTGTAACTAATCGTGGTGTGGAGCTAAAGGAAAAAGGCCCACAATCAATTTAATGTTTTATGTTCCGACGATTAAAATCATTGCCGATGGTATATCGTGCTATCTAGCACATTATAATTTTGGCATCATGTAAATATGCAATTTAATTAAAAACCCCAACCAGCTATGTCTATGAAACAAATAATGAGATGGGGGCATGATTTTCCTAAGGATAAGGAGGGGGAAATATTTAACCTTTGGGGCCTATGGGGAAAATCCAAATGTCAAAGGGAGAACCCATCAAACCCTTAACTACCCATTTTTTGTCTTGTGTGCCCAATCATTTAATTCTTCCAAAATATGGTTGAGTTAGTTAATGTATGGGCATGGGGAAGATTATGGTAGTCATAAATTCGAACTGAAGAAGTCATCAGATTTTTGAAAACATTTTTTATAACTTGTGGGGCAAGTAAATGCTTAGGAATGCATGCCCAAGCCATTACTCACCCATTACTTCCATTTTTGTCATCCATTCTCCCTCACAATGGATTCCTTCATGCAGTTGAAATTCTGTGTGTGTTATCATCCATGTTTTTTGCTCATTTTCCTCAATTTTGCATGCCAGAAATTCATTTTCGTTATGTTTAGTATGTGGGTAAGGAAGATTTATGTCTTTATTTCATTTTCATGGATTCCTCTATGGATGGGAACCATTTTTACCTTGCTAGGTGACCAATAAAGCTAGAAATACATTTTTAGGTTTCATACCAGTCATTTTGGGCTCCTGTATTGCCATAGACGTCTTCAGAAATCAAAAACACGAATTGGTTTTTTGCAGAGGTTTATTTTGGCCCTAGGCAGTCATTAAATGATTGTTGAGACCGTATTTCTCTCCTTGGTGATTTTGTTCATCTGTAAATCCGTTTTTGGGTTTCCTGTTTGTAATTATCGCGTATTGATTTCATTTTTGGCCACATTGGGGCCAAAACGTCCTTGGGATTTGGGTTGTTGTTGTTAGGTTGTTTTCACCCACTATGGCAATTGATTTTGTGGCCGAACTATTTTCCTAAACCCCGAAGTTGTTTATATTTTTGTGTATGCAATTGGTCTTTGGACTATGTAAGAGTGGAAAGGATTCTGTGTGACAAACCTAGTGTTGTGCAGGGAGCCTAATAGATAGAGCTAGAGAAATGACTCTCTTCTCTACACCCCTTGAATAGAACTCGAAGGGAATTCATGGCCTGAGGGACTGTGCAGCAGAGAAGGGAATGATTCCTTATGTTGGGTGTGTGTGTATGTCTTAGGAGTCAAGCTAGTTCTGGTGTAGGCATCCTTAGGTCTTCAGTGAGCCTACTAGCTTAGCAAATAGTGCTTCCATCTCCTGAAAACCTTATAAACCAAACTCATTGGTTTGGCTAAATTTTGTGGTATCCTTGTCTATGTGTGAGCCTGCTTAGTTTCTTTTTCCTTAGGGAATCATGCCCAGCTCAGGGGTGGCGGTGTTTCTAAGAGATTAAGGAGCACATTGGCCAATGGTTGGGTGGAACTTTGCGGCGACATAAATGGTTGTGGGAAGCTTCATTCAAAGATAAGTATTCTTGTCTAATTCATCTCTACAATTGTATTTAATGATTAATGAAAATCATGAACATGTTAAAATCTGTTAAATGCTTGAATGGAATATAGTTGCTTCCAGTGTATGATGAATAGTTATACATCTATGCATCTTTTACTTCAATGCATTCCAATTTTTATCACTGTATGTTCATGGGGCTAGTTTCCCGAGTAGATAGTGTTATGATAGCATCCTCTTCACCGGTTGGAGGGTTAGGGACATTACAAAACATGCCATATATTTCTCATTCCAGATGAAGAGCACCTTTGTGATTTTTTTCGAGTTGGTTTTCCATGTTACATCTTGTGTTGAATGAATGTGCTTGTTGAATACTTGCGGGTTATTTTGTATTGTTTCTGTTTATTACTTAAGTGAATGTCACAATGTTGATAAAAGTTATTTTAATGAATGAATTACTAAAGCATCATCAAAGCATTTTGTATTAGTTCATGCTCATTTTCTGTTAAGTTGTAATAAGTCGTGCCACTGTCATTTATTATTAAGAAATAATCTGCGTCGCTATTGCAAATTAAGGCAGATAGAATGCATAGTAACATTGACAGTATTTTATATTGTTTCATGTTATTTTGCTGATAAATTTTTAAGGGAAAGGTTGTGTCTCACTGTGGATGTGTCGCACTGTTGCACCGATGTCGAGTTAGTAAAAAGAATCTAACCTTCCGACTCTATCAAGCACCCTGGTTGTGCTCCAAGGGACTGTAATCCCTCTTCAACTGCGGAAACATGGTTATGGAAGTTACACATTAAGATATCTTGGGTGAGACTATGCCTCCATCGTAGGTGTTTCTGATTGAGCTTTCTCTATCGGGCCAATATCTTTGGGTCTTTTGTTGGTCTTGTGGGTTTGAACATGGGTTGCGAGAGTGAGGAAAAGTATCCAAAAAATGGTTTTGTTTATAGGACCTTTAATCGTTTTAGTTGAGGGAAATTTTGTGGCATCCAACAAATAAGGAAATCGAGGATTTCCTGGAGGATAAAATGTTAGCATTTGCACAAGAATTGAGTGGAAGATTGTTGTAAAGGAAAGTATCCTATGGCTAGGGTTTAAGAGGCCATCAACATACTGGGGTTGAAAGAGAGATGCACAATGTTCAGCAAGCATGTATAAGCAAGATTCAGAGATAAGAAAGGTCCGCACCTGTTTAACTGAAGGCTGGTCCAAGATTTCTCTTCAATCCTCCTCTTACTCCTCTCGCTCCAAGAGACCTGCAAAATGAATTATACCTTCCTCAAACCATTATGACCACATATAAAACAATGATAATCAAATAAATCTGAAATAATAATCTGAATAACATCATCACATGATCATAAACAGAGATTCAATCACACATTGAACAATGATTTGGGAAGAAGAAGGACATCACATCTTTATTAATCTTGAAAACAAGTACAAGTATACCTTCTCTTCAAGTTTGGCACCTCACTAAACCTTGATCTGGTTCTACTGCTTCTCTTCTCCAAAGAACTCATCCTCCAAGCTCTGCAACATAAGGGGAAGACCTTCAAGGAAAAGGTGTGGGCAAAGAGAGTCCTGATTCCTCTAGCATAATAATGCAGAAATTCAAGTCCCCTCTCATGGACCTCCCTACCTCTATTTATATGCTAAAGAAGAGTTAGGGGCGAAGACAAAGTGGTTACAACTGAAGGAGTCAGTTGCATAACTACCCAAACTAACTCAAAAGGCGTGTTTTTATGTTTTAATGTTAAGAAACACATTCACGACTATGGAGGAGGACAACCTGTGAATGATCCATGAGTTTCCACAAGAGAAACCAGCGAATATATCCATTCGTGACTTGCTAAACTAGAGACTCATGTGTCATTCGCGACTTTGCCTTAAGGAGAGTCATGCATACAAAAAAAACGCATTTTAAGGGTATTTATGGGCATTTTCAGAATTTTATGTCTTCTGGAAAGTTTTAGCTAACTGAAATACCTTTCCAATGGTGTAGAGATGAGGTCAAACGGAGTTACAAAAATCAAGATATGGGTCCTCCAAGATAGGTGTTTTTTCAGTGACTTTCAATGACTTTCATGAAGGGTCGTCATGGAAATGTCGACATGAGACGGGATCATGGGAAAGTGGTCGCAGGCAGAGAAGTGTCATTTTGAGCTATAACAGATGCCCCCTAATGTGTGAGGTTAGAGGGGAAGATGATAGCTGAAATAGATTATAAAGGAAACAACGGAGTATGGAGAGACCAGAGAATCCAAGATCGAAAGGTTCGAGTGAAGGTACCTGTAAGAGATATAAATGTTAGAAAAACTGATCTCTGGGACATACACGTCCATATACAAAACATATGTATAACTGATGAAACTATCATGGTCACTCAATATGCAAAAAGGCGCCATATCAAATCTAAAAGAGCCATGGCCACAAATGAACAAGGTGGATCCATGCTCAACAATCGATCATAGCCACAAAAATACAAGGTGGATCTATGTCTCAACAAAATGTCATATAAAGTATAACAAGGTCTTGCGCAACTTGGGCAATAGCAAAAGTGACAATGCTACTGTCAGCCCAAGGTCTTCAATCCAAACTTCCCAAAAAAGGTACAAATCCTAACCATGCGAATAAAGGAGTTGAAGTCGAACATGGATGAAACCGTTTGATTACCGGTCAATAACGAGAACCATTGACAAACTCGAGAGAAACCACCATTAATGAAAATGGTCCCCAAGGTACCTAGTACATTCTAACAAGTGTGATTACAAGGACTTGAAGTCGAACACTTGAAGAATCCATCGAGTAGGAGACATTAAGGTATCCCCACTACCCAATAGTGAGGGAAATTGCCATTGAGGACAACAATTCCCAAGGCACTGTCATAAAGCTTTAAATCTCGTCCCCATAGAAAGATGTGTTGCAGTCGATAGGAAGAGATCCGTTGGAAGGAAGGCATTAAGGCATCCTTCATCATCCAACACGAGCTAAGACAAAGACTAATTGGATCTGGAATTGGTACTGAATTTCATGACAAGAAACGCCGAAGACATGATGTAATGAACTGATACTAGGGAGTGGCCGACACAAAAGGTCAAGGCAACTGTAGAATGGCCGAAAAAGGTTTAATCCTTGAACAGTGAGCACGACACAAAAGTGACTTAGGCAGCTTTTGACACAAAAGGACCAACGAAACAAATCTGCAATGTAGAAGACATTAACAGATTCCCCATATAATTGGAAAAGAGACCAACTGGAGGAGTAAGAAACTATGAATTGGGATAAGGTCAAAATACTAGGACCCAACTGTTGATAGACTCAAAACTGGTGCTTTGTTCAAGGAAACAAGACTTGTTGCCATGATCTAAAAAGACATGGAAATAAACCTTCCCCTTCCCTTCTTTCTTGTAAAGCTTTAATGAGTCCAAGAAAGCAAACTCGGGACCATCTTCATTTTTGGCAAGGTCGAAGAAAAGAAAGAAGAATGCTTGATAAGGCATTGATTCATGGATTTTACGAGCCCGAACTAGTACATGATCAATGGTGTTTTCATATTTTAGAGAGTTTGAAAACTCCAAAGAAGACTCCAGGGGGGTCCTTTTTCGTACAATTTAGTCTCTTGAGGCCGAAAAAGTATAAAACAAACAAAAGAAGAACTCTCTTAACTTCCGAAGAATAAAAAGCGCACCTTTTTCATACTTAGTCGGGAAGGTCCGAAAAAGGTTAAATTACCACCTACCCAACGCTCCTTCAAAAGAAGCATATAGCCTGAGTTTTACGAGTGTGAAGGAAGGCAAGATCACTCGAAAAGATCCATTTGATTACGAGAAATGGGGCTTACAACAATAAAATCGATGCTTTGTTCTTTAGAGTTTAATGAGCATTACAAAGACACAAAGTACACTCGGAATCTTTTTCATGTTTTGGTCCAGAGCACGAAAAAGAGAAAACTAAGCTCATATCGGGGGTTCCTTTTCCGTAAGTTTAGTCCCTCAGGTACGGAAAAGAGATAAACCTATGCCTAAGAATACTCTTCTCAATTCAGAAAGAAAAGAGAGGGATCCTTTCTCGTATTATTCCACATGGTCTGAGAAAGAGATAACCTACCACCAATGTGGATGCCCATTCACATATTCTTAATGAGCCTGAATGGACAAGTTTACTCGGCAGTCAAGTCTAGTTTGAAGAGTCAGACTTGGGCCTAAAGAAACTCAAAATATTTCCCGTGAAGTTTTAACGAGTCCAGAAAATCCAACTCACGGCCTCCTTATTGTTTTTAATGAGCTTGAAGGAGAGCAGAAATAATGCTCTAAATGTGAGGAGACAAGTGTCATAGGCAGGTGGAACTAGTTCCAAGTGCAAGGAACAGACCTATGCATAATGCAAGGAAAGTGAGCAAGATAAGGACACTCGGGGAATGTCTCCTCAAGGTAAAGGGTGTCAAGTTGCAAAGGCAAAATGATATAAGGTTGGGCGACGATGAGAACAAAGATGAGGGCTTATACAATGAGCTAAAAGCGTGGAAGCCGGCAACAGGCTCATAAGCACGATCAGGGCACATGCAAATGCAATTACGACTTGAACAACTAGGTGAGGCCAGTAAACAGTTGTGAACCCAACTACAAATCATGTCTCTAAGAAACAACAACATCAGAATCATATTCAGAAGAAACGAGCCGATGCGAGTCACTTTGGTAGAAACACATGTGACTTTGCTATCTTCTATAAAAGGTAAAGTCAAGGCTGAATCAACTGTAGGAGATTATATAGAACCAAGGATTGAGTGCTTATAATCAATAAGATCAACCTCAGAAGGATAGCAAAAATCAACAAGGGAGATAGAGTCTATAGAAAGAAACTCAATATCACAGGAGTTGAAAAATTCATAAGAAAAATCAAACTCATCAGGATCACTGACTTGCTGTTCGAAGGGAGAGTCTGAAGACTCAACAAGAACAACATAAGAAGAAAGGTCAGGCTTACTAGGAAAATCATGGTTAGACTTAGTCACAACTGAACCAACATCCAAAAGAAGGTCAGACTGTATCAAAGACTCTAGGAAGACATCATCCAAAGGAAGGAGATCATCCGAGATAGGACACATGTATAAACTTTCAAATGGATTGGCAGAGTGGAGAGAAGGCTCTACAGTCTGTATAGGATGACTCACCCGATCAACTGCTGGGACCAAGTCCCAAGAAGGTAAGCATGAAAACAGAGGCTGCTTCTCAATAGCAATTGAACACAAAGGACAAGAGGCCACATAGTTCACCTGTGGTGGGGTGGTGTCTACAGAAACACTGGGAATCAATAAAGTAAAGACCTGGTCTCTAAGTGGGTCAGGATAACGATCAAGAAAATCCAACTGATCGATAGTGACAATTTCTCCGCCGTGATTAAAGTACATCACACGAAAGAATGTTGACACCATAGCTTGCATGGCATAGACATAATCATGTCCAAGGAGAATATTGAAGTCCAAGGGGTCTTCTATCACCATGAAGTCAACTAAAACGGTCTTCCCGCCCAAAGTAATAGGTGTTTGAGCAAGAATTCCCAAGGCTATACAAGTTCTTCTATCAAATGCCAGTAACTGACTAGCATTTGACACAAGGCTGGGAGATCCCATGCCTCGCCAAGCACGAGTAGAAAAAATACTAACTGAGGCTCCTTCATCAACATTACAACGAGCAATCGTATAAGGTTCAACTTTGACCTTTATCTGGAAAGGTGCATTAGAAGGAAGGTGCAGTTCAACTAGTCTATCCCAATCAAAGGAAGTAATCCGAGAGCTTGGTGGGGGTTGATTCGAAACAAGTTCAGTGCCCCCTTATTCAGTAAGTTATGAACTGGCAGTGAAGAAAATGTGGCTAGTAGACACTTCACTCTCCAAAGGAAGAGTGGGATTGATCGATACCGAAATCGATTCAAGCGCTTCGTGAAAGTCACTCTCTGAAAGGAGAGTGGGATTGACCAAAGATGACATTGGTTCAATCACATTAGGATCACTCTCTGAAAGAAGAGTGGGATCGACCAAATATAATATTGGTTCGACCACTTGATCAACCAAAGGTTGAGTAGTTTGTTGAGAAACTATAGGGTGTTCAGGAGAAGGAAATTCTTGAGTCTTGGACCACACTCTTTGCACCTCTGCGATAGCAGGGCATAGATGAGTAAGATGATCTCCCTGGCATAGCATACAAGGGAACTTAAGATGATGCTTCGAACGACCAGTTTTCTCAACGGTGTCAACATGACTAGCAGTGGCTGACTGTTTTCTCTCAACATGACCTGTAGAGGATGAGAGTTTGCCCCCAGCCTGAACTACAGAGGCTGGGTGACTAGATCCAACCTCACTAAGAGAGGCTGGTTGTTGAGAGACATCAGAATGTTCAAAAATGGGATGACCATGAATCCAAACTCTTCGCACCTCCGGGATAAAAGGACATTTATAAGTAAGGTGATCTCCCTCACAAAGCTTGCAAGGAAACTTGGGCTTGTGTTTTGAACGGGTAGTCTTTTCAACAGTGTCAACATGACTCGCAGTGGCTAACAGATTGTCTTCAGCATGAACTACAGAGGCTGAGAGACTGCCCCTAGCATGACTTGCAGAGGCCGACAGACTGGGTCCAACATGACTTGCAAATGTTGGACGGGCACCATCAACATGAACAGCAGAGGCTGAATGGTTAGGATCAACATGCTTTGCAGCAGTTGAGTGTGTGCCCCCAGCATGAACAATAGAGGCTGGGTGGATGGATCCAACTTGAACAAAAGAGGTTGGATGAGGAGGTTCAACTTGAAAACCAGAGGTTGAACAAGTGTCTTCAGCATAAACAACAGAGGTTGAGTAGCTGGATCCGACATGACCTGAAAAGGTTGGAAGGATCCCACCAGCATGATCACCAGAGGCTGGATGGTGAAGATCAACTTGACTTGCATAGGTTGAGTGCTTAGATCCAACATGGCCTGTAGAGGTTGGATGGGTGCCCCCAGCATGAAAAACAGAGGCTGGGTGGTGAGGTTCAACTTGAATTACAGAGGTTGAACGGGTGCCCCCTTGCTTATGTGCTTTCTTCCTATTCCTCCTTCTTTTACTCCTTTTAGACTGTTGGTTACTAGTATCAGTGCTTTCACCGCATGAGGTAGAAGGAGGACGAGAATCAACTACAGGTGAAGGGGAAGTAGTGTTTTGATGCCCTTGATATAAGGAGCTTGCAGGAGAAGCATCAGGAGCATTCAGGACGGTTGGAGTGGAAAACAACCACACCGGTAGCCTTAAGGTGAATCCAGGAAGATTCAAGGTGGCCATCAAGGGAACACCAACATTCCCCATGAGAGGAATATTACAAGGAGTTCCCATCATGGGGATCTCTTGGTTGGTTTCGAAGGGGTGTTAGCCATAATTTCAAAACAAGAGACAAAGTCTGAGGTTGATAAGCAACCAAAATTACAAAGCATACACCTAAAGGCACACTAAGTATAGACAAACCACACAGCACTCACTAAAAATTCCTAAAGCCAAACAGACAAACACGTATAAGATATACTTTCCAAAAGAAAGCTGATAGATAGTTACTTGGCATCCCTGTAGATGTTCTTAGGCACAAGCGGAGGAATCACCCACTGCCCTCCCACACTTTCTACCAGGGTTACCTTCCAAGTCCATCCAAGGTCAACCAGAAATAACCTTCCAGTGTACCTGTGTATGAATCCTAGATTTCAAAGAGACTAAAGGCTACCTTAACTATATTGACAGTCTGGGGGGACAGTCGTCAGCCGAACTCGTACGCATGGGCAGGGTAGCTGAGCCTGAAACTCTGTCTAGGACAGAATCCCCAGATGTGTAAAAGTCCTAAGTTACATTTTGACAAGGATTCGAAGGGTTATCTCCTCTGTCCAAGCCTCCACGCAGCCTAGTGCTAAACTCCCGTTTGAGAGGAGCTTCCCAGATACAATCAAAGTAGAAAAGGATTCACCTAGTGATAGGCCAACTACGTCTGAAATTTTAACACTTGTGGAGAGTTGAAACTCCCTAATCCACAAGTATAGCCTGAGCTAGTAGGTGTATGACCCTATAAAATAAAACTTGCTAGTAAATTTTAAATTATATCATTTATTTTAAGGGTTTTTTTTAGTCAGAGGGTAAATGGCATGAAACTTATGTGGTGTTTTGACTCAAAGCTGAAACAAAATGACTAAACAAAGAGATATGAAATGCAAAAAGAAAAAAACTATTCTCTTTATATTTTCAAATAGACAACTTGAAAGCCAAAAATATCAAATTCTTTTTATATTTTTCCAAAAACAATGATATGCCATGCAATCTAGACTAACAACCTAATCTACATGCACATCAAGCAAACATATGTTTTTGTCTTTTTATTTTATAAATGCAAAAGAAAAATCAGCCTATCAACTAATGCAAGAAAGTGCCATAAGCAAAGAAAATAGACAACTACTCTACACCCCAAAAACAAACCCTAGGTTTCCCTAAAGTTAGGATATAACCTCTCTTGAAAATAAGGCTTACAAAGGTAAACAAGCCAACAACTTTGGAATGAAAAGACTAAGCAAAAAGACTGACATAAACAAAGGTCAAGAGGTCCCAAGTATCAATCTAATCCTACAAACAAAGGCTGCTCAGTACCTTGTCCAACAAGGTCAAGCCAAAGAAGGAGGTAGGGGGGGAAAGCAGCAAAAACAAGTATAGGTTCTTTTTAATTTTCTTTTATAAATGGAAAAGAAAAACTACCTACAAAAAAAAGTATGCAGATAACAAGAACAGAGCAAAAGGAACTTTTCTATACAACCACCAAACAAACTCTATAATGAACTAAAATCAGCATAAACCCTACTTGGAAGGAAGGCTTGCATAAAAGACAAGCCAACTATTTTGGCATGATGAAGTTAACCAACAAAACAAGAAGGAAATCAACACCAACAAGATTCTAAAATCAAACAAAGATCACTAACAGAGGCTGATCAGAAACATAGGCCAAAAATCAAATGAAGCAAAGGAGACGGGGGAAAGAGCATAGAACAAACCCTAATGCTATCAAAAGGCTTACCGCATAGATAGAGAACAAGCAAAAAAGATGACACTAACTCCCTAGAGTCATGCACCTGCAGAGGAACCTAAAAGACCTACCCAAAACACCTTCAAACAGAAGAAAAATCACAAAAGAGGAAAAAACACTGTTTAAAGGGGCATTCGCGACTGTCTATAATTGCAACCCGCGAATGACTCGCGACTATTCAGTATAGCAACCCGCGAATGCAAGCAAGTATTCGCGACTGTTCAGAAGAGCAACTCGTGAATGGGTGGAAAAATTCCCAAAAAGGTCAAAAACCACCTTAAGAAGGCAGGGAAAGTGTGCTATCAGATTTATAAAATGTTCCTAAGTGGCAAGAAGGACCTGAAACAATGCAAAATCCTGAAAGGAATCAAGAGAAACCCCAAACAGACAAGGCTCTCCCCAGCGGAGTCACCAGTTCTGTTGTAAAGGAAAGTATCCTATGGCTAGGGTTTAAGAGGCCATCAACATACTGGTGTTGAAAGAGAGATACACAATGTTCAGCAAGCATGTAAAAGCAAGATTCAGAGATAAGAAAGGTCCACACCTGTTTAACTAAACGCTGGTCCAAGCTTTCTCTTCAATCCTCCTCTTGCTCCTCTCGCTCCAAGAGACCTGCAAAATGAATTATACCTTCCTCAAACCATTATGACCACATATAAAACAATGATAATCAAATAAATCTGAAATAATAATCTGAATAACATCATCACATGATCATAAATAGAGATTCAATCACACATTAAACAATGATTTGGGAAGAAGAAGGACATCACATCTTTATTAATCTTGAAAACAAGTACAAGTATACCTTCTCTTCAAGTTTGGCACCTCACAAAACCTTGATCTGGTTCTGTTGCTTCTCTTCTCCAAAGAACTCAGCCTCCAAGCTCTGCAACACAAGGGAAAGACCTCTAGGGAAAAGGTGTGGGAAAAGAGAGTCCTGATTCCTCCAGCATAACAATGCAGAAATTCATGTCCCCTCTCATGGACCTCCCTACCTCTATTTATATGCTAAAGAAGAGTTAGGGGCAAAGACAAAGTGGTTACAACTGAAGGAGTCAGTTGCATAACTACCCAAACTAACTCAAAAGGCGTGTTTTTATGTTTTAATGTTAAGAAACACATTCACAACTATGGAGGAGGACAACCCGTGAATGATCCATGAGTTTCCACAAGAGAAACCTGTGAATATATCCATTCGCGACTTGCTAAACTAGAGACTCGCGTGTCATTCGTGACTTTTCCTTAAGGAGAGTCGCGTATACACAAAAAAATGCATTTTAAGGGAATTTCTAGGCATTTTCATACTTTGGTGTCTTCTAGAAAGTTTTAGCTAACTAAAATACCTTTCCAATGGTGTAGAGATGAGGTCAAACGGAGTTACAAAACTCAAGATATGGGTCCTCCAAGATAGGTGTTTTTTCAGTGACTTTCAATGACTTTCATGAAGGGTCGTCATGGAAATGTCGACATGCGGCGGGATCATGGGAAAGTGGTCACAGGGAGAGAAGTGTCATTTTGAGCTATAACAAAGATCATGGTTGAGCCCAGAAAATTGGTTGGACCAATATCTGTACACAGATATTCACGAAATATTCTTTGTAGAGTTTCCTATTGTGTTGCATGAGTGGTTGTCGATATTGGAAACCCGACAGACAAATTTTTAAAGAAGGGAAGAAGTAGAGTGGAGTGCCCAGCTGATCTGTGAGTTAGAAAATGTAAGTAACCCCATGTCTAGAGCTGTTGATTTTTGGGTCGACAGTATTTTCCAAGGGTATATTACTAAGTTTGTACTTGAGACAATAACTTCATATAGTGAGGCTGAAAGAAGTTTCTTCCAATGATCCTGTGAGAGGTACCTGACTTCTATTAAAGTATGGATAAAAATGCTCGTCTGTGAGAAGGACATTTTGCAAATGAGAGTTCAAGCCACAATATCCATTGGAGTGGATATGTTGCATACAACCTGCAAAGAAAATGGGAAATGGTGAGATGAGATGTTCCAAGGAAATATAGAAGTTGAACTATACGAGGGATTTTTAAGAAGCAGAAGGATATTTCAGTCAGGAAAATAATAAAAACACTAGAAGGAAGATGAAATCCTGGTCTGTTAGGAGAAAGTGAGTACGAGTTTGAGTCATGACTAGATGAAGGGTCTTGTGATGAAGAGGAAGAATATAGATCAATTTATGAAGGAGAAGAAGAGTCAAAATAATCTGTACAGAGACCAAGATCAGAATGTAACTACACCACACTAGGAGCATCGCTAGAGGTAAGGGCTAAAGCCTCATCTCCTGAAAGAAATGTCAATACTAGTAGTACTTGTGCTATGACTTGTGTGCAAGGAATTCCACCTTCATTAAATTGTTCATGAACATCCCCGACACCAACTCAATGGCTGGGAAAGATATTAGATTACTTACATTCAATGGGAATGGAGGAGAAGATCCAAAGCAGCATTGGTTCCTCTGCGAAGCTGTTTGGATGATTCACCAAGTTCACAATGCAGACATAAGGTATGCACAAATCATTATGACTCTATGGGGTCATGCTCTAGACTGGTTTATGAAGTTTTCCATAGTACCAGGAGGAAACCCACAGAAGACCCTTGATGAGATTCGACTCGAGATGATTTGTGTGTTCAAAAAACCTAAATCTGAGTCATAGTGTATCACTGATATCAAGGACATAAAGCAGTTACCGACGGAATCCATAGGGGATTTCAATCAGTGGTTTAAAACTATGATGGAAAAAGTGAGTTTTCAAATGGCATATGTACAACACAAAGAATGGTTTATTGTTGTACTACTACCACACATCCAAGGGTCATTGATGCAACAAAAGATTGTATCACAGACAGAAGCACTAGAAATAGCGATGAAGCTCGAATCCTCGTCGATCAGAGATGGAGGCGTAGGGATGATGCAGATTCAGTCACAGTTGGCTAATCTGTTGGTACAGCTTCAGGATATTAAGAACCAAAAAGAATCCCAAGAGGGCTTATGGTGTACAAGATGTCAAACGAATGGACACCAGAAGGATAATTTTTTGGCGTACATGAACTATATATCATCAGGCACACCTAATCCGTTGAGTAACCAAGTAATACCCTGGTACAGAATATGCCAGACTAGAGGACATCATGATGAGGACCGTCTATACTTGCAAAAGATTGTAAGTACCCCAACCAACCTTTTTTGTAAATTTTGTAAGTCTGTAGGACATGATGAGAAGGATCGCAGAGCATATCAAGTCTTGAAGGATAAGACAAATATACCTACTTAATGAAGAACAATAGACATATTTATATTGAACAGGTTCAAGCGCGCTACCAGCCTGCTCATTATCCACAATATCATCCTCAATACCGGAAGAATCAGTATCCACCGCACCAACAACACCCTTAGGGTATGGGGGGTGGAAATTTTAAGGTAGGGAGGAGGAGTATTTAGCAAAGGAAGAGGTCAAATTTTATGCTATAACAGTGGACAGATGAGCCATTATACTAGAGATTTCTAGGAGCCTACAAAGACATGTTCATATTACAAAGCATAGGATCATAATGTGGAACAATGTCCCGAGTTGATTGAAAAATGGCAAGCTCATACCCCTCCTAACCCCACACAGAATCCCAACCAAAATCCGAACCTAAATGTTCAAATGATTGCTTCTGAGCCAAGAGAACCAAACGTCATTGCCCTAACGCGAGGAGGTAATATGACTAGAGAAGATCAAAATGTACAACCTGAACTATCACAGGTGCAACCCGCAGTGCAGAAGAAGGTACCGTATGATGTTCAAAAGAAGAAGCAAGTATTCTTGTACGTGCGACCAGAGTTTGTAGATACACAACAATCGTCGACCTCATACGAATTCAAGGAGATTCCTGAACATTTCCAACAGATTATTCAGAAAGCAGGCTCCAAACAAGGTTAGTAAGCTCAAGACATTCCTTCCAAGTTGCTTGGTGCTAATCCAGGAAAAAGATGCTATTGCAAAATTAAAGGCATTGATTGAAGAAACCCTAAAGTCGCAACCTAGAAGAAAAGTTAACTATGTTAGAACGAAGAAATACAAAACTGAGTGTGAGTTAAGAATGACTGTGCAAATAAAGGATTACTACATGGATTATATTATCCTAGATATGGGGTCAGACGTCAATATTCTGGCGCGAAAAACTTGGGAAATCATGGGCAAGGAACGCTTGGACTAGTCCACTGTCCAATCGTGACTTGCAAGTGAGGCGAAGGTCCTACCGATTGGTATGTTAAGTCAATTCCCTATCGACGTTGAGGGACTGTGCATATTTGTAGATTTTGAAGTTATTGATATTGTCGATGACACGAACCCGTATCTTATGCTTCTGGGCATAGATTGGGCAATAGATAATCAGACAATCATCAACTTCAAGAAAAGAATCCTCTCATTTTAAGATGAAGAAATGAGATAGTTGTGCCTATTGACCCACTAGAGGGGCAAAGATATGTCAAACCAGTCTATAGTGAAGGACAAGGTGATTATCTAGATCATATTTATAATGTCACTTCATTAAAAGATGATTACATAAATCCTACATCGGATTGGAACCTGAGCTGGAGGAGTACTAGCTCATGCATGTTAGATTCAGGAGAGGCATTGGAGAATTGGAAAAACAGACTGCATGAGGTGTCTATGAGGAGATGCGCTGTTGATTTAAGGTCTGTGTGACGAGTGGAGACTCAGTCAAGAGAGTTACCCACATATGAGGGCTTACCTAATTTGGTGACTTTTCTAAGTGAGTTTGAAGGACTAGTAATAGAACCCTAGTTCCTGTCTACATTAGACTATGTGTTGAAAGCTACACCTGCCAGATGGTGGGATACAAATAAGAAATCTATATCAAAATAGCCACAATGCAGAAGATTGATGGAAGTTAGGTTTGGATAAGAAATTACAGTGTCGTGTTAGAAGTACACAGGGTTATCAAACCCTGTCGAACACTGCAATCAATGTCACACAGCATTTGCATAATAATTGCAACATGAATGGGTCCATCATTTCATACACACATTAGAAATGACACCCAGAAGCTAGTACACATCCATGGATTTGCGACAAGGAACTTAGATTGGCATGAGGTCATTAAACAATTTTTGCACACCTTTTTGTTTGCTTATCAGCAACCGACAGTCAATGTTGTGCTTCAAATGATGAAGGAGAAAATATTTTTCGAAACCCCTGTCGAAGTGGTGAATTCCCACAAGTGCAGTACAACCATCCAACAATGGATGGCTTGATACAGTCTGGACGAAGAACTATATGATGATCCTACCAACCTTAACATACCAGAATCAGAAGGTACACGCGGCATCGTGGGAAGTGGCATTTCGAGCGAACAATTTCTCAAGCCACTCAATGTTAAGAAGGTCAACATTGGTTCACTGAAAAACCCAAAGTTTGCCAATATTGGAGATTATTTGGATGATGAAATAGTAGCAAAGATCACAGAATTGTTGCATGAATTTCAATATCAATTCCCTACAAATTTCTCGGAGATTAAGGGAATAGTAGGAGATCCGAGGGAGATGAAAATACCACTGAAACCAAATGCAAAACCAAGAAAACAATGACCATAAAAGATGAATCTGAGGTATAAAGAAAATGTGAAATATAAGTTATACCGAATGCTAGACATAGGAATCATTGAACTAGTGGAAGAATCAGAGTGGATTAGTCCTATCGTAATTCAGGATAAGACTAAAACTGGTGAAGTCAGGATCTATGTTGACCTAAGAAAATTGAATGATGCATGCTTGCACAATCCATTCCCAATACCATTTATGGATGAAGTACTGGAAAAAGTTAGAGGACGGGAGATGTACTCATTTACTTGGATTTTATGGCTATCACTGAGTCAGAATAGAAAAGGAGGATCGACACAAAATGACCTTAATCATAGAATGGGGTTTCTATCAGTATACGGTAATCCCTATGGACTCAAGAATGCTCTTGCTATTTTTTCAAGAATGGTAGTTTCTGCTTTCAAATATTTTATACATAAAATTCTTGAAGTCTACTTTGATGATTGGACTGTTTTTGGTCTAGTAAGATATCATACTGAGAATCTACGCATGATGTTGGAATGCAGTCACCAGTATCATATCATGCTTAACTCAAATAAATGTATTATTTGTGCACCATTTGGTGTATCGTTAGGACATGTTGTGTGTCATGACATAATTTTGGTCGAACTAGTGAAAGTTGCGATTATCCTTGACTTGCCACCATCTACATCACTCATGCAACTGAGATCAGTTCTAGGACACACAGGCTATTATAGAAAATTTATCAAAGTGTATGTAGAGATAACTGCTCCAATTGAGAAACTTTTGAAAAAAAATGCAAAGTTCCAGTGGACAGAAGATTGTCAAAAAAGTTTAGACAAGTTAATGAGTGATATGGACACCACGCCAATATTGGTATTTCCTAACTAGAAAGAGAAGTTCCATGTTCATGTCAACGCATCGTCTTTCGTTCTCGGCATAGTTATGACTCAACCAGGTTAGGGCATGATTGATCACCCTATTGAGTTTTCTAGCATAAAATTGTCAACGTCAGAGAAAAACTACACTATGACAGATAGAGAAGGACTCACCATGGTATATGCATTGCAGAATTTTTGACATTATTTCTTGGGTGGCCATTTCAAAATGTACACTGATCATTCAACATTAAAATACATAGTTAACAAGCCAGTGTTGGGGGGGAATATCTGTTGATGGCTCCTTCTGTTTCAAGATTTGGTTTTGAAGTCATTATTAAACCTAGTCAACTAAATGTGGGGCTTGATCACTTGTCAAGGATAGAAAGTGGTGAAGAACCAACCATCCTTGAGGATAAATTTCCCGAAGTGCAATTATTTGCAATCACCGTAGTTGATAAAAAGTTTGAGGCTATCATTCACCTCTTGAGTATAGGTTATGCACCGGAAGGGTTCACCACTGCGCAGAATAAACAGTTGGTCATCAAAGCCGTTGATTTTGCGTTGCATAAGTTTTGACACTATTTGTTGGGTGGCCATTTTAAAATGTACACTGATCATTCAACATTAAATACCTAGTTAACAAGTCAATATTGGGGGGTAAGATCTGTCGATCGCTCCTCCTGTTTCAAGAATTTGATTTTTAAGTCATTGTTAAACCTGGTCAACTAAATGTGGGGCCTGATCACTTGTCAAGGATAGAAAGTGGTGAATAACCAACCATCCTGGAGGATAAATTTCTCGACGTGCAATTATTTGGAGTCACCGTGGTTGATAAAAATTTTGAGGCTATCATTCATCTCTTTAGTATAGGTTATGCACCTGAAGGGTTCACCACTGTGGAGAAGAAACAGTTGGTTTTCAAAGCCACTAATTTTACATTGATTGTTGGGAAACTATACAAAATGGGCCTTGATGAAACATTGCGTCGATGTGTTTTTGAACATGAACGACATTGGATAATGAGTGAAGCACATGCTGGTGTCGTAGGAGGAAACTACGCAAGAAAGGAAACAATGCGCAAGATATTGCAAGATGGATTATGGTGGCCAACCATACATATGGATACTAAGAGCATTTTCCGAAGCTATGATGTTTTCCAGAGGACAGCAAAACCGTCGAGACGCGGCGAGATTCCATTAGTGTTGTAGATAACCCTACAAGAATTTGTTAAATGGGCCGTTGATTTTATTGGTCCTATCAGTCCATCAGGAAAAAGGACTGGCACACACTATATTATCACAACGACATATTACTTAACCAAATGGGAGGAAGCAACACCTGTTAAAGATTGCACTACTGCAAGTGTAGAAAAGTTTTTATTTGAAAATGCGATGACAATATTTGGCTTCCCGAAAAATTCTTCTAAGAGACTAAGGTATGCATTTTGTTAACAAAATGATTGATGAGCTTACTGTAGAGTTCCAGATTCAACATAGGAAAATGACACCCTATCATCCTCAGGCGAATGGAATGGTTGAAGAATTTAACAAGATTCTGGAAAATGTATTAACCAAAGTATCCAATGTGCGTAGATATGATTGGGATCATAAAGTTTCAGCTGTTTTATGGGCATACTACACAACTTGCAAGAGATTAACAAGACACAGTCCATTTATACCAGTGTATGGACAAGAAGTTGTTGTGCCGATGGAATATATTGTGCCAAGCTTAAGGATTGCTGTGCTAACTAAAATAATGGATGTGGATGTCGGCGAGCGAAGATTTTCGTAGCTTGTTCAAATGGAGGAAGAACACTTCGTCATAGGATTTCATCAAAACATATAAAAGCAAAGGCATAAAGCATGGCATGATCGTCACATTAGGACTAAGCAGTTCAAAGTCGAAGGACTTGTTTTGCTATACGATAGCAAATGTTTGAAGCATCCAGGTAAATTGAAGACACATTGGTTAGGACCATATGTGATCACACACATCAATGAGGTAGGAGAAATAAAGTTACATAAGCTGGATGGAACACCGGTCACAGGAATGATAAATGGAAGCCTCCTAAAAGCTTACCATGATGGATGCAACACGTCTAGGTAAGAAAGAGAGTTACAAAAAAAAGAGAGAAGGAAACCTTTCTGTTGCACATCTGCGACAGGAGTATTCAAATCACAGTAAGAGCGGGAATGCCAATTGGATTCCATTAAAGCACAAATACCCAAAAATATTTAGGAGGTTATGATAGAGAAGCATCATTAATTCGACAAATATGAGGAAATTGGCTGCGTGCTTTTGGTCCCATCTATTGTCCTCACCATAATTATCCTGACAGGTACAAGTCATAATTCAAGCGTGGGAAGTAAATTTTGGAATGCGTCGAACGACAAGCCCATGTGATCGACGATATGCATCTCTGCCATTGAATGATTGCATGCAGGATGAGCGATGCTTATAAATATGAGCCTTCATCGTCAAGAATCATTTTACTTGCGAAAGAGAAGAAGAGTGCATTAGTGTCTACAAATGTTAAGAGCTGAAGCTCATGGTTATTTTGATTTCCAGTACTAGTGAACAATTTGACGTTACCATCGCATCACCTTTCTCGATAATTGAAGAAGTTATCTTGCTGGAAGAACAACAAGTACATGAAGAACCAAAAACAATGGTGTGGTCAGCTACACAAACTGTTCCTGTTGCTACTTCATCCCCTACTTCAGCCCCAGCTCAGAATCCACCCATTAATCAATCAGCTTTACAGTCACAACAGTATGTTCCGATGGGAGTGTCGAGCGCATATCTTCTAGGCACATCAGGGCCAGAGGTCATGGTGACAAAGTTTACAAATAAGCGCAAGTCCGCCGTGGACATGCCAGCTTGCCACCGTGAAGACAAACGAATGCCATTTTAGAGGAATGGAACCTGCTACTGCCATATGTTCGACCAAGGAGACTAGAGGCACCCAAAGTGAATCTCACGATGTGAGCGTGCTTCGCCTTGGTTTCACCCTAGATCCCTGCTCACATGCTACTGTTGATGAACATCATTTTGAAGTTGGTGGGACTCAAATTTAAAGATAATGACACCCACAAATAGGAGGATCTGGAAATGTCACTCTTTTGGCCGTACTTACTATGCCAAAACTCGTAGTGCCAATGGAGTTGGCTCAAAATGTAGAACGCACGGGCCTAGTTAATTTGTTGTGTGTGCCGCATTTTGGCCAAAGTAAATAAGTGAGCACATATGTGCGACATCTCCTGGTTTGCTTCCACGGAGCCTTTTTGTGGCTCGATAGGCCATATCTTGTTGATGTCAAGCTGATTGCGTCAAACATGGGTCTCCCATAAACAGGACTTGACCCTGCATCATATCTGCACAAGAATAGAGATAAAATAAAGATGAGGGAAGAGTATGACCTCCTGCATGTAAATAGAGGATTCCTGATTTCCTCCCTAACTGACAATACAGTGAGGTTTGCTGTGAAAATATTATCTTCCAAGCTACTGTGCAAGATGTGACCCACTAAATGCACTGCTGGGAAAGTTGAACAAGCTGAGCTCTCTATTGAAGGAGTGGTGATCAATTGGTCTTGGTTTCTACTGAATGAGTTGTTAGAAGATGCATCGCAAGTGGAGGAATAAAGTAAGAAAAAATTCCACTACTCCTGGTTACTGATTTTGATTTCTTTTGTAGTTTGGTCTGACCCACCAGACTACCAGCCACTATACATCTAAGTTCTCTTCCAAGGCGTGAAATATAAGAACCTATGGGAAGACAAGGAAGAAAAGATCCAACAAAAAGATAACAACATAGAGTTATTTATGCATGCGAAGGCACTAAGAGAAGTAGTGCGACACCAACATAGAATTCTCGATGTGACAGTCCAAAGGTATGCATCTTCCATAAAATTCTAGGCTAGTGTCCACAATATCATCCTCCAGCTATGACAGGATCCAACGAAACAAGTGCAACCAATGCATTTCATGATTATTGACCAGGATGTGGAAGCGGTCGTCCAAGACTCGCCTAAAGAATGACATGTTCCCGTCGATGAGGAGATGGAACAAGGTAATGACCAAGTTAATGGTGGGGGCGATGCACAAGACAACCAGTCACACGATTTAGACAAAGAAGACAAAGACAGTGCTGAGGACTTTGATAAAGGTGATTTAGAAGACATACCAACTGACGAGGAAGTGCAAAACCAACAGAAAGAACAGGAAACAGAACATCACGAGTTGCAACACAAGAAGCGAAAATCTGATAAAACAACTAATACAATTAACTTAGCTAAGGCATACATTGGTATTCTTGTAGATGCAGTCATAGAAGTAGCGCAGACCATATTTAAAGGTATAAGTAAATAGCATATGTGATTAACCAACAAACTCACAAATCATGTCAATAGGCTCACTAAGTCCATTAATGAGGTATGGAGCACAGTCGAAGTCGAGACGTATGGCATTGATCCCCGTGATACATTAGAAACACCACCACTATTTTCACTACTCAAGATAAGGATCAAAGCACAAGCATTAGAAACAAGGATGCAAGATTTTGATGGTGTTTCCCATGAGTTGGGGACACTATCGATATATTTTTGCAAACTAGCATTGGCTGAAGTATATGTTGTTCACCATGTGGCTACAACAGAAATCAAAATATGAGAAAATGCTCTTGCATATCAGGCACAAAAGGCAACAAGGAAAGAGAAATAACGCAAGGACCTCCTTCGGCAGAAGGAGCAAGAGATTGAAGCGGAAGAACAAATCAAGCTTACCTTAGATGAAGTCATTAACAGCATCATCATGGAATGTTCTATAGAAGACGACCAACAAGAAATAGATGTAGCCACAAAGGTAGCACAATTATCCAGGATTGTCGTAGACCTAAAGAAATAGGTGGAAGAGATTAAAGCACAACAAAGACCAAGCCCACCCCCTGAGGTCCTAGAAGAGTGAATGAAAACAACATCTGACGCTATTGATCGAATTAAGTATGGATAGAAGCTCTGTAATGAAGCAATCAACGTTGTATCTGTGACATGGGAATTTCTCCTAGAAGATGAAACAGAGAATAAGTTTGTTGAGGAAGGGCACCAAGTTGACCTGAAAATCACAATGCTCAAGGAAGACATGAAGAAGCTTCCCATCAAGGAAAATATCGCAAAGGTAGTCGAGCTGAAGCAACTACAAAAACAGGTAAAGACTCTGCGCAAGCAAGAACAACACAGAAATGAAGAAGTTACAGCACAACAGACAGAGGCAGAATGAGTTACAGGGATTCTTCATCCTGTACAACAGAAGCTCTAGCAGATAACTCAGTAACTAGAAGATGTATTGTCGGAACATATCAATTCTGACCGTGTTGAGAAATTGGAGAAGCAAGTGAAGGAGGTACGCGAAGAAATTGTCTAGGTACAAGGAATTCTCAAAGCATTTCAGGACAAGGTTGGTACCGTGGCATAGCCAGTGCCAGAACCATATATTTAGTTAGTGGCTCGAGACGAGCCACATGTGAGTGTTGGGGGCCTTTTGTGCCAGGAAAAAGCACAAGGAAGAAATAGAAGCACAAGCATAGGTAGGAAAAGTAAGCACGCGACAAGAAGGAAGAGGCAAAGGAAGGAAAGAAAGCGTAGTGTATAGAAAGATGCGACAAGGAGAAACACAACGGAAGAAAAGTGAATCTTTAGGCATTCATAAGGAAAACAACCATAAAGCGATAGTTCAAGAAGATCGTGGTTGATAGAGTCTATGCAATATGGTGAACTTCACATGTATGAAGGAATATTTGTAGTTTAGGCTGGTGGCGCCTTGTGTTAGTCAGTCTATCAGTTTGTAACCATTTTTTATGGTTGATAACAACCTGCACTAAGTAAGATATATGTAGTCGACCCTGCGTGGTATTGTAGAAGTTATAAATAGGAGGAACCTTTTTTGTATAAGGGTTAGAAAATAATTGAAGAAATCATAAAGAAGTATGATAGTAGTGTTATAGAAGGTTGTTGAGTTGGGGAACCCATTTTGCAGAAGGGTTCTCGAATAGTAGGATTCAATCTACAGTTGAGTGCACAGATAGTACAGTAGAAGAGTCTATCAAGGCTGTGTGTGGATCAGTAGGAGTAGATAGAAGAAAAACATAATAAAATAGAGAAGCATGAGAGCGAGAAAGAGTCTGAGCTGAAAAGACATATATCAAACATTCTGCAGTCAAGTCGCAGACTAAAAGGTGCCATATATTTCTCATGTCAGATGAAAAGCGCCTTTATGGTTTTTTCTCGGTTGGGTTTCCACGTTACATCTTATGTTGAATGAATGTGCTTTTTGAATATTTATGGGTTATTTTGTATTGTTTCTGTTTATTGCTTAAGTCAATGTTGCAATGTTGATAAAAGAAGTTGAATGAATGAATGGCTAAAGCATCGTCGAAGCATTGTGTATTAGTTCATACTCATTTTCTGTTAAGTTGTAATACATTCGCGCCACTGTCATTTATTGTTAAGGAATCATTTGTGTCGCATAGTTGCGTTAATGTCACAAATTAAGGCAAATAGAATGTGCAGTAACATTGACAGTATTTTATATCGTTTCAATTTCTTTTGGTTATAAATTGTTAAGGGAAAGTTTGTGTCGCACTGTTGCACCGCTGTCGAGTCAGTAAAAAGACTCCAACCTTTGACTCTGTCAAGCACCATGGTTGCGTGTAAGGGGATTGTAATCCCCCATCGATTGCATAAACATGGTTCTGGCAGTTACACATCAAGATATCACGGGTTGGACTACGCCTGCATCGTAGGTGTTGCCAACTAAGCTTGCTCTGTTGGGCCGATATCTTTGGGTGTTTTGTTGGTCTTGTGTGTTTGTTGAAGCTGGGTTGCGAGAGTGAGTAAAAGTAGCCAGTACTTGATATGATATGAGGAATAAGTTTGTGTTAAGAAATAAGTCTTAGAAATCAGTAGGGTAATACGATGACAGAAACCAATAATCTCAATAACATCATAGTGTGATATTGACAACGTATAATCCCAATATGTTGAAAGGGATGCAGGTATTTCCCACCCTATGGTTCTAAATATACCTGAGGTCATGGGAGGGTTGTGTTGAGTCACAATCCCCTATACGTGTGATGACGATGGTCAAATTCCTTCTTCAAGAACCTCATGAAACAAATGATGGAGAAACATGAAAAGGTGTAGCAAATTTTTTTGAAATTCATAGAAAAGAGAAGATGATATATTTGGAGTTTCATTTTGTATTGAAGAAAACACCAAAATATATAAAATATGGTGAAGAATGCTACATGTAAGTATCATGTTAACGAACATCACCTAGATATTTCTATGGTTTTCTTATCTAACCGAAATGTGAAATTTCATATAGGATTTTGAACTTTTATTCCTACACCTCAACGAATAATATTAATAACAAATACTCCCTTATAGGAGTAATTCCAAACACTATAAATAGTCATATAAATGAATAAGATGCACTTTTTGCAATGAATATACAATAATAGTTACACCTGAAGAAGAAATGCATTTTAAATGACTGCATTCTTTTATTGGTACATGATTGTTTTGTGATTAAATATTAGGTGCATATGCAAATTCTAAATGGCTGTTTGTTAGAACTTCTTATAGGTATCCTTCGAAACACCCATAAGATACTAATGGAAATATATGGAGTCCCTTGTAAGACGGACTTTTAAATGAATAGAGTCTTACAGTGTTTGACCTACTTGGCTTGAAGAAGCATGGTGTATATGAGTTTCTAATCAAGTTAATGTCTCTCAACACAAGGATGTGAGCCAAGCAAACATGAAAAGTCATTTTATTGCTACACAACCACGAATTCCAAACCCAAATGTAAGTAACAACCTCAATAATTTATGTATAATATTCTATTGCATTATATTATCTCAACAAATTGATCATTTTAGATCTCTAGAAATCATGCCTAGATAATTATACATAATAAACTGGATTCAAATGGAAGCATGAAATACATAGTTATTTCTACAAATAAGATAACTCGAAACTATGTTTATGTTTTTGCAAAAACATAAACATAAACAAAATTTTCAGTTTTCTACAAGAATTCTCCCACCTATGGATGTTTATAAATATAAGATATTCACAAGGAATCAGACTTCAGTCAGCAAAAAAATATCTACAACTTTTCAGACATCAAAAGAGCTCAAACTACTAGTTGGACTTGATATAGTTGACATAAATATTTTCCTTTGATCTTTTATTCCTAAATTGAGAAAATCTCAACTCTAACAAAACCTGGAAGTAAGCATCTTACACATAATTATGTATGCAGCGCAACATTAAATGTAAATTCCTTGTTATAAGTATATCTTATGACCGGTTAAGTCGAAAGTCTTTCATAATCAAGTATGAAATATAATTTGTGTTTGAAACTTGAGTCAATTATCCAAAGTACAGAGTCAAAATCTCTAAAACATTCCAAAAACAAGTAGCAGAAACAAATTTCTTTAAAGAAAAGAGGGATGTATGGAAAAATACTAACTACACTCTAAATATTGCTCATGATATATTTTTTGCCAAAATTTCACCATAAACATTTATGAAATCGAACTATCACTAAAACACAACATTTTCCAAATCGAAGCTTACCTTATATGTGGCTAGGAAACTCAAGTCCCATATGGAATGAGTATAAGCATTGTCATTCAACTCTAAATTTACACTTAGTTTTCCTTCATAATTTCTTGATGAGGTCCTGTTCCACACAAAGACATGATGCAGAAAAATGTTTAATTAAAGCCCCATGAAAGTACTTTGAATTCATGGCAAGTAGGATCCAACAATAATATGTAAATATAAATAAGGACTAAGCATGTCTAAAGTAATGTAATATCATGAAATCCATTTAAGTGAACTTGATTGAACAAATTCAAATTTTTTGATCAGTGTATTAAAGATAAATGGTTCACATGAATATAGAAAAATAGAACTCAAAAATAGACATTCAAACTCAAAGAAAGAACCAGGTTCACACCAAAAACAATATCTTCATAAAAGGTAGAATATATTCCTTGCACATATAAGGATATAATCATACATGTATTCTATGCAGTGAGGAGTATCGAAAGAACATGAAAGGGGGACTCCATATAAACTTGTAAAATGTACAAAATAGATACCAAATGGAAAATATAGGTAGAAAAATACATATTCAATTATTACTATAGGAAAGAATTGAAGCTTCAATGAATGTAACAAACAAGTCCATCTTCTCTCACATCTCTGACCTAAGATACGGAAATATCAAGTGTTGTTGAAGATCCCAGAGGGGAATTGAATCTTCAAACATGGAAAAAAGCACTTTGGCCAATTGGTCAATGTGATAGCTATGGGTCAATATAATCAATACATTGCTACCCTTCCCATGAGTTTTCTGGCACCTAAACCAGTAGAAATACCTGAGCTGTGAAATAAAATGTATCACATATTGTTTCATAATGTTCCAACCAGATTATAAAAATATTTATCTATTGGATCATAAAGATTAGTAGCCCAATTTATGTAAAGGCTAAGTCAATTCACTTGTGATGTAGGATCATCCTTGGGATCAGGATATCAACATCAACCCAAAATATTTCAATTATGAGTTTGTAGTTGTAGGATTATTAAGATGGCAGAATCATTGTTGTAGAAACCATTTCTACATGTCTTGACTGCAGAACACCAAGTCACATGATATAGAACAAGAATTGTGAGCATGGCTCCGTGAGGAGGTGGTTGGTTATTTGGAGGTCGATGTGAAGAGATTGAGGCCTGAAGGATGTAGAGAGATAAATTCATAGGCGCTGAGGTGGAACAACTCCCACGATTCAAGGAAAAAAAAGGGAGCGATCAGATGAGAATGGATATTGATACATGGGAAACAATAAATCATTCGTCGTGTAACTGACCTTTTGAAGTTGAGTTGTTACTCCCATTGTATTCCATTATAGAGGTATACATTTATTTTCCGGTGAATGAGAAGGAGATTTTGGGGGGCCACCGAAATAATTTTGATTTTCTCATTGGGACTATGGCCAGAACTAGCACGTTGAGCACATAATTTGTAGAAGCCTAGGTTGAGCCTGCGATTATGTTTGTGGAGAGTAGTGTAGCATACCATAGGTTTTCGCATTGTAAAAAAAGGGAGAAATATAAACCCCATTATTATTTTTAGCAAATAACAGGGTACTTTGATTCCAATAAATAAAAGTGTAACATTTACACTTGTGTTCTCATTTCCTCTTAAATGAGTTATTGTTATGTCAATTGTTCTTTGTATAGAAAATTTCTAATCCTATGAAACAATAGAATCTTGGATGTTTTGTATTTGGGTACAGAATTATGAGTTCTATGGCTAGTCATTGAAAAAGGTGGTGGGAGTTCTATGTTCAACTATAACTTTATCACTTACTCAATCTCCGAAAAGGTATCAAGGCAGAGTGCACCTTTTTTGGCAATCCTTGCTGGAATCGAGCAATAAAAATCCAATTTGTTCTCATCGGTATAGTGTGAAGGACACTCTTTTGAGGTTATCTATTGATTTACATATGTGAAAAAACCCTAGAGCAGCTAATAACTATGAGCAAATCATGTTTTATGGATGGAGTTATTGAAAGAAGAACAGTCTTGAGGGAGAGTGTTATCACAAATAGTGGAAGACTTGTGAAGTCCGAGTTTGGAGTCAATATTGAACTATGATTTGAAGTGTTTGAAGTTGAGAATTGTTTATGGACCAGACATCAGTTTTAGATGATAAATTAGACAATAGTGAAATCAAATTAAATATTTTTAAATTTTTTATAAATTGAGCTCCTAAAATCTTACCTGAAAATCCTTCGATCAAAAACTCAAGGAACTCGATAAAGGGAATTTTATCCTCCATCGTTGAATTACGAGACTAGAACCATGGAGAGACCCATTTTTTCACCCCTCCTTGGTATTTTCTTCACTCTATGATGGGTGTAATCCTCCAAACATTGTTCCATAACAAGTACGAATTCCACCCATTAACATACAATTCCTTGCCACCAAAAAGTGAGATCTATTCCATTCCATGAATCTCATCCTTGAATGGGTTATGAGGATTAGACAACCATGCAACATGTGAGGGTTCTAGTCGTGAGTCCCAAATGGAAAGGGATGAGTATTCCCCAAAGCTCATCTTTCAATGGGTTCTTAGGCTTCGACGACCTTGAAACACATGAGGGTTCCATCTATGAGTCCCAAATGGAAAGAGAAAAGTATATGCTTATTGATCGGAGGCGAATTTACATTTTGAACAAGATCTATTCTTATATATCAATCATTTTTGTTCTATTCAATGAATATATATAGTCATTGTGTAAATGGAAATGTGGTTTTTTATGTGGCTACATGATTATGTCATTCTATTTTTCTAAATTTTTGTTTATCTATTTTATATCTAATAATATATACCTAAATTATTATTATTATTATTATTATTAGTCTTTTAACTTTGTGAGATGACATTTCCATTTGTTTCTTGGTGTGGCCAAGGATGGATTGTGTGGAGTTGGGATGATATTAAAAATCAAAATAGATCATCAAGTGCGTATAAGGATGGTTATAGGTAAAGGTGGCAACAAAAGGGAGGAATTTCTATCCTTAAGAGGCCTTTTATGGTTTGCCAGAAAAAGAGGGGTGTTATATGTATCAATATTTTTGGTCATTCTAAGGTGGTCATTGATTAAGAAAATGGGGTTTTTGAGATGCATACGTTAAATTTGGTTCATTGGATTAAAAGGGTTGGTTTGTTGAAGAATGAATTCTCTTAAATCTCTTTTCAACATGTTTTTAAGGATTTGAATGAGCAAGTTAATTATCTTTTCAAAAGAGTTATTGGACCTATGGACCAATGTTGAAAAACTCGGCCTCGGTAAAAAATCGGCGAGGGTCTTGATTACAACTTCTCGGTAACATCGGCAAAAAAATAGGGAGAAATCGACAAAAGTCGGCAAACATTAAAAAATAGAAAATACATGCATTTTTTTTAGAATTTTAAACATATAAAGCAATAATAACATCAAAAAAACATATTGGAACATAAATATGAAGAAATCACTGATATATATCATCATCATGTAGTCATGCCAAATATAAAACGATACATCAAAGTTGATACTGAAAGTCTGAAACATCATAGATGTCCAATCAAGGACTCAAAAGTGTATAAAGTTTAAACAATACAAAATGACATAACATATATAAATGTATCTGAGGGAAACTAGCATCTAGCTATCTAATATCAATGCCCTCTTCCCTTTTACGGGAAAATATCATGGGTCTCTTGTCAGGCCTGCTAAGAAGTAAAAACACAAGCATGCTATTTTCCATTCTAATTTTTTAAAACCCCCATTTACATTGGGACTGTTTTTCATTTTTTGGGGCATGGAAATCAATGGCAAAATAGTAAAAACAAATAGCAAAGAAATAGACAAGAAATAGGCAATGAAATAGTAAAACAAATATGCATAAAATCTTTCAAACAGTCCATGGCAAAAGATAGAAAAACAATGGATAAAATGCACATACCTTCAACACTTGGCGTTTTTTTAGAAAAAATCGTGCTTTTTTAGAAAAAAGCGCGCCTCCAAGTTTTTTTTAAAAATCGCGATTTTTCCTCGGCAAAAAATCAGCTTGAGGAAAAAATCGCGATTTTTTCGATTTTTGCCGATTTTGCGGCGATTTTTTCAAGCATGCTATGGACGATTTGTTATTTTGGAGGAATACTCATTTGGCCACTTGGTGTATGTGGGGTTTTGTTCTATTTTTTATTGAGGTCACATGATCTTCCTTTGTATAAGGAGGTAGGTCATGACATCTTGCTTGGTGATTTTTGGATTTGTTTTTGTTAGAATATAACAATTAGTAGGATCAGGAGAAATGGTGATGTTGTGATATTTATGCTATGCTATCTGCTATAGATATATGTAACATTTATTTTTATTAAAATAACAAGTTACAACTTTTTTTCATTTTGACAAAAATATATACTAGTATAATGATGATGAATATATACATGGCTACAAAATTATGGCTATTTGATACATTAATGTGTATAATGAAGCTAGTTAAGACATCATTAATTTGGTGTTTCGCTAGGACATTGTCATTAGCCTCACGGACGTTAAAAATAATTTCTTTCTTTCTTTCTTTCTTTCTAATTTGGTGTCAATTGTTGAGTTGTGACACGAGGGGATATATAAATTACTAAATTTTAAAACTACATATGTATTCACAGATCCCTAGAAAGCGGTTAGAAAGGGGTCTCTGAATCCATTTGTAGTGTTAAAATTTAGTAAATTGTAACATTGAATATGGATTCAGAGACACAGCTGACTATTATCGTCGAGTAAAATAATTTATATGATCACTCATGTCTCTGAATCCATCTACAATGTTACAATTTGCTAAATGTTAACACTATAGATGGATTCAGAGACCCCTAGGAAGGGATCTTTGAATACATGTGACAGTATTAAAATTTAGTAAATTATACAAATTCATTATCAAAATTGTAATTTTCCATTGTGGGGTGACACAACTAAAAATGACCAAATAAATGACCAATTGTTATGTGGTGATTTTTAGTTTAGTTCTTATCCCGTGATCAAATTGGTCATTTATCCTGGTCATTTTTAGTTTAGTTCTTATCTCGTGACCAAATTGGTTATTTATCTTGGTTATTTTTAGTTAGATCACTTAAAAGTTCTCAATTTTGGTCATTTATTCCTTGAAAAAGCTATGGTGACCAAATGTTTTGGTCGCGTGTTCACTTATACCTCATTTTTTACCAATGGATTTAGCACATTGACACTGAAATCATGGTAGTGACTTATTTGATTTCAAGGTTTAATACTTAGTCATTCTTAAGAAAATGACTAAGGCATGATTTAGGCTTGAAACTTGGTACGTATTTTTTCTTGTATCGGAACTGAAGCCTTATCTAATCACGCACATGTCAAGTTCTTTGATTGACACATAAAGATAATGAAATGAAAAAAATGACCAAGAAAAAACATGCCACTGGATACACTTGCAATTTAGAATCTTTCAATGGATATTCAAGACTGCTACAAATCAATATATTGTTTCTTAGGTATAATAACTAAACAATAGAAGTTCAGAAAACATGCTCAGCCCTAGATATCATATACATTAAGGATGTGGAACATAGTTACTATTAAACATTATCTTTGAAACATTAATTAGACAATTAATTGTTACAACAAAGAATAGCTTATAAGACTTTGTACTAGTTAGGAAGTAATCACGTAACATGTTTAACAACCTTTTGCATGGATAAGTAGGCATATGTTATATATAAGGAATATATCCCTTTACCCTGTAGTGCCCTTACTGAAAGATTTCTATCCCGAACAAGACAATTTGTCAATGTTTCCATTTAACATTTCTATCATGAAATGACCATAAAACTGAAATGTGCATTATTTAGAGACATAACACATTCATCCACACAGAGGAATGTTAGAAACCAAAATGAAAAGTTTGAATATGTTAAATAGTTTACCCATTATGATACTGACTAACTATTCCAATTCAATTACTCAAAAACCATTAAAAATCCTTTGGAATCTCAATGACATAACAATATCCCGAACAAGACAATTTGTAAATGTTTCCATTTAACATTTCTATCATGAAATGACCATAAAACTGAAATGTGCATTATTTAGAGACATAACACATTCATCCACACAGAGGAATGTTAGAAACCAAAATGAAAAGTTTGAATATGTTAAATAGTTTACCCATTATGATACTGACTAACTATTCCAATTCAGTTACTCAAAAACCATTAAACATCCTTTGGAATCTCAATGACATAACAATCAACTATTGACTAAGGATTATAGTGACTTAATCAATTGCATTGCTGAAAAACACAATGAAATTGGTCATATTATCAAATCCCTTTTAGAACATTCAATCTATTGAACAATTAATCATTTTAATTAATAGGCATTCAACAGGTACAAGATACACATTTTATTTCTTCACATGATAGGATATATGATCAATGCATAATTAATATAGCTTCTGTTGCTACAAGAATATGCCCCATCAAACTTTTTTTATTATGCCAGCATGCATGGAAAGAAGGACCTTTTTGCAGTTAGAAAAGCTATGAGTGAGTGTTCATACCATCTTGGCAAGGGATCCTTGATTTTATGTTCTTCCAAATACATCTCAAAGGGTTGGAGCTTTCTCAAATGTTGTCAACGAACTCGTTTATGAGGTTCTAATACTAAAATTTTGTCAAAATGGCAACCTGGACCTAGGCTAAAGAAGCCGATTATTTTTCATTACCAATTTTTAGTGCCTACCCCCAACTGTATGCTAGCAGCATTGGTGAATAGATTCTTACTTTACCTCAACTACTAGAGCCTCTTGTATTGGGTGTTGGGACAACCAGATCGAATACCAATGCAAAGGAAAACATTAATGAAGCTAATTTTTTTTCAACTAAGTGGATGTTAAAGGTTGCATACGGTGCCATGGAACTTTACATTTAACAATTGTGAGGTATTGAATGATTGAGTGATCATGAATATGAACAACTATAATTAGATATTGAATATATATATGTAATGTACTATCTTCTCTTTCAATGCCAATCCCTCCAGTTTTGGCTACTTTCCAGACTTGTCTTGCCACTTCTAGAGAGCATATTCAAGAACTTGTGAAGTCAGATGCAGGTCAACTCGACTTACCGGTTGCTCAACTTATGTGTAAAATTTTTCACATAACATTGGATTAGTATAATATTTCGTGTTGGTCCACAAACATGTCTTGTGGTTTGTGTTGCACAATTCTGAGAATACTCAACGATCAATTATAGAATGCATGGAGATGAAGTTTAAGGAAAAGTAAAGGATACTCGGTGTGTTGAAGTTTGAAACATGAATCATGGAATGATTTTTTGCCATAATAGTTGTTTCAAAATTGTTATGATTGAATTTTTTTCTTCAATGTTTTTAAGGAAGGATAAATGGCCACACAGTCGATGAAGGCCAACGAACGAGTCCTCCTCACCGGAATCATGGACGATTAGAGGTATTGTCACGATTGGGTATCTACTGATGGGAAACCCAGTATCTCATTCTTCTATTTAAACTTCTCCAAATCTCGAGTTTAAGTTGCAAGCTATGATAGGAAACAATTCACAGAGAAAAAGAGACTGGGGATGACTGTTGGTGAATACATTGAATACTGGGGCAATCTCAATGGAATATTTTGTGAGGAGGACTGTGATGGGAACATAAATAACTCATCATCACTTTATTTGAAGGATTGACAATTTGTAAAGGAATATCCTAACTATAATGCATACACTATTGAAATGTTCTTCTTACATGATTGGCTTAACTTATACCTGGACACTTATGGCATCCATGGAATTTAGGGTGTGGATGAAGGTGCTAAATGTGACGTGTCTTGCTCAGATTACCACTTTGTGTATGGATTAGTCTAACGGGTCGACGATTTCGCCCAGCGTTAGACTACTCCGTCTACCCACGCCTTTAACTCTTATGGGCGTCTGGCACATCCATCCAGGAGTGGGTCCCTCCCGAATCTTCTTTTGAACGCGATCGTTGTCCTCCTGCACTCGCAGTCTTGTCGCCACAGCCAGCATGCCAAGAAATTACTCCACCACAGCATGTCGAGCAATTACTCCACCACCCTGCTGGTTGGTGACTACTCAATCCTCCCGAATATGCATCCATCCCCTGTTCCCTCCAACAATACTCTGCAAAGGTTTCTAGCTATGAGCCCAGCTTCAAACCAAACCTTCCCCGTTGTGAGCCCAGCTATGAACGAGACCTTACTCCACTGCATGGATTCCTTCTCTTAGGACATCACTTCCAATTTTAGAACAACACCCATCATCTGCAGCAACTGCTCCTTGATGTACCTCAATCAACTCTCGTCATTTAGATGGATATAGATTGTTTACATTCATACTAGATATTTGGTCTAAGTATTGTTCTTTCCGTTCAGATTTTCATCTCCATCTGGCTGATCTGCCTGCGTTCTAATAAAGATATTATCTTCTCTACATAATTCCAAATGCCTAGAGCAACTAGTACATAAATTTCTAATATAACCAGGAACTGGAAAGCAACCCAAATTGCCTGAACAAGTACTGCACAGTGTACAATTCCAATTCTTACAAATATAGGTGGCATGGTCATCCTTCATGCCCTCCTTCAACTTTTTATCTTAAACTGTTGGATGCTAATAATTTTTTTGTGTTTCTGAGACTGCAAGAGAATTCTGGCAACCAAACAACAAAGCACGCGAACCCTAATCACCACCCTGTCATGCAACTTTTTCCATTTTTATCATATATTTTGCTTTTTCAGGACCCAAACCCTAATGTTCGTGCCTTTGGAGGACACACCATTACTAACTCCATGAAGCCTATTATAAATGCCCTGTCTCAGTTGCCTATCTCCTTTCAGGGATCAATTTGTGACACTGCATCATACACTCATTACCCACCGGCCAATTTCCTTATTTCTACTTTGTTTTTTTTCTTTTAACTAACGATCATGAAGACTGGTAGCCCGAAGATGAAAAATATGATAGTCATATCTGGCATCGATGGCTCTCATGCGGTAGAGATGCTCAAAGACGCCTGGTGGGCATTCATATCTCTTCTTAAAGCGGCTACTTCTCCCAATCTGATGAAGATGGATGTACTAGAGAAGCTCAAAGATATTCATCATCTTCTCCGAAGAAGAAGCGCCCCAGCAAAGATGATGATGCCATTAATATTCTAATGCACCATTCTACATTCACGATTTTCACATTTGATCCTCTGTCACATCCAGTACATGATGTCGCTTCAGACCGCAATAATTTATCTCTAGTGAGAGAGACGATTAGTGACGGAGGTGGCGCCTCTGGTTGCAGTGTGAACAATACAGCTGTGAGTGTTGAAGAAGTGGATGAATTAGCAGACGCATTCATTTCAAGATTCTATAACAATGTGAGGCTTGAGAAGCAACGGTCTTACAGGAGGTATCAAAAAATGCTTGCCAGGGGAACGTAATTTTTCCTGACTGTTATCATGTGCTATTACTATTTATCTCGGAGCCGATAATTTATATGTAGTGTATATATGGTTCTGTGGAGAAATTCATGCAACAGAGCCGATAATTTATATGTAGTGCATATATGGTTCTGTGGAGCAATTCATGCAACATTCATGGAAGTGGTTTCTACATCATTTGTCAACACTGCCAATGAATTCTCAGTGTTCTCTTGTAAATGTATACATATTTCAATTCCATATTTATTGCTCGTGAAAAGTGATGGTTGAATTTAAAATGTTTTACAGGATTCAGTTCGAGTATTCTGTTGTTTATATATTTTTTCCATTTAAATATTAATTTTTTTCCATTTAAATGAGTCTCGCCTTAATCACTCAACTATCGTAAGAGCCTAATAAATTAATGAACATGAATTCAGTCTACTTCAACTATAATACATTTCCAGCCATATAGTTGAGAATGGGGATTGAACCCACGCCCTTTCACACCAACTCTGCAATCACAACAGTTGGGAGGAAAAACGATGCCGAATGATCATGAACGTGGATTAAAATTTAAAACAAAAATTGAAAATCACAAATTGATTTCATTCAGCTCACCGTATTTCAGTCTTGATGGCCGCGATTTTCATAAATAAATAAAGAAGTAAAAGACATCATGCTCATCTAGAATAATTAATTGAATGAATATAGGGGCATTGTCTGTTTAGCATTTGTTGAAAGGGAAGAGAAGTTTGAAAGAAGTTACATATTAGTGGGAACTTGTTTAAGATAGTAAGACTTATTTAGATTATGAAATTAATTGTAACCCAGCAAAGCTACACCGTGAAATTTGTGGAGTTCAACTCAAGTGTTGTTAATCCATGAAATGTTGTTAAATTTGTGGAACAATGAGAAATAGCCTCTAAACAGCGAAGTTAATTTGCGAAGAAAATCAATGAAAACCTTTGAAGTGTTGATATTAGAGATGACCCAGGTATAATTGAATGTCAAAAGGATTGCATTAGAAAGATGGCATTGTTCTTCATGTTTATTTTTTGTTGATCTTGTCTGCTGCAAAACAGATGCATAAATGAAGAGGAAAGCCACGTATGTCTGAGATTAAGATCTCAGAGTTGCTACTCAACCCAGAAATGAAATTGCGCTGGTGAGACATGGACATGATGTTGAGTAGACTAGATGGCTCGATCCCCGCAACAGACACTCAGGGGTACTATTATCTTCGAATTCAGTAAGGAGGTCAATAGGCATAAGCGATATGGATCGAGAGGGTTTGGATCATCATGAGGCTTCTGGTAGTGGTGCAGAGAAGGCAGATCAGCCAGACGGAGATGAAAATCCGAACAGAAAGAACAATACTGAGACCAAATATCCAGTACCAATGTAAACAATCTATATCCACCTAAAATATGAGAGTTGATTGAGGTACATCAAGGAGCAGCTGCTGCAGATGATGGGCGTTGTTTTAAAATTAGAAGTGATGTCCTCAGAGAAGGCAGCCATGCAGTGGAGTAAGGTCTGGTTCGAAGCTGGGCTCACAACAGGGAAGGTTTGGTTTGAAGCCGGGATCACAGCTGGAAACCTTTGCAGAGTATTGTTGGAGGGAGCAGGGGATGGATGCATCTTCAGGAGGATTGAGTAGTCACCAACCCGCCGGGTGGTGGAGTAATTGCTCGGCACGCTGGCTGCGGTGTGCCAGACGCCGAGAAGAGTTAACGGCGTGGGTAGACAGAGTAGTCTAACTCCAGGTGAAATCGTCGACCCGTTAGACTACTCCCTTTGTGTATATGGGCCCAAAAGGGACTTGGAATATGTTACATGAAGATGTCTTCAAGTCATATAGTTGGTCCGCAAATTTTTGTGGAAAAAAAGTCTGGCATTTTCTCTCAACTTTCCAATCACATATTTTGTATGGAAGGAAGCGAACCATGGGTCTAAGGTATTGATTCCATATGACATCACTCCCCTCAACAGAGACGTGAAAATAGTATTTTTAGTTATGAAATATCTGGAAACTTATTTGAAATTAGGGACAGAGTCTTCGCATTCAAGCAACTTCTATATTTTTTATTAATTCTTGGTTTGTTCTAGTTTGATATCTCTTACAAATTGATAGAGTGAAATATACATATGACACGACAGATATCTGGGAAATTTGTTTAGATATTCGATAATCAAAATATTCAACCAAAGTTGGTTAACTACCAGCGAATCAATTTGATGACAATGTGAAGATAAGATAGATACCCATCGTGAGAAGATATGAATTCATTTAAATTTCCAAAAAATTAGGAATAGATGGCAGAATGTCCCGAAATAGAACCTTGGTTCCATATTTTTGGGTAAAAGATCAGCAATCAAAGGTTCAAATTGAGCATTTCTAGGTCAACAATCAAACATAAAATCAACTATCAAAGAAAATTTAAGAAGTCTTGTAATTGTTTTGATATTTTAGTTTATTATTAGTTTTTTTTCCAAAACGTTTGTAACATATGAGGGATCATTATTTTCTATAAATTCTATCAATTGAATTGTAGGAAAACAAGGAGGTTCTGGCCAAGAGGCTCGAGAGGGAGTTGTATGAGGTAGTTCTGGGAGATCAGGATACACGATGTCATCTTGTAGCAGGGATGCATTTTATATTTTTATGGTTTATATAAAATATTGTCTTGGAATGATGTTATATTAGAGATGATCACATTTTATTCTTTTGTCATATGAATGTTTATGTTCTGAACATGTGATTCATAACTCTTTTCTCTGATAAATGTCTAATATCCTAGTATTCTTTTGAATGGGTTAATGTTTATTATGCACTCTTCAACTTGAGGTTTTCTCCTTATATAATTCACTTTTTTCTACTCATAATTCAGTAATCATTTATGTTTAAATCACCTCGTTCTTGATCCCCACTTTACCGTTAGAAGATATTCATAAACCAAAATTTAGTCATCTGATCAAAATCTTTAAGGTTATCTAGACCTTGAGCCTTCGAAATCTAGGTGAAAACTCTAGTGATAACATATTTTGGTGTCATTGTTGGGAAAGGAAGTGAAGAAAATATTCTATAGGAGAATGACAAAGTATAGATCCAGTATTTGATGGTGAAAAATGGATAGTTACATGATTTATACTGCATTTTTTCACCGGATAAATCCACAGAGGACGGATCCATTGGAGACTCCACTTATTCAAGATGTCAAATGATTGAATGGATGCCATTCTAGCTCATAGGTTTTCCCCACTCCATTTTTCATATGTTCTAGTCTTTCCAAATGCAGTAACTATCATGGATGTTTGGGGATATTTCCTTCCATGATTCAGAGAAAGAAAAGAGGATAATACTTCGGATCGCCTCATCATATTTCATCAATGTATGGATTAGTTAAATATTTATCATCAAGATGCACTAATGAAAATGTTCATGTATTCACTCGAAAGAGATGCACAAGAATGGCATTTTTCTCTTCCTACTTCCAACATATTTTCTTTGAAATATTTCCATGTAGTATTCAATAAACGTTGCAAAAGGTATTTTTCACATGAACTACTTCTTGGAGATTGTTGTGAACCATTTCAATCTTATATTCGACATATAGTAGAAGGTTTCTCTTGTGACGAAATTTATGAAGATCTTGTTTAAAAGGAAATTAAAGAAGAGTCAATTATTGAAGGAAATATTTCAAACTATTTTATTCAGGAGAAGCATTAAATTGAAAAGATGATCATGATCAACAATTTCTCCACCCCACGTATTTTTCCTTTAGACCATGCATTGAAGATCTGAAATTTATTAAGGAAAATGTTTAGAACACATCCATTGATATTGAAGCATGTGATAGTCATGTGCAAAAAGAATTGCATCCAACTGAAGATATTTTTCAAAACAAATAAATAGAAGATCATACTTATGCCTTTTCATATCATCCTACTAATGAAAATATTGTTGTAGAAATATTTGGTTCTCATGACTCCCAACAAGTTTTTGATTGTTTTCATGATAACATGTTGTCACAAAAGGTTTTTTAGGATCTATTAGTCGAAGAAAAGCATGAATCTTCGTCGTCACAATTAAAAACGTATCAGGTTACTCCCTTTTAAGATGAAAATAGTGAAAATGAGAAGGAATTTATTGTTTATGAAACTTGAGAAGACTCATTAGCCAATGAAACTTTTTCTAGTTTTGATTTTCAACAAAAGGATGTTAAAAAATGTATTTATACTGCAGATAATGATAATCAGATTACAAACACCTTTGATATTTCATAAGAAGTTTCTAATAGTCATGAATTTGTTGTTCAAAATTTCTATGAATACCTTCCTATTTTTGACGAATAGGATGATGATATTAAAGTTTTAGATGAAGAAATGTATGATCAACATTGTATCGAGGACACATATATTACATATGGAAGTTATCACTTAGAACCCGATCTAAACCTTAAAGAGCATCATGAATAAAAGGTCTTTGATTTTCAAGATTCAAGAATCCGTAATGATTAGCTAGTTTTGATGAAGATACCTTAGAGGGACATACAACTTCTACATCATCTTTCATTGAGTTTTACAATAGTGATCCAGTCTTTGAAAACTATGGATCAGGTTTTGGGAAAGGAATATTAAGATGAGAAAGAATCACTACAACACTTCATATAGTCCTCATCAGTCGAGCAACACTATTAAAAAATAATTTAGATTAGATTCGCAGAAGACATCAAACAACATGGGCTTAGCAGAGTTGAAGATTTTAGATTTCCCTTTTCTCCTCTTACACCATTTTATGAGTAGAGACTTGGTATAATTCATGGAGCAAAGTATTCTTATGAAAAACCTATCCATTTCAAACAACAGGAAGAGGTAATTTGTCATGAATTCTATGATCCCTTCGCTGCATATTTAGAAGGGTTCATCAATTCCAATGATCTTCTTTAGTCTGATTGAAAATATGGAGTTCAATTTTGTGATCAATTGTTGTTTGATTTTAAAAATTCTATTCTGAAAATGCATGTTCAATAATTTTGGTTAGTTAGTCAACTGCTTGAATGGTTGAGTTGGAAATTTGTTTTCACTTGATCAAGAGATGAGTCGGTTCATGTAAGAAGTGTAAATAAATAGTCTCACATGTAAGTATCTATTTTTCAATTTGAATTCAGTTTGCAAGTGGTTTTTCGTAGTATGCAGTAAATATGGTTTAATTGGATGAGAATCCATCCCAATCGAGACATAACATGGGTGATTTTTATTTTTAGATGTAGGGTCATTTTAGAGTTTGATGAGCAATGAATGGTAGGCAGGTCAGGGTGCAGATGTCAGAGATGGCTTCAGGATAAGGCACATGGTCTACATGTTCTTGGATCCTCATAGGGAGGACTCCATACCCAGCTAGAGTCAAATGTTGGTATCATAATCTTCCCCATCAAACATTTTTTTTATTATGACAGTGTGCATGTAAAGAAGGACCTTGATTTTTATTGTTAGAAAATTTATGAGTGAGTGTTCATACCATATTGGCAATGGATCGTCGATTTCATTTTTTTTTACATACATCTTAAAGGGTTGGAGCGTTCTCAAATGATTTCAACAAACTCATTTATGAGGTTCTCATTCTAAAATTTCATCAAAATGGCAGTATGGACCTCGACTCAAGAAGACAATGCTATTTCATTACCAATTTCTAGTTCCTACCCTTAGTCATATGTCACCAAAATTGGTGAATATATTCTTAATTTACCTCGAAAACTAATCCTCTTATATTGGGTGTTGGGAAAACCGGATCACATACCAATGTAGAGGAAACCATTAATGAACCTCAATTTTTTGCAACTAAGTGGATGTTCAAGGTTGCAGAGGGTGCCATGGAAATTTACATTGAACATTTACGAGGTATTTAGTCATTAAGTGATCATGAAGCTCAACAACTATCAACAAATATTGAATATCTGTGTAATCTACTATCTTCTCTTTCAATGCCAATCCCTCTAGTTTTGACTACTTTATAGACTTTCCTTTCCACTTCTAGAGACCATCTTCGAGAACTTGTGAAGTGATATGCATGTCAACTTGACTTACCGACTGCTCAAATTATTTGTAAAATTCGTCACGTGACATTGGATTAGTATAATCTTTCTTGTTGCTACAAGAGCATGTCTTGTGGTTTGTGTTGCAGAATTCTGAGAATACTCAACGATCAATTATAGAATGCATGGAGATGAAGTTCAACAAAAAGATGAAGGATACTTGGCATGTTCAAGTTTGAAACATGAAGCTTGGAATGATTTTTGGACATGGTAGTTGTTTCAAAATTGATATGATTGAATTTGTTTTCCACAAATGTTTTAAGGAAGGAGCAATGTTCACATAGTCAATGAAGGCCAACGAACCAGTCCTCCTCACCGACCTCATTGATGATTGGAGGGATTTCCACAATTGGGTATCTACTGATGGGAAACCCAATATCTCCTTCTTCACTTTAAACTTCACCAAATTTCGAGTTTAAGTTGCATACCATGATAGGAAAGAATTCACAGACCAGAAGATTCTAGGGATGACTGTAGTTGAATACATTAAACACTAGGGAAATATCAATGGAATATTTTGTGAGACGGACTATGATGGGGACAAAAATAACTCATAATCACTTTATTTGAAGGATTGACATTTTGTAAAGGAATATCCTGAGTACAATGCATACACTACTCCAATGTTCTTCTTAGATTATTAGATTAATGTATACCTCGACACTTATCACATCCATGGAATTTAGGGTGTCGATGAAGGTGGTAAATGTGATGTGTCTTGCTCAGTTTATCACTTTGTGTATATGGTCCCAAGAGGGGCTTGGAATCTGTTACATGCATATGTGTTCAGGTCATATAGTTGGTCCGCAAATGTTTGTGGCAACAAAGTCTGGTATTTTCTCTCATTTTCCTAATCACATCCTTTATATGGAAGGAAGTGAACCATGGGTCTAAGTTCTTCAGTGCATATGACATCACTCCCCTCGATAGAGACCTGAAAATGGTCTTTTTACTTATTAAAGATCTGGAAACTTATTTGAAATTAGGGACAGAGTCTTGGAATTTAGGCATCTTCTGTAATTTTTATTAATTCTTGGTTGGTTCCAATTTGATGTCTCTTACAAATTGCCAGAGTGCAATATACAGATGGCATGACAAAATCTAGGAAGTTTGTTTCAATATTCGATAATTTGAATATTCAACCAAAGTTAGTTAACTGCCAACTAATTAATTCAATGACAATGTGAAGATAAGATAGATGGTAGAGTATCTAGCATGAGAAGATATGAATTGATTTAAATTACCCAAAATTCAGGAATAGATGGCATAATGTCCCAAAATAGAACCTTATTTCCATATTTTTTGGAAAACGATTAGCAATCGAAGGTTCAAATTGAACATTTCCAGGTCAACAATCAAACATAGAATCCACTATTAAAGAACATTTCTAGAAGTGTTGTAATTGTTTTGATATTTTAGTTTATTATTAGGTTCATTTTCCAAAAATTTTGTAACAGATCACAGATCAAAATTTTCTATAAATTCTATCAATTGAATTGTAGGAAAATAGGGAGGTTCTAGCCAAGGGGCTCTAGAAGGAGTTGTATTTGGAAATAGTTCCGGGAGATCAGGCTACAGGATGTCATTTTGTAGTAGGAATGATTTTTATTTTTTTATGGTTCATATAAAAGAATGTCTTTGAATGATCTTATATTCGAGATGAGCCCATTTTGTTCTTTTTTCATATGAATGTTTATGTTCAGTTTGAACACCTGATTCATAACTATTTTCTTTGATAATTTTTTCTATCCTATAATTCTTGTGAAGGGGTTAATGTTTATTATGAATTCTTCAATATGAATATTTATCCTTATATAATGCATACTCATATTCTTTTGTTTTATCATAATTCAATCATCACTGATTTTAAATCACCTCATTCCTAATCCCCACTTTACCTTTAGAAACTATTCATAAGCCAAAATTTAGTCATATCATCAACACCTTTAAGATTATCTAGTTGTAGACTCTAGTGATAACATCTTCAAGCACTTATCTAAATTCAACTATGTGGAAACCGACTTCGTGGAAGGAATACTTCTCACCGGTTTAGGGTTCTCAAAGTTTCTCACTTGAAAATCGAAATAGTTGGCTCACTACCAATTCCATGTAAAACAATGCAATTCATTCCCTTTCCTTTCTTCTTCTAGTACAATAGTGATGACGGTCACTGTTCTTAATGAACAGGATCCCACTAAGTTAATTACATGCACCATTTTCCATTTTATTGAAGAAACCAAATGAAAATATGGACATGACTATAACAACAAATCGACTTGCAGGTTCATGTTTGACATCTCAGGTTTTAAACCATACATGGTTTTGAGATGGAAGATTCAATTGGGATTCAATCACCTTGAATCACCTATCCATCTTGCAACAACACTTTGGGCTATAGTCTATTTCAAAAAATAACCAGATTCAACCAACAACAAAGTTCTTCTACTCTCAATACAATCCTCTGCACATATTTTTCTCTTGGAATCAAGGGCCATGTTACTTGTAAATAGAAGTGTGTGCTTAATTTTTGAATTTTCATTGAACCTTATTTTACTAGACTTTTCATTGAAACTTGCTCTGATATCAAGTGTTAGGCATAATAATCAGCAACAAATACAATCAAATACATATCAAGAAATGGTCACCGGGCGCTTAGTTTAAGGATAAATTCTATTCAATCATACCATCGACATGTGTTTTTGTTGTACATTAAGTCCTTTTAAACAGTTTAAGTTCACCATAACAACCATGTCATAATTAGATACTTAGTTCAACCATATGCATAATTGTCTCCCATAATATCTCCATTGATATTCATCCCTAACTTGTTTCATTATCCTCATCATTGATTCATTTGTAGAATTTTATGTGTGTTCTACATCACTTTACAAAGAAATCATGTGATTTAGACAATGCTTCACAAGTAAGAGTTAATACCTCATATTCAGCTGAACCCGATATTAAGATAGGAAACTATCTTGAATCCTTGAAGTTGTTCTTAATAGCATATGCAAATTTAGTTTGTTATCATTAGCTAACCTAGGTATAATGATGGTTAACTTTAGCTTTTTTATACCTCCAAAGATTATGATTATGTTAGATTTTTATCATTTAATCAACATGATCTAGGATCTTATCTAAGAGAATAACATGCACAACAATAATCACAAGAGACAAGAGACACAAAGAGTTTTCATCGGGGAAACCGTAAACGAGAAAACCCTGCAACTTCATCAAAGATAGAATCAGCACCAATGGAAAAAGTAAAACCCAAAAACAGAAAGATGAACTTCGACAACTATTATCTCTCTCACTTGTGTGAGCTCCTCTCCTCTCATTCATGCACTACAATTGAGTGAGTGTGTGTCTCAGATAGAGAGGCTCACTCTCTATTTATACTAGTTTTCGAATTGACAATTACTTACCAGGGCCGACTTCTATAGGAGATTCTAATAACACTAGTACCCCGAAACTGTGGGGACTATTTCCCCGACTTACAAAGGAGGTTTAAGCTCTATTAATTTACATGACTTGATTACATTAATGATTCTCCTGATAGGAACATTGGGGTACAGATAAATACAACATATAAAATATACAAGTGAATACATTCTGAAGTTACAAATACATCAACAGTCCCTCTTAACTAGGAAGGTATTCTCTTGACACAAATCATCAGCACAAGTCTTCGTCACTAGATCATCATCAAAGATGGATCATCATCATAGCTAGATAATCATCATCACTGGATCATCATCATCATCGCTTCTCCCGTTGTCTCAAGAAAATGGTTCTATCTCTCAATTCTACTCATCACAAGAAGTTCTACAGAGCCATCCCTTTTTCATGATGGTTTTAGGCCTAGACTCCATGTATTTCTTCATCTTATTCAACGCTTATATCTAACCATGGGAGGCCCAACCTTCCACCATGTCGAAAATACCCACCCAACACTTATATATGACCATGGGAGGCCTAGCCTTCCACCATGTTAGAAAGCCCCAACACTCACATCTGACCATGGGAGGTCTAGCCTGCCACCATGTCAAAAAGGCTCATCCAACACTTATATCTGACCATCAGAGTCCCATCCTGCCACCATGTCAAGGGCTCAGCACTTACATCTGACCATGGGAGGCCGAGCCTGCCACCATGTCGGAAAGGCTCAGCACTTACATCCAACCATGGGAGGCCCAGCCTACCACCATGTCAAAAATGCTCAACACTTATATCTGACCATGGGAGGCCTAGCCTTCCACCATGTCGGGAAGGATTAGCACTTACATCTGACCATGAGAAGCCTAGCCAGCCACCATGTCAGAAAGGATCAACACTTACATCTGACCATGGGAGGAACACATCCTGCAACCTTGTCAGAAAGTCTCTGCATTTACATTTGACCATGGGAGGAACCAATCCTACCACCATGTTAGAAAGGCTCTCAGACTCATCACTTCTCCTTAGAAGGAACCTCGATCTGGAGAACACCAAGCTTCTCCCTGAAGTACTCAAACTTCACTCTAGCCATTTCTAGCATAAAATCACATCAGGGTTGATTACATCCAAGGATAACATGTGAGCTTTGCCAGGACTGATTACATATGAGGACAACCTACAGGACCGTTTATGTCTGAGCAACCTACAAGCTTCACCAGGATTTTATGCTCAGACAACCTATCTCATCGGCTATGCTAAAACTCCCTCTTTCAATAGATCTCGATATGGATCACATACTAGAGCTTCACTGCTCCTCTCTACATCATACAAAAATGCAAGTAAGATCAATCAAATCAAATAGTAGCTTTCAAAAGAAACATACTACCTCACAAATAGTTGTTCAAGTGGCAACATATTTTTCCTTGGATGTACTCAGCGCCATGTAGGACTCCATATTGCCAAACCAGTAACCCATACTAGATCTCAAACTGAAGAAGCATCCCAAGGTGATCTTCTTCTCATTGGCACTACCAATATGAATCAACATAACCATGTAGGTTAGTCTTCTTGATCCCACACTCAACTATATCCTTCAGGTACCTCACTACATGCTTTGCAGCAATCATGTGAACATGTCTCGCATCCGTCAGGAACTGGCTTAATGTGTTCACATCAAAGCAAATATCTAGTCTCGTGTTCATCAGGTACATCAATGTCCCAATCATCTGATGATACATCGTAGCATCAACCAACTCTGATGAAGAATCACTCAATAGCTTCAAGTTCGATGCCATAGGTCTGGCCATGGCCTTGCAGTCCATCATCCTAAACCTCTTCAGGATATTTACTCCATACTTCCCTTGTCCCAGGGAGATTCCATCCACATTCTGCCACACATCCATGCCTAGAAATTAGTGCATCATATCCAATTCCTTCATCTCAAACTCAGAAGCAAGTCTCCTTCTTGCAACTTTAATGAGTTCCTCTTTTCTATGAGGAACAAGTCATCAACATAGAACAGGAGCATCACCGGTCTTTTTCCTTCAACCTTGAAGTAAAGGTTGGAATCCACTTTACTCTCAGTAATCCTAGATCCATCAGTAGTTTTTCCATCCTGTCATATCGTGTCGAACCTCGAGATCTTCTGCAGTCACTCCCTCTGAAGCGGAGCATCATTTTCCCTCTGCCTTCCGTACTATATGCATTGAAATATTATGTACTTGTGTGACAAGTAGCTTCCTCTGCTACTAATAATCTATGTATCCATTTAGGGTCACTGGATACCAAGATCCTCTATCTTGAACCTTTTCAAAAGTTATTCTCGCACCCATCTGTGAGCTTGTCATCCTCTATAGGATTTCATATTCAACCTTGTAGAAAAGGTTAAGATCTTCATCACTCTAGGTGATATTCAAGATCCTCATGTATGTGTTATCCCATGAGTGTCTTTTGAGCTTGTACAAGTCCTTCTTGAATTTGCACACATGAGTCTGCCTGCCATGTGCCTCAACTCCCACTGGCTGTAATTGTCTCTGCGTAGTCTATGTCTTCTTTCTGTGAGAATCTTCCTCCTACGAATCTTGCCTTGTATCCCATCATTTTTTCATCTATTGCATGCAGGATTTTGTAGATACATATGGAAGATACTACAAACTTCCCTTTAGGTCTCGATACTGCATCATATACATCATTCTTCTTGAACTTGTACTCTCCTTCCCTTTTTTTTTTCTTGGCTACTTCTTTATAGCTAGAAGGTTCTGCATCAATGATGCCACTCAACAGTGTAACATAACTTCATTATGTCTGAGACCTCTTTCTTTCTTTGAAAGTATCATCATATTATTCTTCATCTTGGATTATTTATCGAACTATCGTCACTTGTTCTTGGGAGCAAGTTTCATCCTTATTTTCTTGTAGGAAATTGTAAGCGATCTTTCCTATAAGTCAAATGCATTAGTTGTATGGTTAGAAAAATTTCATAAGGCATATTCATAATGGAAAATTCTTATGCATAAAGATATAATCATGCAACTATTTTAGCCAATACAACATTCGTCCATATCTCACGGAAACTTTCTAGATGCCTTCGATCTCTACCATGACATCATTGAGATTGTGCACTAATCCAATATGTCAACAAAGAGGTTTCATTCTAGATAAGTAGAAATGGAGAGTTGTATAGAACCATGGGCTACTTACCCATCACATGCATATTAGTAGTATACTATCATTAATGCAAACATTCTATCATGCATAACACATCAATTGAATATAAACAAATTCATAACAGAATAATATCATGAACTGACAATTGAATACTTATTTTTATTTGTTTCGTGGGTAGACTCCTTCTTGATCCTTCAGCTTCATCATCTTCTTCATTCATAACAACATCATTTCTTATCCAAATTTTCATATAGATAGGAGGTTCTTCAAGAGTTGAGTCATTTGTATTCCTCATCTCTTGAGGGATCTTCTTTGGATAGCGAGAGCTTGATCTTCAGTTGCTCTCATTTTCTCTTCTCTTATTATGAGTCGAGCTTCCTCTTTTGTGCACTCTTCATAGATTGTGATGAAGCTAATAACTTTCTTCTGGCACACATTCCTCAAATGAATGAATCCCATGATCTTTGGAGACCATTCAAGGTGGTTATAATCATATCTTATTCTTCTTCGATTTCTTCGTCATAGCATCGAACACTTCCTTTTGGTGTCTTTAGGGATGACACATGAGGGATGGGATGATATTTAATAGAATCTGGAATGATTCTCTTGGCTCTAGCCTTAGCCTCATCTCCCTCTGTCTCCTAGACCTTTCTTACTGAAATATTGATCCAAGTCAATTTCTTCAAAGATCATAGAGTTCCTATACTTATTTCTATTTATATTCTTCCTTTCAAATAGCTTGGTCAAGGAATCAAACATCTCTTTAGGTGTCTTTAAGGAAGACACTTGTTTTGATAGAATCAACAATAATCCCCTTGGCTTTTACCAAGTTCTTCTTGTGTAAGGCCTTAGCCTCATCTCCAATTGGAACTAGAACCTCTCCACTTATTGCGCCGAGAGGCGCTCTACAGCCCAGTATGGGGGAGATCTTGTCACGTGATGTAACGTGATGTAACGTTACTAACATGTCGGCAAAAAATAATAGTGAAAGTGAATATTATGGGGGAGATCTTGTCACGTGATGTAACGTTATTAACATGTCGGCAAAAAATAATAGTGAAAGTGAATATTATGGGGAAGATCTTGTCACTTCATGTAACGTTTCTAACATGTCGGCAAAAAATAATATAACATTTGTAATATTGAAGTAACTAATGTAAAAAGTAGTAAATATTTTGTCCGCCTAATAATGTAAGATAGTAACGTTTTATTTGAAATACACTCGCTACATTAATGCTATCTATATTATTGCTGTCTGCAAATTTATCATTAGCAGTGTTACGATTTTGTTGCTGTTGTTGGTTTTAAAAACCGGAGAAGACAATGGAGCGGAGGGGTCCAAGCGAGACATCGCATGGGAATATTTTTAGTGAAGTCGTCCCTGCATCCCTGGCATCTATCACCCCGATCCTTCATGTGGACAACGAGATTGAAACTCAGAGCCTGCGCAAAGTGGAGTAAAGCCACCATGCGGCTCAAAAACATCCGTTGGAAACTGACCGCTTTCCATGTCGCCATTTGCCCAGAAGGCTGGGCCATATAATATGCAGGTCGGCAAATTACAAAACGTCAAGAGGTTTTCGGGAAAGAGATAATCAGCCGAGGTCCTCCCGAGCGGGATTTATGTAAACGATACCTGTGCCTTCATTTCATTCCCTGCATGTGATTGTGAGGAAGCGCAGACTAACCGTACGCGGTCCCCTGGTTCGATCACATGGGAACTGGAAGCCATCATCGTCGTCGCATTTTTTTTGTTTATCTTAAATTCCCGCCACCATGGACCACGTCGATGCGGAGACTGGTGGACTGCGAGATTGCTGCAATTCCCATATTTTGGCTTAACGCGTTTGAATTTTATGCCATAAATAGAATCAAAATCTTATGGTCTTGTTAATGATTATTGGAAAAATCAAAATCATTGATCATTTAGCCTAATTCCAAAGAAATATGAACGACCATACTATCATGACAGCGACGTTTACATTATTTATCATATTATAATGTTTTAATAATTTTTGTTTGACGTTATGGTGCAGTGGTAGCTTTAGTTCTAACCAAGACTTAGAACCAAACTGTCCTTGTCGTCAATTCTAAGCTTAAATATGTCAATTCTTTATAGGGTTTACTATTTCACTTTTAATAAACATCACCTCTTATAAATAGTAGACAAATAAATAAAATTTCAAAACATTTAATTGAAACAAGTGGCCGAATTATATGTTGGTTTGGTGTTCAAATGAATATATAGTTGCAGGGCTTGGCATCAAAGAGCTGTTGCCCGCATATCTTATCCAAATCTGCAAAAACAAGACTTGATCACAGGCGTCAGCTTTGCCTCGGCAGGATCGAGATTAGACAATATCATCGTTACCACTTTAGTGATACCCTGCATAATCTAATGAAATGCAAATAGTATTTGAAAGTCCATGTTTTTACATAAAATTAGGAGAAGATTTCTCATATTCGAAATTCCCATGTAAATTTTGTCTTGATTTTCGAAATAATAATCCGATGCTAAAAAGTTATTCGTTTTGATTTATTATATGACCAGGAATTGAACTAAACTTTATGAAAGTCGACGTTTTGATTTATAATATGACGAGGAATCGAAGTAAACTTTATGAAAGTCGGAATTCATGTATATTTGCATTTCATGATTAAGACAAAGAAAGATTGAAATTAATATATGTATTTTATCATTTCATGAAAATTGAAATTAATATATGCCACAAAGCATAGTTCCATAACTCCTCAATTCTAATGATCCGGAAATGAGCAGCCACATGATTATAATCGTATGCAATGGATAATATTTTTTTTTGGAATGTTTTTTCACAAAATAGGGTTTAAGTTATTATATGTGTAAACTAAATATGGTGGAGATGTTGTAATGTTTTTACTTAACAAAATAAAAAAAATAAAATTTGAATTATTCGCAAAAAAAATGTTGGTCGTGCACATGGTTTTAAAACCATGTGCAAGGCTTCCTAAAGAACCCATGGTTTTATTGTACATGGTTTAGGAGGGCCTTGCAAATGGTTTTAAAACCATGTGGAAGGCCTCCTAAACAACCAATGGTTTTATTGTACATGGTTTAGGAGATCATTGCAAATGGTTTTAAGACCATGGGCAAGGCCTCCTAAACAACCCATGGTTTTAGGAGGGCCTTGCACATGGTTTTAAAACCATGTGTGGAGGAGATGTTGTAATGTTATTTCCTAACAAAATAAAAAATAAAATAAAATAGTATATCTTTTCATAAATAGTATTAAATATTAATAATAAAAATATTATATGTGGACCTTAAATAAAAAGATGTGTCTTTTGGTCTGAATCACACCAAAGCTAATAGTTAAATGAAATACTTAAGAAAAGGTTTTCACCTCCAAAGCTTTGATCCCTCTCGGCGCTTGATAGAGCCTAGGATTTGGATCTATGCTGGTGTAGGTGTCCAATTCATTTTCTTCAAGAACCAGTGAAATCCTATACTTCCATGCTCGGAAGTTTTCATCTTCACCAAAATTTTCATCAAGCTGGTGTGATAGGTCATTTTGAAATGGGAACCTCAAATGTAAATAGCAAAAGATTAGATCTTACCGATTTGAGGTGTCCGTCCTAGTTCCAGATCTAGATGATTTAGGGTTTGTCAGAGAAACCCTAATTTTCAAAACTTGGAATATTTCATATCTGATTGGATATAAAGATGTGCCTCCTGAAGGAGAGCTGAGCAGCATACTCATTTTCCCAAAACTGTGATCAAAACTGCAAAATATTTGATGCCCTAGTTTTCTTCAATTTCTTCTGCAGAATTTCCTCATATTTTTTCTGAAATATATATGAAATTTCTGCTCCTCTGTGTCTAAGACGTCGCACTCAGGTATCCTCATCTGTCCTCTTTATAACATTGTAGGTTTGAGCAGAATTTGTTTCACCAATTAGGACTTATGAGAGTTTTCCCAAGGTGACTTGTTTCAAGACTGTTCAGCATAGAAAAATTGTACGGAATACCATGTGTCACTATTTCAACTTCAGGGTCTGAAACTGTTACCACCGAAATTAAATTTCACTCCCTATCTGGAACATCTTGAGAAATTTTATTTTGACCTTCGTAGCCCGAGATATAGCACTTTTCCCTAGGTATCTTGTTTAGGGATGAATCGAGGGAGAGGATGGAACCCTGATTTGGAGGAATCATATCTCCTAGAATATAACGAATCTGAGGCTAAAAATTTTACACAGGGTACATCAAGAATTTATCTTCGTCCTATAAACGTTTCGGCTCCTGATCCTTCTCCAATATTGAGATATAGAGAATGTACCAAAATGACTAGTTTTGATCTTTTAGGGTTTTTTGGTCCGGGGTCAAATTAGGGTTTGAATTTCCCAAAGTTGTACCCAACCAAAATTTTTGATATTTGGTCTCTAAATTTCGATTTTTAGGAGCAGAGAAATCCTATGCTGGGCTCACTCAAAAATTCCTCTTCCTTGAAAAGCCCTAATTTCTCACAGCAGTGACATGTCAAAAACTGAAAATGACCAGAATCAAATTCTGCTTCAATAGAAAGATGCGCCCTTCAATGGAGAGTAGCCTTCTTTTGCTAGTGATCTATGGAGAGAGACCTAAAAATTTAGGAATCCCTAGTTTCTGCAGCTGCACAGTGTCTTGTTCTCAGGTTTTCTCTCATACCATGTTAGATTTTTATCATTTAATCAATATGATCTAGGATCTTATATGAGAGAATAACATGCACAACAATAATCACAAGAGACAAGAGACACAAAGAGTTTTCCTCGGGGAAACCATAAAGGAGAAAACCCCACAACTTCCTCAGAGATAGAATGAGCACCAATGGCAAATGTAAAACCCAAAAATAGAAAGATGATCTTCAATAGTCGTTCTCTCTCTCACTTGTGCGAGCTCCTCTTCTCTCACTCATGCGCTACAGTTGAGTGAGTGTGTGTCTCAAATAGAGAGGCTCACTCTCTATTTATACTAGTTTTTGACTTGACAATTACTTACCAGGGCTGACTTCTCTAGGAGAGTCTGATAACCCTAGTACCCCAAAACTGTGGGGACTATTGCCCCAACTTACAAATGAGGGTTAAACTCTATGACTTTACATGACTTGATTACATTAATGATTCTCCTGATAGGAAAATCGGGATACAGATAAATACAACATATAAAATATACAAGTGAATACATTTCGAAGTTACAAATACATCAACAGATTATCTAGATGATTCATCTAACAAGATGCATGAAATTTTGGGTTCCTATGGTTTCTGTCTTTTAGAATCCTAACATTTTTTAAGATATTAGTGCCCTGGTGACAAAAATTATAACTTTCATACTTTTTTTGTTTCTTTTTTTTTGGTAAAAAAAAGTTGTTAATAATATAATACAAAAATTCTAGAAATATCAGATCTTTGTGATGCACTATCTTGGAAAGGGTACCTAAATTTTTGGTTTCCCTGAAACAATTTTAAAAACGGCTTGAAAGTGTATTACTTTCAAATTTTTAGATATTGTAGCAAGTGGATATACCCAAAATGTGCTTTTGTTTATTATATTTAGGTACTAAAAAGGAAAATAGTTGGGGATATACGACGGAATTTTCATGACAAACAAGGAAACACATTAAAAAAGACACCAAATTTCATTAGTCATGAACATCATCAGACATCATCATAGTTCTAGTGTCCATTAGTATTATAACCATACTAGTTTGCAGAGAACTCAAATTCAAGTACTGCTAGTTTCATGTTGTACTGAAGAAGAAGACTTTACTTCGATTGAATATGAACTTTCAACCAAACTAAGATTAGTGCGCAAGTTCAAGTTTAGATCCTTAGGATCCACATCATATCTTGGGAGGAAAACAATATAGTAATTATATGTTTAATTGAAAAGAACAAATATTTACATTCGTATGCTATGGATGTGATAATTTTGCGAAGGTTCGGAGATTGAAAAAACCAAAAGAATTTTGCTAGTTTTGTTTATTGAAGGATTGGCATACATGGTTCTTTCCGGAAGGCATATTCATTTCCCCCAAACATGATTAAATTTAAAAATTATAAAGGTAAGGATAACCTCACATCTCATTCTAGGTCCATAAGAATGCATGTTTAATGATATTCTCAAGCATATCTTTCCATATGAAAAACATGAAAACAACGTTAAATAGGTTTGTGAAGGCTTATGTAAAGACTATGTTCATAATTCATTTATTTGCTAGTGGCTAACCAGTTCTCAGATATGTTGATGTTTCCATTTTGTGATCATTGAAAATATTTTTGAACACACTATTTCCAACAATTAATAAACATGTAGTAATTTGTGCTCTATATGCGTCAATTTATCTATATTTTGGACATTCTGGATTGAAATTCCTCTTAGCTATATTGCCAATAAGCGTGAATCGTTCGAACTTATTGTAGTTTATCAGTATAAAGAAAAATTTATTTCAATTATATATTAAATCTTTTTAAATTTTGATAAGAGTGTAATTATGGGTTTTATTGTCATGGTTGCCTATATTTTTTCCTTGTTGTGTATTTCAACAGGTTATGTTGTCTCGGGATATGAATATTTAGACATGGATACATATGTAAAAGGGTAAATGTGCAAGAAAAACTATAATTGTGAGAGGAAGTGTTGTACAGGAAAATACACCCTTGTAACCTAGGGTCTGGGGTTACCAACTTACTAATAGACTTGCTGACAATCAAATTTTACAGAAAAAAAATAGGAATAGGAAGAGAGTTTGGATTACTCTATTTATGACGGTTGATCCAAGATTGGTCTTCTCTTGCTTCAATATTCTCCAAAGCTTCTAGGGTTGCTTCTCTTCACCTGCAAAGATCCAATTCTTCAAACAATATCTCATACATATATATATCAGAGGTTATATGAAATACATATTAATAACATAATTGACATCATTCATTAACTAGTATACATGAGAAAAGCACAATACAAAGATTGGAAGAAGAATTCTCTTTATTAACAAACAGTGAATAGGTGAGAATACAACCCAGATTCTGACACAATGACTCCTCTGCAACCGAGGACACTGAGTTCTTCTGCTCCAAGACTCTGAAGGTATACCACTAGCATAACTTTTCTCTTCTAGAATTGATTGATTAGCCCCATCTTAAGGCTTCTATTTATCCATTGAGAAATAGAGTAGTTTCAAAGGTTAGGATGGTTGAGACAGTTGGGATAGTTATGGATTAAGGCTTAACTAATCTCATCTAATCACGATTTATATTTTTTAATGTTGAATTAAGATATACTTGAGTGTTTATATAAGCAAGGAGCATGTAACACGCTTGTTTATCAAAGGAAACTCACGTGTTCAATGTACACGCGGGATGCAATGCAAATAGTCGCATGTGACACGCGAGTTGCAATGCAAATAGGAGCGTGTGCAACCCTAAAATTAGAATAAAAATATATCAGTCTGGTCTGGAGATCATGCACATCTATAGTGTTTTGGACACTTCAATACTATTTTTCCTTTTGTGTCCTGACATAGTGCATGTCAGTACTCGGACGGAGAATTGCCATTTTGGTTGATAATAGATGCCCCCTAATGTGTGAGTTCAGAGGGAAGCGACGGCTGAAATACATTACAATATTTATCTTGGAGAACTCAAATCTCCAAGGCAGCAGAGGAAGTACCTGAAACAAATACATATCAATGTCATATAAAAAATCATATCTGAGGATGCCATGCTCAATATACTTGAACACTAGCTCCTTTATAATATTTGATTACATCATATGATATAGGTACAATACCACGTATATTACAAAGGTCCACAATATACAATGATGAGTCTTCAAAATTTGTAGGCTTTGTAACTGAACATAACACAAATCTTGCGCAAATTAGGTTATAAAGGTGAACCTAAGGTCTTCATCGAAATCCAAGGGAACTAGTACAATCCTTACCATGTAAATAGATGTGCTGAATTCGAACATGGAAAGGACTCAACAGATTGTCAATCAATAGGTGAAACTGGAAGCTAAAGCAAAGGAGTTCACCAATAATGGTAGTGAATCCTCAAGTACCATCATCAAAACTCTAGGTCTTTGTCTTCAGGAAGTGTTGATGAAAAACCATACTATGATGAGGAAGGAAATAGATCCCCCAACAAATCACAAGAGTGATTAGGAACTAGATGTAGGAAGGTAGACACAAGTGACACTCAGATAGGACAATGATGGAATCAGGATAATAGTCAGATGCAAGGATAGATCCTTGAACAGTGAGAATGAAATAGAGATGACCCAAGGCATATTTTAACTTTGCAGATAAGACAACTAAACTTATATGTCATGTAGGAGACATGATCAGATTCCCCATGTATAAAGGACAAGTGGAGGAGTAAGAAACTCGAAGTAATGGCTGAGCTGAAAGTGTACATTGAAACATGAGTATCGGAAAGTTTAGAGAGTGCTATGTTCAAGGAATGGCATGTTGCCACCATTTTTAACCAAAAATAATACTTCTTCCTTATCTTTCCTGTTAAATTTTAATGAGTCCAAAAAATTCAACTCAGGTCTCTCTTCATTTTTTACAAGCTTGAATAGGGGAGAGAATAATGCTTGATAATGTTAATGATTCGTGGATTTTATGAGCCCGAACTAGTACATGCTCGTTTGGTGTTTTCATACTTATAGATTTTGAAAACTTTGAAGAAGACTCCAAGGGGTTCTTTTTTTGTACACTTTAGTCTCATGAGGCCGAAAAAATATAAAACAATCAACAAAAGAACTCTCTTAGCTCCCGAAGAAGTAAGGCACACCTTTTTTGTACTTAGTTGGGAAGGTCCAAAAAAGGTTAAATTACCACCTACCCAACACTCCTTCAAAAGAAGAATATAACAAAAGTTTTACGAGTGTGAAGGAAGGAAAGATCACTTGGAAAGATCCATTTGGTTATGAGAAATGGGGTTTACAATAGTAAACTCAATGTTTTGTTCTTTACGTTAACCAGCATGACAAAAACATAAAGTACGCTCGGAATCGTTTTCATGTTTAGGTCCAAAACACACAAAAGAGAAAACTAAGCACATACCAGGTGGTCCTTTTCCATAAATTTAGTCCCTTGGGTCCAGAAAAGCGATAAACCTATGCTTGAGAAAACTCTTCTCAATTCCGAAGAAAAGAGAGTGCTCCTTTTTCTTAACTATTCCACATGGTCTGAAAAAGCGATAAACTACCACCAATGTGGATACCCGTTCACTTATTCTTAACAAGTCTAAATGAACAAGTTTACTCGGCAGTCAAGTCTATTTTGAGGAGTCAGACCTGGGGTAAAGAAACTCCATATCTTTCTCGTGAAGTTTTAACAAGTCTGGAAAAGTCAACTCGTGGCCTCCTTACTGTTTTTAGCGAGCTCGAAGGAGAGTAGAAAGAATGATCTAAATGTTGTTAGTTTTTCAACAATTAAGCTAGCATTATGATCTTAGGATCTTTTCTCTGAGAGAATAACAAGCACAGCAATAAAACATAAGCACATCACAAGAGACAAGAGACACAAAGAGTTTTCCTCAGGGAAACCATAAAGGAGAAAACCCCGCAACTTCCTTAGAGATAAAATCAGCACCAAAACAGTAAGAGATCTCCCAACAGCAGTGGCCTTCTTGTCCCAGTATATTTCCTCCTCCACAAGTGCACCTCACTTAAGAGAGTGAATGATGTATGTCACAAGTGATAAATAAAGAGACTCCCACTCTCTATTTATATTCATTCATTCACTTGAATTGCCTTTTCACACGTAGGCTCAACCTAATAAATACTACTCGAGCCTACACCTTAATTAGTGTATAATAACTCAAGTGCCCCGAAACTGTGGGGACTTACCTAATGACTTGATAAGACTTGTTTACATTATTAATCCTCCCGATCGGAACATCGAGGCATGACCACATGACTCAAATACATAATAGAAACATCCCGGAATAAACATCGGGTTACAATACATAAGATACATAGAAGAATACATTCTGAAGTTACATATACATCAAAACTCCCTCTTAACTAGGAAGGTATTCTTTCGACACAATTTTCAGCACTGGTCTTCTTCTCTGTATTAGCTGGATCATCTCGTCTTCAAGTCATATTCGTCTTTAAGTCATCATCGGATCTGGATCATCTCTTGATCTAGATCAAGGAACATCATCACTGGATCTGGATCATCTCTCGATCTAGATCATCAAGGAACATCATCACTGGATCTGGATCATCTCTCGATCTGGATCATCAACGAACATCATCACTGGATCTGGATCATCTCTCGATCTGGATCATCAACGAACATCATCACTGGATCTGGATCATCTCTCGATTTGGATCATCAAGGAACATCATCACTAGATCTGGATCATCTCTCAATCTGGATCAACATCACTGGACTGGATCTGGATCATCACTGCTGGATCATCATTACTGGATCTGGATCATCACTCGATCTGGATCATCACTGGTGCTATCTCATGATTTTTCTCGTCACAGGAAGTTCTACAGATCCAGCCCTTTTTCATGCTGGTTGTAGGCCTACCCTCATGTAGGTCTTCACCCAGCACTTACATCTGACCTACTCGTCAGAAAGGCCCAGCACTCACATTCACCAGCATGATAGGAACTCAAACTACTATCATCTATGAAATGTCTCAGCTCTTACAACCACCACCATGATGCGAACTCAAACTACCATCATCTGTGGAATGGAACAGCACTTACAACCAACAGCATGGTGTGAACTCAAACTACCACCATTTTTGGAAAGGCTTAGCACTTACAATCAACAGCATGGTGCGAATTCAAACTACCACCATCTATGAAAAGGCACAGCACTTATAGTCACCAGCATGATGCGAACTCAAACTACCATCATCTGTGAAATGGCTTAGCACTTACAACCACCAGCATGATAGGAACCCAAACTACTATCATCTGTTGAATGGCACAGCACTTACAATCAACAGCATGGTGTGAACTCAAATTACCACCATCTGTGGAAATGCTCTCAGTCCTAGACTGAGGATCTTTGGTACCTCACCAGGTAGCTCCATTCAAAGAATGGCGGTAGCCCTTATATCTGACACTAAGTCAGAATTGCTTAGCACTCATATCTGACATGGGAGGAACCTAATCCTTTAGGCATGATAGAATGGCTTCAGCCCTTACATCTGATCAAGTGAGAACACATCCCTCTATCACATCAGAATGGCCATGCACTCATATCTGATCATGTGAGAACAAATCTCACGGTCATATCAGAATGGCCCCCAGTCATAAACTGAGTTTTCCTGGTACCTCACCAGAAAGCTCCATTCCAAGAATGGCAGTTGCACTTATATCCAACCTGCTCGTCGGAATGGCCAACACTCACATCTGACATGGAAGGAACTAAATCCTTTAGCCATGAACAGAATGGTTCAGCCCTTACATCTGACCTGCCGTCAGAATGGCTATATCAGTCATGGAAGGAACCAATCCTCTCACCATGATGGAATGACTCAGCCCTTACATCTAACCATGGAAGGAACCAATCCTCTCACCATGTTAGAATGGCTATGTATCTCAGCACTCATATCAATCATGGAAGGAACCAATCCTCTCACCATGAAGGAATGGCTTAGCCCTTACATCTGACCATGGAAGGAACCAATCCTCTCACCATGTCAGAATGGCTATGGGTCTCATCACTGTCTCTGGGAGGAAGCCTCGATTTGGAGGACACCAAGTCTCCCTATGAAGTACTCAAACTTCATCCTAGCCAATGGCTTCGTCAATACATCAGCTATTTGTTCCTCCATTGCAACATATAGGAGCTTCATTGCTCCTCTCTACACCATATCCCTAATATAGTGATACTTGATCTCGATATGCTTCGACCTGTCATGAAACACTGGATTCTCTTACAACTTCACGCAACTCTGGTTGTCGCAGTGTATATAAGTAGCATCCAACTGGAGATCAAATATATCAGACAGTAGCTTCCACAGCCATACTGCCTCACAACTAGCTGAACAAGTTGCGACATACTCTGCTTCAGCTGTACTCAGTGCCACACAGGATTGCTTCCTACGAAACCAAGAGATCACACCTGATCCCATACTGAAGCAACATCCCGAAGTACTCTTCCTGTCAACGGCACTTCCTGCCCAATCTGAATCAACATAACCCTCTAGGTTAATCTTCTGATTTGCATCGTACTTGATCCCATAATCAATTGTACCCTTTAGGTACCTCAGAATATGCTTTGCAGCAGTCAAGTGAACACTTCTCGGATCTGTCAAGTACTGGCTCAAGGTGTTCACAGCAAAGCAAATATCTGGTCTCATGTTCGTCAGGTACATCAATGACCCAATCATCTGATGATACATCATAGCATCAACCGACTTTGATGAAGCATCACTCAAAAGCTTCAGTTTCGATGCCATGGGTGTGTCCATTTCCTTGCAGTCCATCATCCCAAACCTCTTCAGGATCTCTACTGCATACTTCCCTTGTCCAAGGAAGATTCCATTTGTACTCTGCCACACCTCCATACCTAGAAAGTAATGCATCATTCCCAAGTCCTTCATCTCAAACTTAGCAGCAAGCTTTCTCTTCGTATCAGCAATCAACCCATCTGTACCTGTCACAAATAGATCATCTACATACAATAGGAGTATCACAGGATTTCCATCTTCAACCTTGTAGTAAAGGTTGGAATCCGCTTTACTCTTGGTAAAGCCCAAACTGGATAGAAAGCTATCAATTCTGCCATACGAGGTCCTGGGTTCCTGTTTCAAACCATACAGGGCTTTCTTCAATATGCATACATGAGACTCTCTGCCATGTGTCTCAAAACCGAGTGGTTGTTCTACATATACTTCCTCTTCTACTACACCATTCAAGAAGTTAGTCTTGACATCCATCTGGTGTATCTTCCATTTCATCACTGCAGCCAGAGCAAGTACTGATCTGATGGAAGTGTATCTGGCTACAGGTGCAAAAGTCTCTTCATAGTCTACTCCCTCTTTCTGAGAGAATCCTCGAGCTACAAATCTTGCCTTGTACTTTTCAATGCTACCATCTGCAGCATGCTTGATTTTGTAGATCCATTTTGAAGTGACAACTGACTTCCCTTTTGGTCTTGGGACAACATCCCCAACATCATTTTTCATGATTGATTGATATTCTTCGATCATAGCATCCTTCCATTCTTTATGTTCTGCCGCTTCTTCATAGCTGGAAGGTTCTTTATCAATGAAATCACATAGTAAAGCTAAATATCCGGAATTTGATCTTGTTCTCTTTCTTTCTCTGTGATTCTTTTCTGGAGCTCTGTATCTTTCCACACCTTGGATAAGTTCACATACCCAAGCAGGTTTCATCTTATGAGGATTCTTCTCCAATGGTGAATCTATAGGTCTTTGTGGTTCCTCGAACTCTTGATCTTCTTCTTGAGCTTCTTCATTCATGATAGTATCACGGATCCTGGGTGCTTCTGCTTCTGCTTCTTCAGGTTCTTCAGTAGGTCTCTTTTTGGTTTTTTCTGTAAGCTATGTCTTCATCAGATGTTACATCCCTACTGATGTCAATATTCTTGTATCCTGGGAAGTAGATTCTGTAAGCCTTCGAGCTTTCAGAGTATCCCACAAATATGCCCTTCTTTCCTGAAGGATCCAATTTTGTTCTCTTTTCTTTTGGAATGTGGATGTACACAGGACAGCCGAATATTATGAGATGGCTGACTTCTAGTTTCTTACCGGAGAAGACTTCTTCAGGAGTCTTGTTTTCAAGTACTCTATGTGGATTACGGTTCTGTACATACACTACTGTTTTAGCAGCTTCAGCCCAAAGATGCATAGGTAGATCTTGATCATGAAGCATAGCTCTTGCAGCTTCCATGATAGTTCTGTTCTTCAGTTCTGCGACCCCATTCTGTTGTGGATTATAAGGAGTTGACAACTCCCTCTTAATCCCTAATTCTCTACATAGCTCTTTGAATTCATTCAAAGTGAATTCTCCACCATTATCTGATCGAATGGTCTTGATATTCTTTTCAATATGGTTCTCGATCAAGGCTTTGAATTCCTTGAACTTGCTTAACACTTCATCTTTATTTTTCATAAAGTAAATCCATGTCTTTCTAGAAAAATCATCAATAAAAGAAACATAGTATGCATACCTGCTTAGTGAGTTTGATGACATCGGACCACATACATCAGAGTGGATGATTTCTAGAATGCCTTTGGCTTTGCTTTCGCTGCTAGGGAATGTCTTCTTTGTATTCTTCCCTTTCGCACATCCTTTGCAAACTCCATCATGTTTTGCTGGGAATTCTGGAAGACCTTCAACAGCTTTGCTTGCAATAGGTAGTGCCCTGTAATGTACATGTGCAAGCCTTCTATGCCAAAGCTCGTTTGGTTCTACTGTATCATTGATCAAGGCTTGTTCTGGATGACCCTTCAATTTGTACAAGCCTCATTCTTGTTCTCCAATTTCTACCGCATCATCAATTGTCTTTCCTTTAGGCCACATGATGACTTGACCATCTATGAATGCAACCCGCATTCCTTTTGCATCCAATGCTGAGATGGATAGAAGGTTCTTCTTAAGTACTGGAACAAACAATACTTCTTTCATTATTAGAGACTTACCTGAGTCTAGCTTGTATGAATATTCCCCACTACCTTTTATTGGATATTGGTAGTCATCTCCTAGTTTCACCTTGTGAGGTGATTCATGTTTTGATAATCTTACAAAAGATTCCTTGAATCCCGTCATATGTTTGGAAGCCCCACTGTCTATAAGCTAATCATCACTTCCATGAGTAATGTTACCTGTGAGAGCTGATATCAAAACATATTCATCCTCGCTTGAAGAATCTTCACTTTCATATCTGGATCTCTTCTTGGATGGTTCATCATCCTCTGTAGCATGAGCATGATGTCTTCTTTTGTTCCCTTTCTTCTTATGAGAGTGAGTCTTGTTCTTAGGACAGTATTTTGCAAAGTGTCCCTTTTCATCACATGTATAACATCTCAATCTAGATAGATCTCTTTTAGGATGAGAGTTCTTACCTTTGGTGAAATGAGGATTCTTCCTTCCCTTCTTGGAGTGTGCTGTGAGGGCTTGATATTCATTTCCCATATTCTCTTCTCGGGCTGCTAATCGAGCTTCTTCTTGAGAACACTCTTCCCATAGTCTGCTGAATTTGATCAACTTCTTCCTAGCACAGATTCCTTGGATAAAAGAATCCCATGACCTAGGGAGGCCATTCAAGGTAGTCATCACAATCTCGGCATTTTACACTTCTTCATCAACAGCTTCTAGTTGCTCTTTGATTTGAGAAACCCTTGTGAAGTAGGACTGGATAGTTTCTGCATTCTGGATCTTCACATTCTTCAATTGGTTCCTCAAGGTCATCTTCCGATTGATGTTCTTTCCTTCAAACAATTTGGTTAGGGAATCAAACATAGCTTTAGGTGTATTGAGAGAGGACACCTGTGGGATGAGATGATCCTTAATAGAATTAGCAATGATCCTCTTTGCCATAACCATCTTCTTCTTATACAAGGCCTTAGCCTCATCTCCCTCTGGGACTGGAACCTCCTCATGAATGTAGGAGTCTAATTCATTCTCTTCCAGGACCAAGGAGATCCTATACTTCCAAGCTCGGAAGTTATCAGCCCCTTCAAGCTTTTCATCAAGCTTGGTATGATGAGACATCTTTAAACAAGAACCTCAAATGGAAATACAAAAGATTTTAGATCTTACCAGGTTCAAGATGTCGGATCTGAAACTTGAGCTAAAATCCTGCAGAGCTGGTTCAGGAGCAACTAGGGTTTTTCTTTTCCGGAGTTCTGTCCACCCAAATGCCTTCAAATTTGTTCCTAACTTCTATTTTGGGGAGGAGATCAATTCAGGCCTGGGCTCACTGAAAAATTCCTCTTCTATAGAAAGCCCTAATTTCTGACCCCAGTGACAAGTCCAAAACTGAAAAACCTTAGAATTGGATTATGTTTCGACAGAAAGATGCGCCCTAAGGAGGAGAGTTGTTCCACCTTACTTTTTCTGAAAATATGTGGAGAAAAGTCCACAAACTAGGAAGCCCTAGTTCCCACAGCTGCACAGTGTCTTCTTCTTAGGTTAGCTCTGATACCATGTTAGTTTTTCAACAATTAAGCTAGCATTATGATCTTAGGATCTTTTCTCTGAGAGAATAACAAGCACAGCAATAAAACATAAGCACATCACAAGAGACAAGAGGCACAAAGAGTTTTCCTCGGGGAAACCATAAAGGAGAAAACCTCGCAACTTCCTTAGAGATAAAATCAGCACCAAAATAGTAAGAGATCTCCCAACAGCAGTGGCCTTCTTGTCCCAGTATATTTCCTCCTCCACAAGTGCACCTCACTTAAGAGAGTGAATGATGTATGTCACAAGTGATAAATAGAGAGACTCTCACTCTCTATTTATATTCATCCGTTCACTTGAATTTCCTTTTCACACGTAGGCTCAACCTAATAAATACTACTCAAGCCTACACCTTAATTAGTGTATAATAACCCCAAGTGCCCTGAAACTATGGGGAATTACCTAATGACTTGATATGACTTGTTTACTTTATTAATCCTCCCAATCAGAACATCGGGGCATGACCACATGACTCAAATACATAATAGAAACATCCCGGAATAAACATCGTGTTACAATACATAAGATACATAGAAGAATACATTCCGAAGTTACATATACATCAACAAATGTGAGGAGATGAGTGTTAGAGGCAGGCGAAATTAGTTCCAAGCACGAGGAACAAACCTATGCATAATACAAGGAACATGAGCAGGATAAAGACACTCCAGGAATGTCTCCTCAAGGTAAAAGGTGTCAAGTTGCAAAGGAAAGATGGTACAAGGCTGAGCGATGTTGAGAGCAGAGATGAGGGCTTATACAACGACCTAAAAGTGTGGAAGTCAACATTAGGCTCAAAAGCACGATCATGATACATGCAAATACAGTTACAACTTGAACAAAAAAGTGAGGTCAGTAAACAGTTGTGAATCCAACTAAAAATCCCGTCTCCAAGAAACAACAATATCAGAATTACATTCAGAAGAGAAGATTCGATGCAGGTCACTTTGGAAAAAACACATGCGACTTTTCTATATTCTACAAAAGGTTTAGTCAAGGAAGAATCGATCGAAGAAGATTCTATAGCACCAAGGCTCAAGGGTTTATAATCAGTAATATCAACCTCAAGAGGAGAGAAAAAATCAACAACTGATATAGCGTTTACAAGAACAAACTCAGTATCACAGGTGTTGAAAAATTCATAAGAAAAATCAAACTCATCAGGATCACTGACTTGTTGTTCGAAGGGAGATTCCAAAGGCTCAAAAATACAAACATAAGAATATGGATCCTTGGGAAGATCATGATTACTAAGAAAATCAGGGTTAGACTTAGTCACAACTGAAACAACATCCAAAATAAGGTCAGACAGTATTAAAGACTCTAGGAAGACTTCATCTGAATGAAGGAAGTCATCCGATATAGGACACATGTCTAAACTTTCAAATGGATCGACGGAGTGGAGAGTAGCCTCCACAGTCTATATATGATGAATCACCTGGTTAACTACTAGGACCAATTCCTAAGAAGGTAAGCATGAAAGTAGAGGTTTCTTCTCAGTAGCAATTGAACGCAAATGACATGAGGCCACATAGATCACCCGTGGCGAGGTAGTGTCTATAGAGACACTGGGAATCAATAAAGGAAAGACCTGGTCTCTAGTTGGGTCAGGAGACAAATCAAGAAAATCCAACTAATTAATAGTGACAATTTCTTTGCCATGATTAAAGTACATCACATGAAAGAATGTTGACACCACAGCTTGCATGGCATAGACATAATCACGTCCAAGGAGCATATTGAAGTCCAAGGTGTCTTCTATTACCATGAAGTCAACTAAGATGGTCTTCCCACCCAAAGTAACAGGTGTTTGACAAAGAATTCCCAAGGCTACACTAGTTCTTCTATCAAACTCTAGTAATTGACTAGAAATCGACACAAGGCTGGGAGATCCCATGCCTCGCTAAGAACGAGCAGACAATATATTAACTAAGGCTCCTTCATCAACAATACAAGAAGCAATCATGTACTGTCCAACTTTGACCTTTATCTGGAATGGTGTATCAGAAGGAAGGCATGGCTCAACTAGGATATACCAATCAATGGAAGAAATTTGAGAGCTTGGTCAGGGTTGATCTGAAGTGAGTTCAGTGCCCCCTTGTTCAGTAAGTTTTCAACTAGAAGTGAAGAAAATGTGACTAGTAGACACTTCACTCTTTGAAATAAGAGTGGGATTGATCGACAATGGAATCAATTCAACCGATTCATGAAATTCACTCTCCAAAGGGAGAGTTGGATTGACCAAAGATGACATTGGTTCAATCACATAAGGGTCACTCTCTGAAAGAAGAGTGGGCTGAACCAAACACTGGAATGGTTCGATCACTTGATCAACTAAAGGTTAAGTAGGTTGTTGAGAAACTATAGGTTGTTCATGAGAAGGAAATTCTTGAGTCTCGGATCACACTCTTTGTACCTCTGCGATAGCAGGGCATTGGTGAGTAAGATGATCTCCCTCACATAGATTACAAGGGAACTTAAGTTTGCACTTCGAATGACCAGTTTTCTCAATGGTGTCAACATGACTAGCAATGGCTGATTGTTTTCTCTCAGCATGACCTACAGAGGCTGAGAGTTTTCCCCCAGCATGACCACCAGAGGCTGGGTGACTAGGTCCAACCTCACTAAGAGAGGTTGAACGGGTGCCCTCGGCATGAACTATAGAGGCTAAGTGACTGGATCCAACGTGACCTGGAAAGGTTGGCAGGATCCCACCAGCATGATCAACAGAGGCTGGATGGTGAATAACAACTTGAATTACAGAGATTGAGTGCTTAAGTCCAACATGAACTGCAGAGGTTAGATAGGTTCCCCCAACATGAACTACATAGGTTGGGTGATGAGGTTCAACTTGACCTGCAGAGGTTGAATAGGTGCCCCCTTTCTTATGTGTCTTGTTCCTATTACTCCTTCTTTTACTCCTTTTAGACTGTCGGTTACTAGTATCAGTACTTTCACCGCATGAGGTAGAAGGAGGAGGAGAAGTAGCTACAGGTGAAGGGGAAGCAATGTTTTGATGACCTTGATATAAGGAGATTACTTGAGAAGCATCAGGAGCATTCAAGACAGTTGGAGTGGAAAAAACCACATCGGTAGCCCTAGGGTGAATCTAGGTAGATTCAAGGTGGCCATCAAAGGAACATCAACATTCCCTGTGAGAGGAATAGTACAAGGAGTTCCCATCATGGGGATCTCTTGGTTAGTGTTCAAAGGGGTGTTAGCCATAGTTTCAAACAATAATAAAAAGTTTGAGGTCGACAGGAAACCAAAAGTACAAGTCACACACCTGAATGCAAAATAAGTTCAAAAAAACCACACAACACTCACTAAAAATTTCTTAAAGCCAAACGGACAAACATGTAGAAGATATGCCTTCCAAAAGAAAGCTGATAGACAGTTACTTGGCATCCCTGTAGATGTTCTTATGTAAAAAATAAAAGTTACTAGTCATTTTTAATTATATCGTTCTTTTTAATTGGCTATTATTAGTCAGAGGTAATGGTGTGAAACTTGTATGGTGTTTTGACTCAAAGTTGAAACAAAATGACTAAGCAAAGAGAAATGAAATGCAAAAAGAAAAGACTATTCTCTTTCTTTTTGAAATAGAAACTTGAAAGCCACAAAAGAACAATTTTTTCATTATTTTTAAAATTTTTGAATTTTTCTTTGAAGACTAATGAAAAGACGCACTAAATGCAAAAATCATAAAATATTTTTTGTCTTTTCTTTCCCAAAAAAAATTCAAAAATTACAATGCAAGTAAATGCAATTTTGAGCAAATTTGAATACTCCAAGCATATAAAAAGTGAAAAAAGGAAAAAAGGACCCAAAGTGACCTACTTCAACCAAAAGGATGAATACTGGAACTAGCCCTGACTTGGACGAACTATCAATTACAAAGCTCACTAGATCCATAAAAGAAGAGTAACAAACTGAGACCACGAGAAACAGTTCAGAGTATAAAGCATTCAAGGACCTGATTACCAGACCTAGAACACAAGCACTCAACCCTACAGATCAAGAAGGAGGGATGCCAACACTTCACCAATGAAATAAAATCAAACGCAAAATCTCAAAGACTTGACGGAAAATAAAACGGTGTGACATTAAGACCTTAGACTCACATAGTCATGTCATAAATAGAAAAATTCCAAGCAATTGACAAGCCAAAAGACAGGGACAAGAAAACCCTATTGAACTCACAGACTGCTATGGGAAACATGAAACTATGCATACAGACAACCTGTGTATGACACACGACTATCTAGACTGCAACCCACGTGTACAAGATTACACACGCGAATGTGGACACAACAACCATCGTATTTTGCTAAAACTGTTTCAAGGAAAAAATACTAGCAAAGAATTCTGAACATACCATACTATGAAACAAAAGGTAATATACAAACATACACATCCATAATCACAATCAAAACAAAGACTGGTAAGGGGATCTATAGGTTGGACCCACAACAAGCTGGACTCCCCAGCGAAGTTGCCAGTTTTGTTGTACAGGACAATACACCCTTGTAACCTAGGGTCTGGGGTCACCAACTTACTAATAGACTTGCAGACAATTAGATTTTATAGAAAATGAAATAGGAATAGGAAGAGAGTTTGGCTTACCCAATTTATGACAATTGATCCAAGCTTGGTCTTCTCCTACTTCAATCTTCTCCAAAGCTTCTAGGGCTGCTTCTCTTCACCTGTAAAGAGCCAATTATTCAAGCAATATCTCATACATATATATATCATAGGTTAGATGAAATACATATTAATAACATAATTGACATCATTCATTAACCAGTATACATGAGAAAAGAACAATACAAAGATTGAAAGAAGAATTATCTTTATTAACAAACAATGAATATGTGAGAATACAACCCAGCTTCTGACACAAGGACTCCTCTGCAACTGAGGACATTGAGTTCTACTACTCCAAGACTCTGAAGGTATACCACCAACATAAATTCCTCTTCTATAATTGATTGATTAGCCCCATCCCAAGGCCTCTATTTATACATTGGGAAATATAGTATTTTCGAAGGTTAGGATGGTTGAGACAGTTGGGATAGTTATGGATTAACTCCCAACTAATCTCATCTAGTCACAATTTATATATTTTAATGTTGAATTAAGGTGTACGTGAGTGTTTATATAAGCAAGGAACATGTGACACGCTTGTTTCTCAAAGGAAATTTATGTGTTCAATGTACATGCGTTTTGCAATGCAAATAGTCACATGTGACACATGATTTGCAATGAAAATAGGAACCTGTGCAACCCTAAAGTCAGAATAAAAATATATCAGACTGGTCTGGAGATCATGAATCAATGGTCATGCACATCTATATTGTTTTGGCCATTTCAATCCTATTTTTCCTTTTGTGTCCCGACATAGTGGATGTCAGTACTCAGACAGAGAAGTGCCATTTAGGTTGATAACAGGAAGGTGGTTGATAGCCAGAATTTCATCACAAAATAAGCCTCACATCAAGTGCACCATCCCCAAGGAGTAGTAGAGCCAAACCCTAGCTCATATGCAACACTAGACAATTGTGCTATCAATGTAGACAACCAGAGATACTACAAGGATTAGTGCTCCATAGCTAAAAGAGACAAATGAGATATCACATCAAACCCTAGGGACAAACCCCAGCTCACCACAAATGCCATGAACAATGTGTGTCATCATTAAGGTCAAACCGTAGACAAGTTCTAGGTCTCTCAATGATGCACACCAATCCTTGAATACAAACCCTAGTTAACTGCTAGGCCTCCAACAAGTGCATCAAGCCTCACCAACAAAACCTATCCAGAATGATAGGGCTCCAACAGTTGCGTCAAGACACACCAACAAATCCAATCTAGAATGGTAGGCCTCCAACAAGTCTGTTAAGCCTCATCGACAAAACCTAGCAAGAATTCTATGGCATAATCATGTTAAAGTTTTAGGGTAACTATGGGTTTTCAAAGAATGTGCCCAAATTTGTTGATTTTCTGATGTAGGTGTGCACAAGTCAATCTAGAATTAGTTTTATTGTTTCCATGAACTCAAAAACCATCCAGAATTGGAGTCATAGTGCCTTTTACCACTGTTTTGTTACATAACATGTTTTTTTTTGGATAAAAGGTATGCTTGTAAAGTAGCCAAAAATTTCCCAGATTTGAGCTTCATATATTTAAGCCTCATATCAAGTGTGTCATCATGAAGGAGAAGTAGATCCAAACGCTATCACATATGTAGAACTGAACAATTCCACTATAAAAAGTAGACAACCAAAGATACCACAAGGAGTAGTGTCGCATAACTGAAGAGACAAACGAGTTGTCACACCAAACCCTATCTAACCACAAGTGCCATGGAAAAGGTGTGTCATCATTAAGTACAAACCCTAGAAATTTTCTAGGTCTCTCAAGCATGTGAGCTAATCCTCTAAGGTAAACCCTACTCAACTATTAGGCCTCCAACAAATGCGTTAAGCCTCACCAACAGACCCTAGCTAGAATGCTAGGCCTCCAACAAGTGGGTTTAGCCTCACCAACAAACCCAAGCCAGAATTGTAGGCTTCCAACACCTGTGTCAAGCATCACCAACAAACCATACCAAGAATTCTAGGGAATCATCATGTTAAAGTTTTATGTCGCCATTTTACCATATGGTTTGGCCATGATTGTTTTTCCTCCTCTTTAGCAAGCGGTGACAGTAATTTCCTCCTCCTAGTAGGTCATGAATAGTTTGGAGTCCCTTTTCGTCTAGGTGTGACTATGTTGAATTCCTACAAGCTAGTCGTGACTATTTTTCCTCCTCTATAGAAGGTTATGACTATGATTTCCTCCTCTTAGCAGGTCGTGATTGTTCCTTTTTTCCTATGGGATGGTGGTGATTTTTTTCCTCCTCTTCATTGTGTCGTGACTATTATGGAGTCCTTTTGGGTTGGACATGATTGTATTGGACTCCTCCTAGCAGGTTATGACTATGTTTAAGCACTCTAGTGCCAGGTCGTGGGTTGTATAAGCCCTCTAGCACTAGGTCGTGGACTGTATAGGCCCTTTAGTGTTGAATGTGGACTGTGATGGATCTTCCTAAATGAGTCATGGATTGTTTGAACTTCATTTTGTTGGGTTGTGATTTTTTTGTGACTATTAGAGTTGGATTGCACTTTCCCACTACTGTGAGACCTATACTGTGATCATATTTGGGGATTCTTATGTAAACCTTATCGTTCTTACAACCTCTAAGGTTGAGGGGTCTTCACTCTTGGTGGTTGAGATATATTTTTAGCTATTATATGTGTCTAACCTAAACCTACAACACTCTAACCCCATACCTCTCTCTCTCTCAAGTCATCACATATGTTCCTTTTAGCAGATAGTCCTTACAGTGACAATTTATAATTCCAAAGGTGTCTAATTAGAAGGCAGATACAAACCAGATCTAAACATTTCTATTGTTTATTAATTCTTGTTCATTACTTTGTATTGTACTTGTGATTATGTAATGTATATATATTGTTAAATTATTGCAAGGAAAAACTTTAACACAATGACCATTGGAGTGTTATAGTTGAAATGGATGGAAATTATGTATTGAATTCATTATAGAAGTATTGTTCTGGATCTAACATTGTTTTAGTTTTTTTTATGCATTAAAGTTTAAAAATTATAATTTAATTATATAAAGCCCTAACCTAACCCTAATCTTTAACATTCCCTAGCCAAACATCATCGCAAAAGAAGCCTTATATCAAGTGTTCCATCCCCAAGGAGTAGTAGAGCCAGACCCTAACTCATATGCATCACTAAACAAGTGTGCTATCTATGTAGACAACTAGAGATATTATAAGGAGTAGTTATCCATAATGAAAGAGACAAAGGAGATATCACAACAAACCCTATGGATAAACCCCAACTCACCAAAAGAACCATGAACAAGGTGATTCATCATGAACGACAAACCATAGACAAGTCCTAGGTCTCTCAAGCATGTGCACCAATCCTTAAAGGAAAACCCTAGTAAACTTCTAGGCATCCAAGAAGTGCATTAAGCCTCACCAAAAAACCATATCTAGAATGTTATGCCTCCAATAACTATGTCAAGCCTCACCAACAAACCCAAGCCAGAATGGTAGACCTCCAACAAGTGCGTCAAGCTTCACCAATAAACCTTGGTAGCTAGGGATTCATACTTTTCCTTTTCTAGACTCCCTTTGACCTCTTTATATTTATAAACCAAATCCATAAGCTTTATTTCCTGCTCAATTGAGACATTGCTATGAAGGATATTGGTGCATTCTACAATGTGCTCCATGAGAATCTGAGTCAAAATTATATGCATATACCATACCTATAAAAACAATTACTAACTTCCTTTAATTCGCAATGAAATCTTATAAATCGTTTCCTCAAGTGCAACGATTACTAACTATCCTTAATACTCAATGTAGTCTTATAAACTAAAATGATTTCTGTGAAATTTAATCCTTGGAATTCTTAATTGTAGTCGTTTATTTCTGGTCCATAGATGTAATTTCTACAGTTGATTTAATAATCTTAAAACAAACAAAAAATTATCTTGCAGAGATTTGATAGTGGAATTATTCTTGGTTTGAATATTCCAACAGCCCTAGAAACACTACATATTATAGATATATCCTATTCCTTGTTATTCTCAATCACCAAAGTCTTAAAACCTAAATAATACAATTTTTATATTTTATTCTCCAACGAGACATTGCTCTGAAGGAGATTGCTGCATTCTACAACATGATCCATGAGATTCGGATTCAAAATTATATGCAGGTTCCATACATATAACAACAATTACTTATTGACTTTAATCCTCAATGAAATATTATAAACTCAAACAATTTATGGGAAATTTAATCTTCAAGTGCGAAAATTACTAACTGGCCTTAATCCTCAATGCAATCTTATAAAGTAAAATGATTTTTGTGGAATTTAATCCTTGAAATTCTTAATTTTAGTCATTTAATATTTCAGGTCCACAGATGTAATTTATACAATTGATTTAATAATACAAAAAATAAATAAATTATCTTGCAGATATTTGATGGTGGATGTATTCCTTGTTTGAATTTCTATATGTTTAGCTTCATTTTGAGAGTTGAGTTGTCTGAGTTGTTCATAATTGTTGTTTCCCACAGAGTGTTTAATTTCAATTTGAGAGATTAATTCTGAAAGTTGTTCATAATTGTTGTTGCCAACAAAGTTTTCTCCGGCAATTAAAACTAGAACAACTTATTAATATGGATAACAAATACAAGCATCCCTCTGCATGGATTCATGTGGAACAATTGTCAATTTTTATTTTTCCTCTGTATCACCGATCATAATAAATTGTTGGAGTTAAAGATAAATTTGGAATTGGAGAATTGATGTACATAATTTACATATCCAATATCCAACATGAGTGATCTAATTCACCATTTCTTAGCCACAGAAGAAGGAATATTCAAAACATATGTGCTAAACATATGTGTTATTTCGACTTGACCATTTTTTATATACTGAATATCCAATATACGTCTTTGTTGTGTTGGATGGAAAATATAAAATATGCATAAAAATTATATATATTTCAGATTTATGTTTTATATGATTTTGGATTAATCATTTTATAAAAGTTAAATACCAAAAAACAAAATGTATATGTATGATATGTGTGCATTTAAAGAAAAAATATCACACTATTTTAAAAGATAACACAAGATATTAAACAAAGTATTATGTTGAAAACTAAATTCCTATAAACAATTGGAGCTGATAAACTCAGCATGTACATAGTAGTATATAGTGGCTACATTGGTGGCAATTTAATTATAAGAATAGACGTGACCACTATTATTGTTAGAAAAAAAATTTAATCAGAATGATATAACTCCTTTTATTACAATACCAAGAAGAAACCCTAGAGTGCATAAACCCTAGACTTAGGAGTTGAGGTGGAAAAAGAAAGGTCAACCCCTCACATATTCATAGCACCATAACTTTACAATACAAACACATTCCTTAATACAATACCTCATTATAAATCTATTGACAATATCTACACTTGTGAATATATATATATATATATATATATTATTTACACCATTTTCAAACACTAGAAATACCTATAAATAGCATTAAATATTCAAGATCCAAAACTGCCAACATTAATATTGTTTCTAAGATGGTCCATAATGAACACCTAGAACAAGCATTCCCTTTGAAACAAGTGGTCACCATTCAATCAATTTCATGTTTTAAGTGTCAGAATTTTAGCTTGATCATGTTCCTAGTGAAACACTTTCATTGTTTAAGCAGCTTCCTTGCTTTGATGACTCGGGAAAGTTTTATTTCTCACTGTAGGTTTCTCTTAATTTTGGTGTCCATGTTCTAATTTACTTTAGCTTTCTTGATGAAATTAGGGTTTATTTATATACTAACTAATTTATCTTTTTCCTCTAATCTAGGTGTCCAACAAGGGGAAATGGTTGAAGCAACTCTACGTTAGAAACAAGGCATCAAGTTAGGGTCCAATAAGGTTGGAAAATATGGTTGAAGCAACTACACATTAAAAACAAGATGTAATTTAAGGTAAGGTGGTAAACTAAATTATAAAGTTTTCTTTCTCACTACCCTCTTGATGGTGTAAGGATTGTAATGTAATAGTAATATATTCATGTGTTGATCCATAAGTTGCTTCTTCTATAATTGAAACCACACATTACTAGTAACCTTATATTAGTGTGGAACCCAACATTGATTGTGGGTCTACCTAATATACTTGGTGCTATTTTTTTACAAATATCATGAAAATTTTGTTGAATGTTTTGGATCCATTTGGAATTTTTTACCCTATTTTATTCTTTGAAAGCATGGTATTATCCTCTCATTTTGATGAAATAGGAAATACTACATTAATTGGGGCTAATGGATGAAAACCCATGCATACATCAAAAGTTATATGATTGTTTGAGACATGATAAGATATGTTGTAGTTTTAATGAGCATAATAATGATATTAATTTTATGTATGTGGATATTTGGAGTTGTCCATCATGAAAATATGAATAGTCATTATGTTGAATAACTATGTATATCCATCAATATAGGGATGGAAGAAAGTAAATTTGGTTAGCATGGTTCCCATAATGGCACAAAGTTTAGACCAAAATATAATATGTAAATAATGCTAGTAAGAAAAGTTCAATGTATTCTTCTCATAGGAGGCGGAAGATAGGGTACTGCAAATATTATTTGCAGGGAGAATTTAGAAAAGTAAAACCACCTACTTTTCATGGTGAGGTGAAATTTGGCCAATAACATGAGACTTGGTTTATTTGGATACGTAAATACTTCAAACTGCATGATTACTTTGGAAATATGAAGGATGGAATTGATATCTTTAATCTCAATAGAAAAGCATATATTGTGTGGGACCACTCAAATAGGTGAAGAAAATCAACAAGAGGAAAATTACTTGGAAGCAGTTCAAAAGATACTTTCAACAAAAATATCATTCAAATAAGTACTATGATAACAATGACAAGGACAAATGACTATGGATCAGTGTGTGAACAAGTTCATGGAGCTATTACAAAATTGCAAGTATCTCAGTGATGATAAGGTAAAGATCCATCGTTTCTTAAGAATGTTGTCTCAATCTTATGGGAATAGGATTGAATTTGATGAATCTAAAATTTTTATGGAGAAACGAAACATGTTAAACATTGTTATGAAAAGTACAAGAATAAGATACATATCAACAAGGCATGGAAGGAATTGAAGAAATAGAATATTTAATAAAGATAGAAAGGATCTGACATTTTCCAAAGAAATAAACAAAGGAGTTTCTAACAAAGTTGCCCATAACATATTGGAAATAAACTAGTTGAATTAGTGATCCTAGAGACCAAGAGAACCTATGAAATGTTGGGTATCTGGAGGAGATAATTTACTTAGGATTTTTCGCCATACACATGAGGACAAAAGGGTTGCTCAAAACATCCAAGAGGATACAACAATCAATGATATAGAAAGGACCATTCATGCAATTCAATCTACCTTATAGAATCGGCAAGCTTACCACCTGGCATTAATGGTAGAAGTTGAAAGTAAGATTGGTAAGAAATATTAATGTTTCTATTTTGATTGATATAGGATCTAGAGACAACTATAATGCACCGAAATGTGTTTACTTCTAGGTTCATAGTAAGCCTAAGCTTAAGAAATTATGGTTAGTTCAATCTCCCACATCAGGAAAATGGGTTTTAAGGTCCCTCTCCATGAAAATGGATTACCTTCACAAAACAATCAATGACATGAATTAGATAATGGAAACGTAGTTGGAGTCTTAAATGGCATGAATTGCAGCTCTTGAAATGCATGAAAATGGACTTTTTTGGGGGAAAATTTGAAGCAACTACACACAAAAGTCCAATTCTCATAAATTTTAATGGTTTTTTTAAACCGCATTGTAAAGGACCTTTAGGGGGGCATTTCAACCCGTACCCCCCCCCCAAAAAAAAAAAAACATTATGACAAATGGACTTTTGATGACAATTTTTTAACCACCACCCCAACAAGTCCAAATGATCATGGCTTTAAGGGTTTTTTTAAAAACCACCCTGAAAAGTACCTTTAGGGGGGGTTCTTTTAAACACCCCCCCCCCCAAATTCATGACAATTGGACTTTTGATGGAGGCTTTATAACCACCGCCTCTAGAAGTCCAAATTCTAATTACTTTTAAGGGTTTTTGTTTAAGAGTACCTTAAAAAGGACCATTACGGGGGCTTCAAGTCAACTCCCCCCCCAAAAATTCATGAAAATTGGAATTTTGAGGGATGCTTTATGACAACCAACTCCACAAGTCCAAATTCCCATAACGTTTTGGGGCGGATTTCAAACAACCACCCCCAAAAGTTCAATTATTATGATTTTTGGGGATGAATTTAAAACAACCGCCCCCAATTGTTCATTTATCATTAATTTTTTTTGGGGGGGGGGTTGGGGGGACTTTAAAAGTCTCCTAGAGAAGAAGCTTTAATGGGTTGTTGGAAGGCGATATGGGCGTGCATGGTGCGAAATCAACCAAATACCAAGAATAGTGCATAAAGCGTATAAGTCGACAAGCAATTGACTTTGTCATAATTTTGTATTTTTTGGTCCAAGTAATTAGAAATTAGTTAGAAGTGGACCATTTTGTAAAGGTGAAATCACACACGCGCACACACACACACACACACACANCACGCGCACACACACACACACACACACACACACACACACACACACACACACACACATATAGTTAGAAATGTAGTATGAAAGGGGGATTAAGGAGAATCATCATGAGATCTTGGATTTTGTCTTAGACCCTCATTTTGACATCTGCAGAAGACTAATCTTTCTATCTGCTATTTTGGTTCTGTTTTGCGAACCTGAGAATGTATTTCGGGAACCTGTTTTGATCTGCGGAAGTAAGATGACAAGTGCGGATGATGTTGAAAACTATGTGTTTTGTGTTTTGCTGATTTTATAGTCTTAATGATGTAATATGAAGGAGAGAATGCTGCAATATGATTTATGTTCTTGAATGATGCGATGTGACTGCATACTAGAGGGTTTCATACTTGTCTATTTGTTTATGAATGAATATAATAATGTGATCTAATGTGAATGGTTTTTGATGCAGTTGAATATGAATAAGTGATTATAAAACTGTCACCTGAATCTCTGGTTAGTATTGCGACAGTGAGAGAATAGTGGGAACGTAGGTGCGCAATATCCTCCTCCTTACTGCGGAAATGTGGTTCCTACAACTCTCCCTCAAACATATCAGGTGAGACTTCATCTGCTTCGTAGGTGTTGTTGTTCAGGGTAAAACTTGTCTGGAGCAGTGCTCAAGGACATCACGGTGTTTAGGGGTGTCAACAGAGTATGAACCCTTGACGACATATATGTGTCAACAAATGGTTATGTTGTTGGGATAATAGTGTGAGGAGAAGTAGGATATGTTGTGGCATCCGACAAGGTTGAAGATTCATGATTGGTTCAATCAGAAGGCTTGAGAATTTGCAGCAAAATAAAATATGAGTTCCAGACTAATGAAGGAATATTGGCAAGCAAGGAATATCTATTTCGATATTCACAAATATTTCTTCATGGATTTTCCCATTATCTTGTATGAGTGGTTGGCATAGCTGACCTATCAAAAAACAAATTTTCAAGGACACGAACCTACTTGTTGGACCTCGAAGTTGATCTAGTATCTAAAGGAGGTTAACAATAGAGCTTCAAGGGATATCGAAGTGTGGTTGACAGCATATTTGAAGGATATATCACTGATTTCACGGTCGACATAGTCAAATCCTATAGCGAGGAAGAAAGGGAATTCTTCAAAGGACCAAGAGGTATGTTTCTATTGTCTTTGCAATTGTGGATTAATATGCTTATCTATGAAAATGACATATTGAAAATGAACTCTGGTGAGTAGAGATTTGGATGGAATGATATGATGAAGTGCGGAGGCTAAGGGTACTGTGAGAGAAGGGTTGGATGGAATGATATGGGGTATATGGATGGGAGTTATGAAAAAACTGTGAGGGAAGTCAAGGAAGAGTGTGGTCTTCTGCAAAGTGGGGTAAGATTCCAGTAAGAGAAGTGACAGAGTATTGAGGAGATTCCTACCATGGCCAAAAAAAGAAGCTACAAGAGATGATCACAAGGGGCTAAGTGACCCTACAATGAAGAAGGAGATGACCAAGATACACCCAATCCTGATAAAGGACCAACCTAGAGAAAAAACATACCTACACCTCCATGCACTGCACCATAGTCAGAAAGAACCACCATATCAACACAAGATTTCCCGGTGTGTCATCAGAATAGTAGAGGGTCAAGAACACAGAAGAAGGTCTAGAATGGAGGGTGATGATGTGAGATTAACTTTTTTCATGGAAATGGGATCGAGGATCTCAAACAATATTGGTTTCTCTACGAAGCAGTGTGGACTATGAAGAAATTCCAAGATGAAGACATTAAGAAGGGTCAGTTGGCGACAACGTTTCGAGGTCGCACATTAGATTGGTACATGAAATTTTTACAAGTTCCAACAGGGAACCGATAGAATAATCTAGTGGATATTAGAACCAGATTGATCAAATAGGTTACGAAACCCAAATATGAGTTTTAGTATATCACAAACTTAAAGGAAATCAAGCAATATCTGAATGAATCAGTCTAGGATTTTGATCACTGATTCAAAACGTTGATGACGAAAATCTGTTTTGGAATGAGCAACATACAACATAAAGAGTGGTTCATTGTGGCATTGGTACCACATATCAGAATGCCATTTATGCAACAAAAGATTGTGACAAAGAGCGAGGATTTGCAGATTGCAATGAATCTCGAAGCTTCACCAGTCGGGGAAACTGGAGCTGGAATGAATCATATCCAATCACAACTAGAGAATATAACAATCCAATTGCAAGATATCAAGAAGGAAAATGGGATTCGTGAAGAAATACAGTGTACCTGATGTCACAAAAAGGGACATCATAAATATCAATGTCCATACTTTCTCAATTACTTGTTTTCAGAAGATCCAAATCCACTAAATCAAGGTGGATTACCATGGTGTCGAATCTATCAAACTCATGGACATCGACACGAGGAATGTGTGTATCTCTGGAAGATGGTATCTAATCCTGAAAATTTGTTTGCTACTTTTTTTCATTCTATTGGTCATGAAGACAAGGATTTTCTGGCATATTACTTGCTCCAAGAAAGGACGATGGATACATAGTACATGAACGGAGAAGAACAATGATCAGTGGAGAGGCCGCCGCCACAACAACCACCACAATTTGCACAACCTCAACCATAGTTTCCTCCACTGTAGATGTAGTATAATCATATATAGTACACTCCAAAACATTCATAGTATAATTAGCCATAGTATACCTAACCACAGTATGTTCAACTATAGCCAAATCCCCCGCAACAACAACAGTACAACCAACCACAGTATCAACGACAAGGAGGATTTCATGGGGGATTCTAAGGAGGATGGAATGGAGGTTTCAGTCGAGGAGGTGGACGAGGTTGAGGACCTATGTAGTGTTACAATTATGGAGTATTGGGGAATTATCAACGAGATTTACCAAACCTGCAGTCACAATGTCCCTATTATACCATCACAAACCATATTGTTGAATATTGTCCAAAACTGATCGCAAAATTGAAAGCGAAGAATATTCCACCACCGTAGAACTAGAATCAAAATGAAAACCAGAATGTGAACCAGCCTATGAATCCGCCACAAAACTAGAAACAAGGTGCAATGGTCGGAAATATCTCAGCATAACCTAGGACTCAACCTACAGATGTTGGAGTCATTACTCGAGGAGGTTACAGAAAAGGAGATGATGATATGATCCCATAGTTTCGATTGGAGAATCATAAAAAGGTGTGATTTAATGTTGAATATAAGTGGGATACATTCTTTGACACAAGGGACACCATAAAAAATGATACAAGTAAGTTTCCTATTTATGAAATATATCATGCTTTTGATTCAACACTTGTACCAGGAACATCATGGAAGAATGGTAGACTGCAAAGTTTCTTTGAATGTTTCATGTCGCTAGAAAAATATCCTGATGTGCTAGCTGAGATCGCAAGTCTGCTATATCAACCAGAGAAAGGTGGAGAGGACTTCACTATGAATTCCTTACATAAGACGGAAACTGGAAAGAAAATTAGGATGAATGTCCAAATTGGTGATTACAATGTGGACTAAGTTATTTTGGATATGGTCTCATATGTCAACATTTTGACAAAGAAGACATGGGAAAATATGGGGAAACTACAGTTGTTTTGGTCCCCTATACAACTGCGACTGTGTTGGAGGATCTAGTCGATGAGTCGACTAGTCGAATAGCTGACTAATTAGAGATTAGGTCGGTCGCATAAGGTCATATCGGTTGACCGAAATGACAGGTAGTTATATGTAACTATTTGTAAATCATATTTATTAGGCTATTGAGCCAAATGAGAACTTGATTCAGTTCTGTGTTTGTATGGACCCTCATGATATAGTATAATCTGTTATTATACATCTATGTTCTTATCTCTTATGTCTGTTATGTCTGTATGATTCAATGTGTATTATCGGTAACCCTCTGTGATCTATGAGATTACAACATTGGTTCCGTTGCCGATAGTACATATCTGAGATGACTATAAGCAGATGATATCAGAACAAGAGATTAAGAACTGGTGGGAGCGTAAGATAGCAAATTATTTGCAGAATTACGTGAGGATAAACATATTAATCACTGATTCGGCCGAAGGAGAAATTCTTCACTGAAACTCATGAGAAGTTCATAGAATTGGTACCCCAGCTTTTGAGAAAAATTCTAGATAAAAAATCCAGAAGAAACTAAGGACCAAGAAATGCTAGAGAAACTGATTCGAGGGGGACGAAGAAACCTGTCGGAGTGGTTTGAAAAGATCACAAATGAATTCTACGAGGAGCAAGCCTTAGAAGAAAGAGCTTCGGTAGAAACCATTTAGAAAAAATTCTATACAGACCTTACCGAGCAGTTCCTATGCTCCCTACCGACCCTACTATTCAAATTCCTGACAGAAAAAGGAGTGGGTCATATTGTAGAACCTCATCCGTCACTACATGAACTGCAACCAAATTCTAGCTAGGCGGAGAAACAGAAAAAGTGGGAAAAATTAATTACCGAAGGGGAGTGGGAATATTTCCTAAGCAAGTAAACAGAACTATTCGAGCTTTCTAAAGCATCGGGTAGGCTATGGGGGGGTATTTGGCCATATGTTGGGGTAAAGTGAAGAGGATTCTAGTTGACTAAAAGGAGATACCATCACCAGCAATGAAAACTCAAACTAAAAAGGAAATCGAATGAATAGTGACACTCAAAGGTACGACGAATTTACAAAAAATAGAGAGAGAGAAGAGGTTGAAAAGAAGGGAAGAGAGAAGAGAAAGGTATATATCATTGCAAAGAGGAATGAATACTAGGGTGACAGATTAGGAAATAAATCCGCCAGAGTCGGGTCATGACCGACAGGAAGAAGGCGTGGATGAAGAAGCATCACCCATGGAAGAAGACTTGTGGATAGAGCAGCGCAAAGCTCTCCAGATAGAAGTTCCTTAGGAGATAATACTTCTATCTCCAACGAATCCGAGTACCAGGATGTAATCCATTGTTGAAGAAGACCTAATACTAAGAGCTGGTGAGTTTGGTATATGGAGCCGACTAGACGATGAGGTATATGATGATAATCATCTAGTGATCCATCGACCGAAGGAAGGAAACTAGGTCACGCTTCAGGCGTACCCTTCCAACCAAAGTATCCACTTACTTTACCTGACACATGAAGGAGCACCCCCCCTTCCAAACACATATTTGGAAAATACAGAACAATCGAACCTACAGACAAATCAGTGCAGTTGGACATCGACAGGAGAAGTCGACCCAAACCGACTGCTTGTCGGAGAAGAAACGACAAACCAAATGACTGACAAGAATGAAAGTTTCATTGACAATAGTTTTGGACAATGAGACAAGAAAAACATCCCACTACCCCCACCACCACCCCCACCACTGCCACCTCCTAGAAAAGATAGCGACAACGATTCTGACATGGGTCATAGATCAAAACATATCCCTCTATACAAGGGTGATGAAGATCCGAGACGACATTGGTTCGTCTGTGAGTCAACCTGGGAGGCAAATCAGGTTACATCTAAAGATCGACAAATGGCACAGTTCACCGGTGCCTTGAGGAAAAGAGCACTAATGTGGTACATGACCTATATTGAGAGAACTCCCCAAGCATCTAAATCATAAATTAAAGCGCAATTTTTGTCCTTATTTAAAACTTTATATGCAAAACATCTGGCAACCAAAAAATTGAAAACAACATCTCAAAATCCAGCAGAGTCTATCTGAGAATATGAAAAATGATAGAAATACCTCCTCAGCCAACTGGATTATGTAATTGATGAACAACCATTAATTGAGCGGTTCCTTGTAGTTCTATCACAGAAAATTCGGTGGCACATAAGCTTGGAGATGTTTAAAACGTACGAAGATGCGCTTACAAAAGCTCTGCAAGTGGAGATGGACAAAGATTTCCCAGCATATCCCACAGATACTAGACTGGAAGAATAGCTAGAAATCATGCAAAAATCATTGAAAGAGCTGAACCTTAAGAATCAGTATGTTTGGTGCACAAAATGATCAACAGATAGACACGCTAAAGATAACTATCGACAAGACATAAGTTGAGAGGACGTTCGATTTGTTCAGACAAAGTGCTTCTACAACATCTGCCAAGAACATGGAGAACAAACAATGAAATATTGCCCGTATAACATGAAAAACGGTAAAGCATCTTGGTGTGCAATCTATGAAGTAAAAATTCACACAATATCCGACTGCCACTTAAACTCAAAGAACCGACAAAACTACCAAGAAGTCTACTAGACAAATGCAGTTGCACAGAACAACGATAAAAACCAGCAAAGCAATGATCAAAATGAACCGAATAATCAAAGATATGAAGGCTGTCAATATGAGCACCTATTCAACAACCGTCATGGAGGACATGGAGGTCGAGGTTGATTCTCTGGGAATCGCGACAATCGACTACATCGGCCCATATAGTGTTTTACATGCTATAAAGAGGGTCATCAATATGCAGACTGCCCATACAAGGACATAACCGATTTAAAATTTTGTACTAGTTGTGGAGGCTATGATCACTAATTAGAGGATTATCCTACTCTGCTGGATAAAATCAATAAAAATAAAAATGTTAATGTCTTGTCGTGTGTTCAAAAACATGATGTAATCAATACGAAGAATCTGCATATAGTAACCCAATAAGGGACAAAAATTGGAAGTGATAATACGCACATAAGTAAAATAAAATAAAAGAACGATTATCCTAACCTAGCTAAAAAAAAAAGTTGTATAAGGACGCAACGAATATATTTAAAGAATTTGCTAGATAAGAAGAAGATGATGATAGTCGACAAAGCACAGTTAAATAATTAATACGTTTAGTACAAGATGATAAAGCGGTATCTAAATTCATTGAATTATTGTATAATATGAAACACAACAATAATATAGAAAAACAAACAAAAAACATATGCATTCTAAACCAAAAGGACAAAAATGATGCCAACCCACTTTTCGACCTAGAAATCGAAGGATACCATGTTCGACAAGTCGTACTCGACTTCGGCTCACAAGTAAATATTATGACTCGTGACACTTGAGAACAATTGGGTAGACCTCGACTATATGAGTCAGGAATATACCTCAAATTAGCCTACCAAGGTCTAATCGAACCTATCGAAGTTTGGAGAAATGTCGATTCGACAATAAAAGGAATATCGACCAAAGTTGACTTTGAAATTATTGACCCTAAGGAAGGATCCAGTTCCTTCCCAGCTTTAGTAGGTCGACCTTGGGGAAGAAAAATGAAAGCATCAATATCTTTAGATAAAGAAAGGATAAAACTAAAGGGGAATGGATAGAAAGTCATAGTACCTATCCATCAATCCCAAGGAGAACCTTGGATAGAACCTATTGATGAAGAAGTCAACATCCGACAATTATATCAAATACAAAATAATGAAGACTACACAGAACCCAATGTCTATGGCGAACTTCACTTAGGCAATCAAGATTCAGTAGGATACAACTCAGATGTAGAATAATATGATTGGGAAGTCGAAAAATACGAGACACAAGCAAGAGGTTGATGTACCATTCAAACAGTACAGAATAAATCAGTCTAACAATGTTTCTTAGTTTCCATCATTCCAAAAATATTTTAAAATAAAAGCAGGGAATACCCTACCTTAAAACCAACAAATGTAAGTATCACACAAATCCCAAGATACAAAGAAAGATAATCACCAGTTATGCATATAGAACAAGTATCTAAAATCATTGGTGAACATGGACGACTACAAAGGCTAGTAGAAACCTTCATAGGAGAAGCTGCTAGATGGTGGGATACCCATCAATCAAGATTGCAGACTGGACAACAACTTTGACTTACTTTGTAGAAATATTTGGAGGAAAAAGGCTGACCAAAAAATCACAAATACCTATGTTCATCTAGGGGTAGGACCCAGAAGAACACATAAGAACATGTGAAAAAGAGTGGAAAAGACTTGGGTATAAAGACAAACTTACATGGCCACACCTGTTTCCATCAACGCTATCCGACTTACCAGACAATGGTACAAAATGGAATAAGCACGGGGTGAAACATTTCAATTGAATGAACTTAGAGAGAACTTCAACAAAGACTTCAGCTATATACCACAAGATGAAAAGTTAGTCAAAACTGCAAAACAAATCAAAGCGTTTATAGAATCAACCGGGAACAACACCCTAACACAAAAATATGATTGACCGAAAATAACATGTAATAACATACAAACCAAGACAATACCATAGTCAACAAAACTACAAATGGAAAATGAAAATCTAGAAGGGAAAATATTTCGATGGAAATCATACCATTTAGAAACAACAAAACCAATTCGCACAGTACTTAAAGTCGAGACAGCTGACAAAGAAGATACCGACCGAATGACTGCAGAAGACTTTCCTGCTACATTTTCACAATTCAAAGAAGGGAGCCAACCAATCAATGAAACCAAAGCACCAAAATGGTTAGATGCCAAAGTGAAAACTAAAGAATTTGACATATCAAATGATGATCGACCAAAAATGGAAACAATTGGCGATTACTGGACTGAAGAACAAACAACCGAAATAGTAAACTTACTAAAAGAATTCTAGGATGTATTCGCTAGAGGCTACAAAGATCTCAAAGGTCTAGTCCATGAAATGGGCGAAATGAAGATTGACATTAAACTTGATTCCTGGCCTGTAAAGAAGAGGCCATGTAAATTTGCTCATAAATACAAAGAGATAGTCAAGAAAGAGATTGATAATATGCTCGCAGCAGGAATTATCTACCCTATTGACCAATCAGAATGGGAAAGTCCAATGGTTATAAAACCAAAGAAACATGACCTGACAAAGCTAAGGATCTGTATAGACTTTAGAGAATTAAACAAAGTCACCTTAACAGACCCATCCCCAACACCCTATGTAGATGAAATCATAAATGAAGTCGCAGGACATGAATGCTACTTGTTTACAGATGGATTCTCAGGTTACAACCAAGTACCAATAGCCAAAGAAGACTAGAAAAAGACAACATTCGTATGTGAATTCAGCTCATTTGCCTATAGAGTTATGCCTTTTGGTCTAAAAACGCACCTGTAGTATTTTCGAGAATTGTGGTCAAAACATTTCAAGAATATATCTACAAAACAATGGCAGTGTATTTTGATGATTGGACAATATACTCTATGCTGAAAGATCACTGCAAATGGCTAAGTCTCATGTTGGAATGATGCCAACAAATCCAACTATTTCTGAACATAAGGAAATGCATATTCCTAACTCCTATAGGGATACTATTAGGACACATTGTATGCAAAGAAGGTATCAAGGTTGACTTTGCAAAAATAAAAATTATGCTCAATTAAAACCTCCAATGAATCCAAAATAAGTTAGAGTACTACTTGGTCATACAAGATATTACAGGAAATTTATGAGATACTATTCAGATATGACCTATCCATTGGAATAACTATTAAAAGAATATTAGGAGTTCAACTGGATAGATGAATGTAACATATCATTTCAAACACTAAAAAGGAATCTAGTAGAGGCACCGATCCTAAGGTTCCCAAATTGGTCAATCAGAAGATGCATATTAGAACACGAAAGAGATAATATCATGTATGAAGCACACTATGGACCGATGAGAGGACATTTTCAAGAAGATACAACTACCAAGAAAATCCAACAGTTAGGGCTATGGTGTCTGACAATATACAAGGATTGTAAAACGTTTGTTAGCCAATGCGACATATGTTAATGATTGGGTCGACCTTTGCCTAGTATAGAAATGCCCTTGATATCAGTAAACCCAAGTTTGACATTTGAAATTTGGGCCATAGACTTCATAGGACCATTCCCGATACCAGCAAAGAGAATAGGTACAAGGTACATAATAACCGTAGTAGAATATGTAACCAAGTGGGAAGAAGTAGAACTTGTTGATACATGTTCCAGTGAGATAGCTGCTAAATTTATGTACGAAAATATAATTACTAGATTTGGATGCCCAATAACACTAATCAGTGACCAAGGTTCACACTTTATTAACAAAACCATCAAAGCACTAACAGACCAATTCAAAATTGACCACCGACGTAGAACAACTTATCACCCTCGGTCGAATGGAGCAATAGAGGCATTCAACAAAACATTAACAAGGGGTCTAACAAAAATCTGCAATACCGACAAAGATGATTGGGATGAAAAGATACATGCAGCACTATGGGATTACAGAACAGCATACAAACATTCGACCGACCAAACACCATTTCGACCAGTCTATGGCCAAGAAGCAGTTGTTCCACTACATTTTTGACAGCAAACACCTATCATAACAGATATTTTACATGTCGATTTCGAAGAAGGTAAGAAGGACCGAATGATGCAATTAAGCAAGCTAGAGGAACACCGACTGCTCGCTTTGCAACATCAAGAAATCCAAAAACAACAGTAAAATGCTTGGCTTTATCGCAATATCAAAAACAAAAATATGGTTGTAGGGGACCTCGCCTTACCATACAATAGTCGAGTAAAAGGAAAACCCAAAAAGTTACACATAGAATGGATGGGACCTTACGTTATCAAAGCAATTCATGCCAATAGATCAGTCTGACTAAGGACATTACAAGGCATAATATTTCGGAAACTTTTTAATGGTGCCCAACTAAAATGATACAAAAATTAAAACAAGTTCAAAAAAAAAAAACATGTATATAATGACCATAACTGTCAGACAAAAACTATAAAAATCTAAAAAGCCTAAAAACAACAAAACAGAACCAACACCCATAACCCAGGATGACATGAAATTTTGAAAGATATAATAACCAGTGCTTCGACAAGTGACATCAAACCCATCGACATACCGCCATCAACCATTCACATTATCGACATCGACCAACGACCTTGAAGGTCAAATCATGCCTTCATGACTACGGTCAGAAGGAGCGCCAAAATCAAATCGCAATAAACTCAAACTCTAGAGACCACACTGGACCATCACTTCTTCCATTAATACATCCATCGAAAAAAACATCACCTGCTCCACCTATAAATATCGGACCAGGAAAATATCATTTACTGTATTTTGAAGAGATAGAACAATTCAACAGTCAGAAATTTGAGAGACAAGAACCTGTAAGAAAATTCGACCAAGAGACCGATAAGATGGAACCGAAGCAAACCAGAGCTGCAACTGCAAAAACAAAAGAACTACAATCTGCCAAAACCCCATTGGTAAGAAGGTTAATAAACATCAAGAACACCAAGGTACAAGAAACCTCATGGGCGAAAACTTGGGCTGAAATCAAGGAATGGGCCTATGTCGATAAGAAACTGACACAAGCAGCAGAGAAGATAAACCACAGCTCCATTATGATCTACATGAACACACCGTTCATGGTGAGTTTTGGAGAAACGAAAGAAACTGCGGTAAAATTCATTATTAGCTGATACCACAATGGAAAATTTTACTTCGATAGGCCAGTGGAAATCTCTGGCGAAGTCATATACAAACTAACTTGTATCTCAAATCAAGGTGACCCAGCCCCTATTGGCATAAAAGAAGGACTGGTAGAACAATTAACTAGAACACCATTGGGAAAAAATTCAAAAGGGCTAATGATCAGTCAGATACAAGCCTAGACGCCACAAATCATGGCCAAAATCATAGCAACATGGCTCACCCCTATAAGACTAGGGATAAGATGAGGGAGTGACCTAAAGATAGATATTTTAGAAGCGGTAGACACAATAGAAAAAACATGAAAAGTGTACATATGGGATCAATATGTCGTCGACATGCACAAATTTATCTGTGAGAAATGCCAGGAGTCGGCCAGGATTATAAGGTTCCCATCTTTGATAATTTGGATATTGATGTACCACTTGTGCCTAGTTGGGGATAAATAGTTCCAAAAACCAACAAAATTCCACATGTGGAGTTTCAAGCCATTTGCGCAAACTGGAACATTGAAAGAATTAGGAAACGAAAAAGTATTGTTGGAAAACTGGTTCCAAAACTTAAAATTCCAGACGACCAGATGGAGGGTACCTCAGGACATCCGAAGAAGTCTACTGAAAATATCTCATATTCAAATCAAGCTAGACCACACAGCAGTCTGGTATATGCAGGGAGCAAAAGCAAAAGCAAAACCTCTCAACTATTACCCAACAGTTGAAGAGATCTTCCGTGAGCTAGCTCGATAATTCAGTACAAAGTTATCAATACCAGCAAAGGCTAAAGATGTAAACCTAACAATTGAAGAACCACTGACTGACCAAGAGAAGGAAGAGTACTATGAACTCTGACTACATATCAGCACTTTCAAGTCGGAAGAAACACTAGTAGAGGACACCAACAAACTATAATTAACAATCATACCACCAACGACCCAAAGGGGAAGTACACTGATAGAGCAGCATGTAACCAAACCAACTGAGAAAAGTATCAGTCCAGTTCAACCAAAGGAGGGAGGAGAAGGACTAGAGAAAGACATTGAACCTGACAACCCAAAATATGCCATAACCAAATAAAAAATCAGAAAACTAGCAAGGGAAATAACAGCTGCAAGAAAAAAGGCAACTCAAGAAAAAGGGAAAGGAAAGCACAAGCTTATCCTCTCAGAATCAGAAGATGAAGACGAACTAGTAGCTACAGCCATCGACATCATAGAAGACACTGTTTAGATGCTTTGTCAAGTCAGGAGCACAGCAAGGTCGACCGAAAAAGGTAAAAAGTACAAACACTTCAATGGCTAAAAACATTGTTGATTTAATTTCTACACCTCCACCCCCATCTCCAACCTAGATTACAAAGGAAGACAATCCATATATACCCACCATAAGCCCAGTTGACATTGCTAAAAATGCTATGCCAGAAACCCTAAAACAGAGGTTCGACCAAGATGGTGATTTCTAGGCATACATTGAAAAATTTCCTTAACTACTCACCTATGTCCAGAGGATTACCACCAAATGTTCATTGATTCAAGCTAGTGGACTAAGGCAGCTCTACCATCAACAACCTGGAAAATAACCAAAGAAACCAAGATCTGTGGGAATTATCAAGTTGACATTCTTGAGGAACCCCGATAAGACATCTCAAGTTGTTGCAAGTCACACTTCATCCTTTATCCCTGTCGACATCCTGCACCCTCCAGTAGCCAATGAGCCAACAAGAGATGTGGAGGAATATAACCTGGAAGATATCAACCAGGTGATCAACAACCTATTCTCTGATGATACACATTATTCACCACCACAAGTTGAGGACCCAACTAACAATATCCCCACTACACCAATTACACCCGACCATTTTCCATCTCCACCACCACTTCCCAATCCAGAACCTCTCACAAACTCTGAACCATCTGTACCAAATACCCTAGATACACATCTAGCTACAAAGATCACCCAAGAAAGTTAACCAGAAGTTCCACCAACCATTGAAGATCAGCAACCAGAAAACCAACCACAGGAGAATCCACCACTTGTAGATGCACAGGCACAATAGTAGACAAAACAACATAAACATAAGAGAAAAAGAGACAAAAAGAAGAAGGACCACCATAAAGAATTACAGTCAACAATGGTCCACATTAACCAACTTGGATCGACTATTGCAGCCGATGCAACAAAGCTAAAAGACGGAGAGTTGGGACAACTCTTAGAAACTCTGGCCACTAAAGAAAAAACAAGAAGACAGATCAGACGCAAGGAGCTCAATGACATTGAGAATGAACAAGTCGAATTCCTGTCAAAATGCAGAAACTTGGCCCAATCTATAATACCAGGGCCGATGGAAGCCGGAACCGGGCAGCCACTAGAAAAATCATATCAACTATTTGAGAGTGTGGTGGTGACCCTACAAATACACATACAAAATACAAAAGAAGATAAATCCAGACTATTAATGCAATATTACACAACATTCTCAGAAGCTTACAAAGTGCTACAAGACCACTTGGAAGAATCTGTCATTACATAATAGGTACTCCAATGGACAAGTATTTCAGCAAACTCGACAGACTCGAGAACAAATTCAAGCATTGGAAAGAAGAAAAAGAACTGAATAAGCACTGAGAAATACAATACAAGATCAAATCATACTAGATACAACCAAACTACAGAGACTAGAAAGACAAGCACACCAGTGGGTACAGCAAGCACTCCCAAGCCTAGATAAACTAGAGACCATCTTCCCACAGATGAAAAGATTACTAGAAGCAGCATAATAAAATTATCAATTCTTGGGACCCGAAATGGAAATAACAGCCAACCTAGCCATCTAGGAGAACATGTCGACTTTATCAAGCATCACAACATTGACCATCGAAATCCAAAAAGTACTACAATGTTGGACAGAATTTCAACATCAACTAGCCGTTACTACGGAAGCAATCATTGAAGTATGCATACAGAAACGACCAACCATCTGACTGCATAGCCCATGAAAACAAACAATAAAGTAACTATCTCAGACATTAATTTTTTTTTAATACCTCCCATGTTTCTTTGGGACGAAGAAAGATTTTGTTCCCGGGGGAGATGTTGGAGGAGCTAGTCGGTGAGCCGACTAGTCTAATAGCCGACTAATTAGAGATTAGGTCTTCCACGTAAGTTTGTGTCAGTTGACCGAACTGACAGGTAGTTATATGTAACTGTTTGTAAATCATATATATTAGGCTATTGAGCTAGATGAGAACTCGGTTAAGTTCTGTGTTTGTATGGACCCTTATGATATAATATAATGTGTTATTTTACAACTATGTTCTTGTCTATTATGTCTATATGATTCAATGTGTATTATTGGTAACCCTCTATGATCTATGAGATTACAATAGACTAGTTATTCAGGTCAAAGTATCACCCATTGGGCGAGTACTGCGGTTACTGGTGTAAGTTGAAGAGATGAAGACATATGTGGATTTCGATGATATCAAAATTATCGATGAAGGAAGCTCATATACTTCACTGTTGGGGATTGGATGGGCTAATGATAGCTTGGCAGTGATTAACTTCAAGAAGCGTGTAATGAATTTTGAGAACTGACATAAGATTCATAGCCCCATTATATCTAAGCAAAGGAAGAAGATATGTCGAACCAGTAAAGGAAGAAGTTGTAGGAGGAAGGGACTATTAGCACTGTTTTTATGCTAAGTAGTTGGAGAGGTATAAAATAGTGTAATAGTGAATAAGGTATGTAATTTTCACATCATAGAACCTTAAATACTATTGATAAAGGTCTGCAGGCATTTGAAAGGACAGTTTTAGATCCAGAAGGGCCAAATACATAAGAATTTCTAATTTCTGACTTTGAAATGCATGTAAACGAAGAAATCTACCCTTAGCTAAATGTTGAGAGGAAACAGATGGTCTTCATGCACCATGGAAAATATCAACGGACTGAAAATCAGTTTCTCCTAAGGTAAATCAGGATCGAAAGTGTGAAAGAAGTATAAATTTGGTTATGAAAAGTGAAATTTCGACTTCCTTGTTCTGCGATCCGGGATCCGACGGCTCATAACTCTTCCACCCAAATCAACGGCCCATCAAATGGAGGATATGAGAAATTGGGGAAGGTAGAAAAGTTTAATCTTCAAATTCCAAGTTCCGCCTTCTGCGATCCGTCAGATCCAACAGTCATGCAGTTCTCTGCAGGATATCAACGGTGCAGAAAGATGCAAAGGTCGGAGATCGAAAACGAGAGATGTTAAGTTTCGGTGGTGAAAAATTTGAAGTTCCTCTTTTCATTTTTCGCTAAAGGAGGAAGTGGAAAAGGTGAAATTTTGAAGTGCAAAAGTGGAAAACCCGATTTCCAATTTCCGTGATTAGAATCTGATGGTTTAGAGAGTTCTCGCATAGATCGACAATGCGAAATGAAAATGGAAGAAGAGGAAATATAGGGGCGGAAAAATCAGAATTTGCATCAGCAAAATATTGAAGTTTCATTTCCCACTTTCCAAAAAAATGTAAAGGCGAAAAAGAGGAAGCAGAAAGCCTGGGGCAGAAAAGTAAGAATTCTTGTTTTGCAAAAACTGGAAAGTCTGTTTTCCTCCTTTCGCTGGATCGACGGTCTTGAAGTTCTCTGTTGGATATCAATGGTGCGGAATGAAAGAAAGGGGTAGAAAAAAATAAAAAGGTGGAAAGGGAAAGTGAGAAACTATTTTCATTTCCCGCCAGCTCCAGATCGATGGTTCATAATGCGTCTTGATGAAAGATCAATGGTACAGAAGTTTTTTCATTGGTAAATATGCAGCCATGGATGAATTTGTTGCATATTTATTGAAGGAGCATCGAAATGTCATTATCAACAAGCGAGCCTAAGTCCTTGATGTCCAAATTCCCAAGCTGATCCATTATGAGCAGTCTGATGTGCTTATTTGTTTGGTTTATGATCATGGAAAATCTACCTGATCATCATTTTGTTAAGTTTCAGTATCATTGTTGTAACTATTTTTGGCTTTGTTTCGAGTTTGGTCTCGGTATCCTAAGATACTATAAGTATACCCTCAGCAGAGCAAGAAAGGGTTGAAACCTGTGATATTTTTGCGTTATGTAATTTTGAGATATGTCTTTAATGCAAGTTGCAGAGCCAAATACTGGACTTTGAATGCAAAGATTCGTGTATATTTATTAGTTACAGTATGTGCTTTCTTTTCTTTATGTGCATGTCCTTCTTGTTAATATTTCCATTATGTTTTATTTCATATATGAGATAATGTTGTGATAGTTTTCGGAATTCATAGTTGGTTATGCTTTGGCTATTGTTTCATATATTCACAAACTGTTTCTATCAAATTTAATGCAGAATTCATCTATTTAGTGCTTTTTGTTAATGGACAGTCATCATTTCTTCTTTATCACTAGACCAAAAACATATTGACCATAACAGAGGTATTATCCTGCCTTTGCAGACATTTCCCATACAATCTGCTCTCTGTTTCTTGATAATTGTGACTCCATATCCCGTGCAACCTTACTCGGTTTCAACCACAACAATATTTCAATTTCATTTCATCTCTATATCTGGCCTTGTTATATATCTATGAGAGATTCCTCTCTTGAAATGAAGAATCCAGCTCCCTTTCCTAAAGTTGTTTTTTTGTTACCTTGGGGTTCACCTTCCACAACCTTGGGTGTGATTCTAAGTGCTAACCAACTGGTGCCATTGTTGGGGACAGGAAAGTGAAAACCATACTTGAGATAAATGACAAAGATTCTAAGAGGAAAGGGTTTCTATGGGAAAAGATAGACTCCTACAGTTAATAAGGTTGTATATTTTCTCTGGAGACCCCATCGTGGTTCTAAGAAAATTGTAGAAGGAAACTTGGATTCTAGAAGACCACATACATGAGGTAATCCTGACACTAAAATATTGCAAGGTGTGGATTATCAAAACCCCAAATTTTCATAAAAATTTAAAATTTTGAAAATACATAAAATGCTGAGGAAGCTGTCTGCTAACAACTAACAATTATCTATAAAAGAATTAGTTACCAAATTAGTGAATAAATAATCTTAATTAAGTAATCTTAGCATTCTAATTTTTGATACAAGGTTAGGTTTAACTTGTGTAATAATTCCTCTTTCAATTTGCTGATGAGTTTTAATTTGCGACAAGTAGGTGGATGTGTCTTTGGATTCTAGGGCTTACTTAGCATTTAAGCTAATGCAAAAATATTACTTGTTTTTACAGGTATGAATGATCAAGTAACGCCTTTATCTCCATAAAGCATCCAACTATATTTCTATTTGCAAAAATAAAAAGCTTGGTAAATAAGATGTTACATAACAATCTACTTCTATGAGGTAAAACAGGTAGTTTTGTTTTCTTCAATTATTCCTGTCCACGATATACCCGTAGAAGAGTTTCTTTCTTAAATGTAAATAGCAATAGTAATTAATTTACCGGGTTCACAACTTGTGATCTTTGTTGTAAGTTATTTTCACTTAGAGTGCATAACCTGTAATGCTATAATGTTTGTTCTAATAGTAATATACATGATCAATTTATAATAACAGTATAACCAACTGCTTGTTATTCATCTTCTGTAATGAAGATTATTGCCTATAAGGTTCTAAACATTACAGTCACATTAGAGGAAATTTGGGGTCTAAAATGGGCCTTATAAGAAAGCGTGCCAAAATAAGTTTTTGTGAGTTGGAATTCAAGAACCAATAGAATTTGAATAAAATAAGTCAACCATAATGGTTGAATTGGCATATTTGTCATTAAAAAAAGCTACTTTTTTTGTTCGTATTTTCGACATATCTCCTTGTGTTTTTACTCAAATTACGATCAGGAGAGCTCGTTGGATGCGGAATTTGATTCCTCATCCAACGAGTACCCACACTGCATACTTTTGACAGACCCCGCTACCCCAAAAACAAGAAATACCTGAAAAACGTGATGATGACATCATCATCACATTTTTTTCAGGTATTTCTTGTTTTTGGGGTAGCGGGGTCCGTCAAAAGTATGCAGTGTGGGTACTCGTTGGATGCGGAATCAAAATCTGCATCCAACGAGCTCTCCTGATCGAAATTTGAGTAAAAACACAGGGAGATATGTCGAAAATAAGAACACAAAAAGTAGTTTTTTTCTTTCTTCCTCCAAAATTAATTAATATTATTTTATTATTTTAACCATTATTTTATTATTTTAACTATTATTTTATTATTTTCCTTAGGAGGCCCATTTTAGACCCCAAAATTCCTCTAATGGAAATATAAAGTCCTAAGGACTTAGAGTCTAGTCATGATTGTTCCACTTCAGTTTCCTATTTTTTTATAATACTTCTCTTGAATCAAGCTACTAACCACAACAGTTAACTTAGGTCAAAGTCTTCAAGAGAGATTGATTTATTACCTCATGCAAGTACTAGATAGTTCTAAAAAAATTATGTTACTAATAAAAAACATGGTGAAGCTAATAATACTTGTCATGGTTGAGTAAATAACCAAAAGCTAGTAACTTCGTTGATCTGAGCGATGTAAAGAATTCATAGCCAACATCCTAGTATTTTCCACCCACTGAAAACTATATATTTCTATGATACTCACCAATACATACATAAACTATCTTGTTATAATACATCCATGTTTACCAGTAATTCTGGTTATAGACAAATAATATTTATAAATTTCATGATCCTATTTAAAACTATGTTGTATAACATTATCAAGTCACAACATAAACGTTGGTGGGAACAAGATTAGCTATGCAAAGTCTATTAGGATTACTTTATTAAACATCATAGTTTGTCTAGGTGATGAAATAGCCTTTTAATCAGTATCTTTCAAGTATCATAAGATTTTCTTCATAAACTTAGTTACGATAGCACAAGGCTTATCAACATTTGTAATTATAATATTGATGCTATGAATAAATTGATAAACTTTTAGTGAAGAACTAAAGGTTCCATGCATAAAATATTTTGAGCAAGAATCTAGGTTATAGTGTTGCAATGATTTCACGGTCAATGAAGGCTTAATATGAAAAAAAACATAACAATTATAAAGTTTACATTATAACTTGTTATGAAAAAGGGATGAGATGTTAGTCCATTCCATTGATTGGTTTATGTGTAAGGTTGTGTATATAAAATACTTTGGAACTATATGATGGCTAAATGATAATCTTGGCAATGATCTAAGGTTCATGATTTAGGCCCATGCAACCGAAGGTTGACCTCTATGATAATGTGGAACCTTTGAATGATTATAATAATGTATGAAAGTTCAACGAATTATATTTTAAATCATTGTGAATCATTGGCATGCAGGAAATATATAGTCGACCCACTACATGGTTGAATATTTAGATGACCACGTGTTTTCTTCTCGGCCAAGTGTTGGAAGTATAAGGGTTTGTGTAACCCTATTCTTTGTCATTCTCCTCCGTGGATTTCGGGCTTTTGGGCCGCTCTGTAATTATTCCCATGGCCGCCATGCTTACCCTGCTATGAAATGAATGAGCTCTGCATCCTGGTTTACAATATTCAGTTGTCTTCTTCGTTCTCGAACCCTTGCTTACACTGTGAGTTTATCTTGGCAAAAGTTTTTGAGGGCCATGACTTAAAGCTTACGGCCTGGCCTGTGAGTGGCTTCTGGTTTGTTCCTCCATGGCCTACCTATAGGGATAATCTTAAGGAGTTGCTTCTGTTTCAGCCTTGTCTCCGTCATGGGGTTTCGATAGTGTGGATCTTCATGCCTCTCATTGTGGTGACAGTTCGAGCTTCACCGTCTGCTTCTTTCTTGGCCGTTGCTCTGCCTTCTTCTTACTGCTGCTAGTAGTGGTTTGTGCATGTGTTTGAACCATTTTTGTCACAGGAGAAATGAAGGATTGGCTCTTTGTTTCGCTAGTGGCGGCACTACTGTTTCTCGGTGGCTACATTACCTTTGCTTCCAGGTATGAAAATTTCTTATTAAAAAATTCTTAAAATTACTCTTATCTCAGTTATAATATGAAGCATAATTTTAATGTTGTGGGTTGTTATCCTTGCAGGTAACGATTTACATCTTTCTTTGCTGCTGGTACAAACGAGTAAGGCCATCTCCCTTGTTACGGGTAAGCCCTGGTCAACCCATGGCAATCCATGATTGTTCAGTTCTTTATGGAACAGTTTTTCAGTTGGAAGTCATGGCCTGCAAGTGACCCTTCATGGGTTATTATTCCTCGGTTTACTTGTTTAGTTTTTACTAAACCCTTGCTGTTAGCAGGGTTCTCTGGCTTATGCCATGACTTGTAATTTTTGTTTTACTTGTTTTTGTGTACAGTTTCGTAAATAGATTTTGCAGCATGTTAAGCCATTCTCTACTTAAACTTTAAACATAAATATTTAACTCTCTTGAGCTCAGATTCGGTTATTTTTATGCTCTTACTATAATTTTGTATACTAGGGTTCTTACCCTTATTCGACTTTGTAAAGAAATATTTACTTGTTAAATTTATCTTGCATTAAATTGTATTACTATATCCTATTCTGTGATTTCTTTCTATTATAATAATTTTTTTATAAGCTCGGATATTCGAGCAAGGGTTAATCCTATTAGTGACCTGTGTATAAAATAATTTATTTAAATTATTCTGTAGGTTTAGTTCAATAATAAATGTTAAGTTAATTGTTTGTTCAGGTATATAGTTATTATAATTCCAATATTATATTTTTCTGTCCTTACATGACTGTAATAATATTTTATATTTTGAAGATTCAGAATACTAAATAATCCAAATCCTTGGATTATACTTATCTGATTATTAATTACAATGTTATTACTATGAATTACAATGTAAATACTATAAATTATAATGTTTAATAATATGAGGGTTTCGACCCTCTACTTTCTTTTATAATTAATCTTTGTTTAGTTTATTTAAATGAATTAGTTCATTTATAAATAATATTTAAATATTATTTACCATTGCATTCAGTCTATTTTATTTAAATAAGTACATAGATAGGTTTTGTTGTTGTTTCCTTGTTACAATATTATAATTGATGTAGTTAATTTATTTATAAAAAGAACTATACTAGAATTATCCTAATTGAAATGTAAACATTTGTAGATATAGTTAAATAGTATGAACAATAAAATAAACTATGTAAAACAACTTGGTTCTTTCTTCACAGAACTAAATGAGTGTTTTATCTAAGTTAATTCTTTTACCTATGTTACAGGTTAATAGTATCATTTTACAAAATACAGTTTTGAATAAGAACAATAACCTATTTAACGTAATCAACTTGTTAAAAGAAACAAACCTCCTATCTGTAAAGTATTATGAATACTTCTTTGCTAGCATTCTTAATACAACAGTCTGGTTTAAACAATAAACTTAATTAGACAGATTAATATTCTTTCCTGAAAACATCTATATATAGAAATAAATTATTCCATTCTTTTGAAATACAAAATAACTCTATTCAATCCAAATTTCTTTCATATCCTTCATCTATTTTATAATGAACTTCCTGTGATAGAGTACGGTATGGTCCATGCCATACGAGGAAAAACATAGGTTAGGATTATTTTCATCATTTACAGATTCAATATTCAAATAACTAAAGGGTTCCAAGCTCTATCAGTTCACTATAAAACATGTAATCATTCATTCTCAGATGTAAATCACAGTAAATAAAAGAATGTAGAACGTGATTAAAGCTGGATGACAACAGCGTTGAAAGGCCATTCCTCCCTACCAAATCCTAGAGAGCGCTCAAATAGCGTCTTCGTAGGACCCTCGAGCCTATTCCTGGTCTCCTTGGCTGAGAACTGGTAGAGCATGCAACAAGATACTAGTCCAATGACTTAGTACTAGCTCTGCACTCAGCAGTAAGATCCTTCAGCTAAAAGCTGTACTAGATCACTTCTGCAGTTTACCCCTCAAACACCTTCCACAAATTCCCTTCCCAATGAAATCCTTTGAAGTACATTCACCTGAATGATTCTCTTCTTGGAATGAGCAGCCTCAGCTCTCTTCAATGGGCATTTTTATTAAGATTGCCTAGGTATTTTTTTTGGCTAGTTGTCATTAATTGAGCCACCTGCTCTGATCCCACTTTCTTGGGGGATCGTGACTCCAAATGTAGGGAGGTTGCCACCTACAACATTGGAAGTGTTTGAGGATGCTGCCACTTGTCTATTTTCTCTCCACCTAGTCTCCTCCACCAACTTGACCAGTAAACACTCTTTTTAATAGCTCTCCCAAGCTGTTGTCTCCACTTTTATTTATTTATAATTAAAATATTCATAATTACATTCAACATCCTTGACTCTGCTGAGTCGTCAATTACAACTTAGGATAAAATTTAACATATTGTATTGAAATAAAATCAAATATGATAATATTATTTTTTGCAAGATTGGGGAATGTGACATACACACCCCCTTAGAATATAACATCGTCCTCGATGTTATTTATTCTTCATCCTTAGAATTCCCCTAAAACAAAATTTTATATGCATCTCGCATTTTACTTTCCAATTCCCGGGTGGATTCCTATGGACTAAGGTTCTTCCATTGCACCTTCACCTATCCAATGGTGTGGTTTCGAAGTGTGATCTCCCTCTGCCCGAGGATACATTCCGGTTCCACCAGAAAATATCCTTCTAGTTCCACCTATACATTATTCCATTTAACAACATGAGTAGCATCATGAACATATTTCTTTAAAACAAAAATGTGAAAAACATTATGTACTCTTAAATTAGGTGGTAATGCTAATTGATAAGCTACTTGTCCAATCCTAGATAGAATTTCAAATGGGCCACGTTTAACGAGGTGCCAATTTTGCACAAATCCCCAATCTTAGAGAGCTCTTTTTGGGCCTTACCTTGATGAACACATTTTCACCTACCTGAAACTTCTTTGGAGTTATTTTTAAGTATGCTTGACTTTTCTGCCGATCCTATGCCACTTTTAGATTTCCCTGCACTTGTTTTATAGTTTCTTCCATTTCTTTTAACAGTTCTGGACCTAATACCAATCTATCTACTGGATTACTCCAAGATATATGAGTATTACATTTTTGTCCATATAAAATTTCAAAAGGACTAAATCTGGATGATGTCCGATAATTATTTTTATAAGCAAGTTCTACCAGATGTAAATAATCCTCCAATTTACCTGGCTAGTCTCTCACATACATTCTTAGTAGATCTTCCAGTACCTGGTTTACCCTTTCTGTTTGTCAATCTGTTTGAGGATGGAAAGAAGTACTGAAATTTAATGTAGTGTTTAACCCTTTAAACAAAGACTTCCAAAAGTTTCCTGTAAACTTAGGATCTCTATCTGAGATTATGACTTTTGGTACTCCATGCAATCGAAAAATCTGTTTTAGAAAAATATCAGCTATGTTTGTAGCTTTATAAGTAGTTTTAACATGTATAATGTGAGCTGCTTTTCTTAACTTATCAACTACTACCATGATAGAATCATTCTAATTTTGATTTCTAGGCAGCCCAGTAATAAAATCTAGACTAATTATCTCCCATTTCCAGCTAGGGATGGGTAATGGCTGAAGCAAACCAGCTGGGTGTTGATGTTCAGTTTTTACCTGTTGACATTTCAAACATCTACCAATATATTCTTCTACTTCAGTTTTCATATTTGGCCAGAAATACTCTTTTCTTAACATGGTTATGGTCTTTTGATAACCTGGATGGCCTGAATATGGTGTTTTATGAATTTCATCCAGAATTAACAGCTTAACTTTAGGTATGTTAGGTATATACATTCTATCTTTATACAGTAAAAATTCTTTTTTATTTAAACTGTAACCTTTAATTAAGTTTTCTGTTGGATTTTATTTAGCTTTAGCTTGCAAACTCTGGTAAATTTCATCTTGTTCTATTCCTTCTTTAAGCTATTCATCTAAGTCTAAAACATAGGTGCTGATAGCTACTGCAAAATTCAGCCTTGCATTCCTACTTAATGCATCAACAACTTTATTTTCTTTACCTTTTATATGCTGAATTTCAAAATCATACTCGCTTAAGAAAGCTAACCACCTAGCAGTTGTGGCATTTAAATTTGGTTGATCTAAAAGATACTTCAACCCTTTATTGCCAGTCATTAAAACAAATTTTCTGTCAATTAGGTGATGTCGCCACATATTTAAGGCATGTATTACACCTGATAATTCTAGATCATATGTTGCATAATTCTTTTCATGAACTTTTAACTTTCTAGACTCATGGGCAATAACATGCCCTTCTTGAGTCAGCTTACTGCGTAAGCCATCATTGCAGGCATTGGTGCACACTACAAATTCTTTATTAGGATAAGATATTCTTAAAATAGATGTGCTGGTTAATAAAGTTTTTAACTTTTTAAATCTTTCTTCACATTTATGATTCCAATTGAACTTCTTTCCTTTCTTCTGCAAGGAATTTATTGTATTTGCTATCCTCGAAAAACCTTCAATGAACCTTCGGTAGTAACCAATAATACCCATGAAAGATCGAACATCCATCACATCCTTAGGAACCGACCAATATTCAATTGCCCTTATCTTTTCAGGATCTACAAAAATTACTTCCTTGGTCACTACATGACCTAAATATTGGATCTTATCCTTGAAGAAATCACATTTACTAAACTTTGTGAAGAGATGATGATCCCCCAACTCTTGCAAAACAATTTTTAGATGTTCTTTATGTGTTTCTTCATTTTTGAATAGATTATAATGTCGTCGATAAATACAACCATAAACTTATCTAAATAAGTATGTATAACATTGTTCATCAAACACATGAAGACAGTTGGGGCATTGGTAAGCCCGAATGACACTACAACAAATTCGTAATGACCATATCTAGTTCTGAAAGTTGTCTTAAAGATGTCTTCATCTTTAATCCTTACTTGATGATATCCAGACCTTAAATCTATTTTCGAAAACACCGTGGCTCCTCATAGTTGATCAAATAGATCATCTATGCGGGGCAATGGATATCGATTTTTGATGGTCATCTTATTTAACTAACGGTAATCCATGCAAATTCACATGGTTCCGTCCTTCTTCTTAACGAAGATGACAGGTTCCCCCCAAGGAGACACACTTGGTCGAATATACTTTTTATCAATTAATTATTTTAATTGAGATTTTAATTCATTAAATTCAAGTATGTTCATTCGATAAGGGGCCATTGAGCTAGGTACTGCACCCGGTACCAGTTCAATGGTGAAATCCAATTCCCTTTTCAGAGGCAATCCCGGAATATCTTCTGGGAATACATCAACATATTCTCTTAAGACTGGTATGTCTTCCACTTTTAACTTATCTATTTTAATTAAACTTTTCTCATCAGTTATTGTTACTGCATAAGCTTTACATCCCTTTCTAACAGCTCTCTTAAGCTATAAGGCAGAGATCTGTCTTATGGTAGTTTTTCTAGGGATTCTTTTAACACTTACTGGTTTTTCATCATTGTTTAAGCATGTGAAAGTTTTATCATAACAATTTAAAATTACTCTATGTTGTTCTAACAAATCCATACCAATCAACAAATCATAAGAACCAAGGGGCAAAACATTAAGCTTGACAACAGTTTCAAAATTATCCATAACTATTGCACATTATTTAACAAAACAAGTTACCCTTCTTTTAGCACCAGTGCCTAACTGAACTAACCATGAATTCTGAAATTTTTCAACAGATAACTTACATTTTTCTACTATTTGAGGTGCAATATAACTGAGACTAGCTCCTGGATCAATCAAAATAGTTACATGGATATGATTTATCATACCTTCTACTTCCACCATGGAAGTCTGATATTCATCTTGTCGATTCTCCAAAGCTACGTTAATTCTGGGCATGGTCCTCGCTAGTTCCCCAAAGCTCATCTCCTCCTGTATGGTATGTTGTTACCAGTCTTCTTCTAATTTGGACAGACTGAAGCATAGTGTGGGACATTACACTCCTAGCACTTGATAGGCTCTTTGCGCTCAAAGCTCTTGGTAAAATTTCCATGATTATTTGCAAATTCCTTACCTTTAGAATTATTCTGGTTGTTGGGTGTATTGTTCTTATTTCCTTGGAAGTTCTTGTAACTAGGATAATTTTTGGCTTTATTGTTCTTAGAATTTCTAATAGGCACAAAATCCTTCTTCTTTTGTTCAAACTAATTATTATTTTTCTTAGCTTTCCAGTTGGCCAATCTTTCTTTCTTCCGATTTTGCTCAAAATAGAAGTTAGCTTTTCTCATAGCTTCTTCCAAGGTCTTTGGGTTATCATATTCAATTCTATCTTTAATATGATAAGGGAGACAACTAAGAAATCGATGTACCTTTGGTTTCTCATCTACAAGGTATGGTACATACCTAAGTAGACTTAAGAACTTGTTGTTCAGATCCTTCATTGTCATTGATCCTAACTTCAACTCATAAAATTCCTTTGCTCTTTCCTCATAATATTGCTCAGACAGAAATTTCTTTTTGAAATACCTCTTAAAGGTACTCCAGTTTACATTTTTCTCTTTTATGCCCTTAACTCTTTTCAAGTCCTGCCACCAAATGCCATCCTTTCCTGAGAGGTTATAAATAGCCATTCTAGCCTTTAACTGGTTAGAATAGTTATATATTTGGAAGTACTTCTTCATCCTAGATAACCAGGATTCAGCTTCCTCCCCCTTCTTAGAATCTCCATTAAAGGTTGGTGGTTTTATCTTTTTGAATTCCCCGAAAATTTCCTCATAAGGTTTGTATTTCCTCTTTTTAGTGTACTGATTATCATCACTCCTGACACTAGTAGAATGGAAATTTCATTGTTCACCAAATAGTTCAGAAGACAAACTACTTTCAGTTTTAGTATGTTTCATCTTTTTAGATTTCTGTTGATGACTGGTATCTTCGGGTTCTGTTCTTCTACCCCTACCCTCATTTTGAAACTTCTCAGTTAGGATCTGATTAAGCTCTTCTTGAGCCCTCAGAATCCTTTCATTTTCTCACTTTACAGACTCTATTTCAGTTTTTAAGTCCTTTATAGTTTGTAACAATTCTGAGGAATTGGTATTTAAGTCCTCTTGTATAGGATCTCTTGGTAGCTTTCTTGTTTCAGTAACTGGGGATTCCTCCTCTGCATACTCTTCCAGCCTTTCCATACCTATCTGTTAAACTTCAGAAAACAATTCTCTATTGAATGACATTTAAAAGAAAAATATGTCAGCATAATAATTCATTTTACTGTTTCCTAAAAGGTAGTTGGGCTTTATCAAGGCCTAGTGTTTGAACCTTGTGCTCTAATACCACATGTCAAAACCCCAAATTTTCATAAAAATTTAAAATTTTGAAAATACATAAAATGCTGACGAAGTGGTCTGCTAACAACTAGTAGTTATCTATAAAAGAATTAGTTACCAGATTAGTTAATACATAATCTTAATTGAGTAATCTTAGCATTCTACTTTTTGATACAAGGTTAGGTTTAACTTGTGTAATAATTCCTCTTTCAGTTTGCTGATGAGTTTTAATTTGCGACAAGTAGGTGGATCTGTCTTTGGATTCTGGGGCTTACTTAGTGTTTAAGCTAACACATAAAGATTACTTGTTCTTATAAGTTTTACAGGTATGAATGATCGAGTAACGCCTTTAATTCCATAAAGCATCCAACTATATTTCTATTTGCAAAAATAAAAAGCTTGGTAAATAATCTGTTACATAACAATCTACTTCTATGAGGTAAAACAAGTAGTTTTGTTTTCTTCAATTATTCTTGTCCACGATATACTTGTAGAAGAGTTTATTTCTTAAATGTAAATAGCAACAGTAATTACTTTCACTGGTTCACAACTTGTGATCTTTGTTGTAAGTTATTTTCCCTTAGAGTGCATAACCTGTAATGCTATAATGATTGTTTTAATAGTAATATACATTATCAATTTATAATAACAGTATAACCAACTGCTTGTTATTCATCTTCTGTAATGAATATTACTGCCTATAAGGTTCTAAACATTACAGTGAAATATAAATTCCTAAGGACTCAGAGTCTAGTGGGATTATTCCACTTCAGTTTCCTATTTTTTTATAATACTTCTCTTGAATCAAGCTACTAACCAAAGCAATTAACTTAGGTCAAAGTCTTCAAGAGAGATTGATTTATTACCTCATGAAAGTACTAGATAGTTATAAAAAGATTATGTTACTAATAAAAAACATGGTGAAGCTAATAGTACTTGTCATGGTTGAGTAAATAACCAAAATCTAGTAACTTCGTTGATCTGAGCTATGTAAATAATTCATAGCCAACATCCTATTATTTGCCACCCACTGAAAACTATATTTTTCTATGATACTCACCAATACACACATCAACTATCTTGTTATAATACATCCATGTTTACCAGTAATTCTGGTTATAGACATATAAGATTTATAAATTTCATGATCCTATTTAAAACTATGTTGTATAACATTATCAAGTCACAACATAAACGTTGGTGGCAACAAGATTAGCTATGCAAAGTCTATTAGGAATACTTTATTAAACATCATAGTTTGGTTAGGTGATGAAATAGCCTTTTAATTAGTATCTTTCAAGTATCATAAGATTTTCTTCATAAACTTAGTTATGATAGCAAAATGCTTATCAACATTTGTAACTATAATACTGATGCTATGAATAAATGGATAAACCGTTAGTGAAGAACTATAGCTTCCATGCATAAAATATTTTGAGTTGGAATCTAGGTTATAGGGTTGCATCGATTTCACAGTCAGTGAAGGATTAATATGAACAAAAAACATAACAATTATAAAGTTTACATTATAACTTGTTATGAAAAAGGGATGAGACGTTAGTCCATTCCATCAATTGGTTTATGTGTAAGGTTGTGTATATAAAAGACTTTGAATTCGCCATCATTCGGAACTATATGATGGCTAAATGATAACCTTGGCAATGATCTAAGGTTCATGGTTTATGCCCATGCAACCGTAGGTTGACCTCTATGATAACGTGGAACCTTTGAATGATTATAATACTATATGAAAGTTCAACAAATTATATTTTAAATCATTATGAATCTTTGGCATACAGGAACTATATAGTCGACCCACTGTATGGTTGAATATTTATATGACCACATGTTTTCATCTCGGCCAAGTGTTGGAAGTATAAGGGTTTGTGTAACCGTATTTTTTGTCATTATCCTCCGTGGATTTTGGGCCTTCGAGCCGCTCTGCAATTATTCCCATGGTCGCCATGCTTACCCTACTATGAAATGAAGGAGCTTTGCATCCTAGTTTACAATATTCAGTTGTCTTCTTCATTCTCGAACCCTTGCTTGCACTGTGAGTTTATCCTGGAAAAAGTTGTTGAGGGCCGTGACTTAAAGCTTACAGCCTGGCCTGTGAGTGGCTTCTGGTTTGTTCCTCCATGGCCTGCCTGTAGGGATAATCTTAAGGAGTTACTTGCTTTTGTTTCAGCTTTGTCTCCGTCATGGGGTTTCGAGAGTGTGGATATTCATGCTTCACATTGTGGTGACAGTTCGAGCTTCACCGTTCGCTTCTTGCTTGGCTATTGCTCAACCTTCTTCTTGCTGCTACTAGAAGTGGTTTGTGCATGCGTTTGAACCATGTCTTTCACACGGAGAAATGAAGGGTTGGATCTTTGTTTTGCTGGTGGCGGCGCTATTTTTTCTCGGTGGCTACATTACCTTTGCTTCTAGGTATGAAAATTTCTTATTAAACAATTCTTAAAATTACTCTTATCTCAATTATAATATGAAGCATAATTTTAATGATGTGGGTTCTTATCCTTGCAGGTAATGATTTACATCTTTCTTTGCTGCTGGTACAAATGAGTAAGGCCGACTCCCTTGTTACAGGTAAGCCCTAGTCAACCCATGGCAATCCATGCTTGTTCAGTTCTTTATGGAACAGTTTTTCAGTTGGAAGTCGTGGCCTGCAAGTGACCCTTCATGGGTTATTATTCCTCGGTTTACTTGTTTAGTTTTTACCAAACCCTTGCTATTAGCAGGGTTCTCTAGCTTATGTCGTGACTTGTAATTTTTGTTTTACTTGTTTTTGTGTATAGTTTCATAAAGAGATTTTGCGGCCTATTAAGCAATTCTCTGCTTAAACTTTAAGCTTAAAGATTTAACTCTCTTGAGCTCGGATTCAATTATTTTTTTGCTCTTACTGTAATTTTGCATACTAGGGTTCTTACCCTTATTCGACTGTGTAAAGAAATCTTTACTTGTTAAATTTATCTTGCTTCAAATTGTATTACTATATCCTATTCTGTTATTTCTTTCTATTATAACAATTTGTTTATAAGCTCAGATATTCGAGCAAGGGTTAATCCTGTTAGTGACCTGTGTATAAAATAATTTCTTTGAATTATTCTATAGGTTTAGTTCAATAATAAATGTTAAGTTAATTGTTTTTTCAGGTATATAGTTATTATAAGTCCAATGTTATCTTTTTCTGTCCTTACAGGACTGTAATAATATTTTATAGTTTGAAGATTCAGAATACTAAATAATCCAAATCCTTGGATTATTACTTATCTGATTATTAATTACAATGTTATTACTATGAATTACAATGTAAATACTATAAATTATAATGTTTAATACTATCAGGGTTTCGACCCTATACTTTCTTTTACAATTAATCTTTGTTTAGTTTATTTAAATGAATTAGTTAATTTATAAATAATATTTAAATATTATTTACCATTGCATTTAGTCTATTTTATTTAAATAAGTACATAGATAGGTTTTGTTATTGTTTCCTTGTTACAATATTATAATTGTTGTAGTTAATTCATTTATAAAAAGAACTATACTAGAATTACCCTAATTGAAATGTAAACATTTGTAGATATAGTTAAGTAGTATGAACAATAAAATAAACTATGTAAAACAACTTGGTTCTTTCTTCACAGAAATAAATGAGTGTTTTATCTAAGTTAATTCTTTTACCTATGTTATAGGTTAATAGTATCATTTTACAAAATACAGTTTTGAATAAGAACAATAACCTATTTAACATAATCAACTTGTTAAAAGAAGTAAACCTGTTATCTATAAAGTATTATGAATACTTCTTTTCTAGCATTCTTAATACAACAGTCTGGTTTAAACAATAAACTTAATTAGACAGATTAATATTCTTTGCTAAAAACATCTATATACAGAAATAAATTATTCCATTGTTCTGAAATACAAAATAACTCTATTCAATCCAGATTTCTATCATATCCTTCATCTATTTTATATTGAACTGCCTGTGCTAGAGTACGATTTGGTCCATTCCAGACGGGGAAAAACATAGGTTAGGATTATTTTCATCATTTACAAATTCAATATTCAAATAACTAAAGGGATACATGCTCTATCAGTTCACTACAAAACATGTAATCATTCATTCTCATATGTAAATCACAGTAAATAAAAGACTGTAGAACCTGATTAAAGCTGGATGACAACAGTGTTGGGAGGTCATTCGTCCCTACCAACTCCTGGAGAGCGTTCAAACAACATCTTCTCAGGACCCCCGAGCATGTTCCTGGTCTCCTTGGTTGAGAACTGGTGGAGCATGCAATAAGATAGTAGTTCAATGAATCAGTACTAACTCTGTACTCAGTAGTAAGATCCTTCAGCTGAAAAGTTGTACTATATCACTTCTGCAGTTTACCCCTCAAACACCTTCCACAAATTCCCTTCCCAATGAAATCCTTTGAAGTACATTCACCTGAATGATTCTCTTCTTGGAATGAGGCCTCAACTCTCTTCAATGGGCATTTGTATTAAGACTGCCTAGGTCTTTTTTTGGGTTAGTTATCATTAATTGAGCCACCTACTCTGATCCCACTTTCTTGGGGGATCATGACCCCAAATGTAGGGAGGTTTCCACCTGCAACATTGAAAGAGTTTAAGGATGTTTCCACTTGTCTATTTGCTCTCCACCTAGTCTCCTCCACCAACTTGACCAGTAAACACTCTTTTTAATAGCTCTCCCAAGATGTTGTCTCCACTTTTATTTACTTATAATTAAAATATTCATAATTACATTCAACATCCTCGACTCTGTTGAGTCATCAATTACAACTTAGCATAAAATTTAACATATTGTCTTGAAATAAAATCAAATATGATAATATTATTTTTTGCGAAATTGGGGCATGTGATAGGATAACCCCAATAAATTGCTTAGAAATAAAGGAAAATACCAGCTAGATATTCCTCAATTTGGAAATTCATCTACTCTAGAATTTCATAGCATTAAATATTCTGTGTGGGAAACTAATTTTGAAAGGTCACTATTAAATTCTAAATGAGAGTCTTACTTGAAGAACGCAGAATTAAACCCTAGTAGGTTAGAGTCATATTTCCTTGACTCTCTTTTCCAGAACCTTCAAAACTCTGAGAAAACTGGTGTAAGAAACCCTACTTTGCATAACTTTCATCCTTATATCCCACTAGTTCTTCAAAACCCTCCATCTTTCCAAGCACCTCATGTAGTTCCAAAACCACCTAGACCAATGGAGGCAATATTTTCCCCTATGGATTTTATTGCTGCATTACATGACCTCCCTCTGAATTATGCCCAAATAATTACCTTGTATGATGGGGAGGGTAATTTCATAGATAGACAACATGTGGATGGATTTGATGACTTCATTGATTTGGAAGAGGTTGATTATGAAGATGTTAAGATGAGATTGTTTGCACAAATCCTGTCTGGGGAAGCCAAGAAGTGGTTTATGGATTTCCCTACTGGATCTATTCGTACATTCCAAGAATTCCAAAATGCATTCTTAGAAAGGTGGAAATATAAGAAGAGTCCATTACAAGTACTGTCTTAGTCTAACAGTTTGAAGAAGGGATATTTTGAGTCTGTTCATGAATTTTCCAGTAGATTTATGAGGGTGTACAACTCTATCCATGTTGATATCAAACCATTGGTAGGTTCTGCAAAACTCCACTATGTTGATTCCTTTGACAGTGACTTTTCTCTGTTGCTAAGAGAGAAAAAATAAGCAAGTCTTCCTGTCATGTTTCAATATGCCGTGGGGGTGGAATATAACATGATGGCTAGTGGAAAAAGAAAGCATGGAGTAGAAACAAGGAAAATTAGAGAACATGGGCCTTCTACTTCTGCTAATTCCTATAATGATTTAAAATTTTAAATGATGATGAAAGTAGTGGAAAAGCTGATGGATAGGCTGAATGTGTATAGTAGACTAGTGAACAGAGAAAAAATTGAGCCTCAAATCAAGAATACAAATTTGATAGGATCCGATCCTCCTCAACCCCCACAAATCAGATAGAGGTATGTAAGGAATCCTAGAAATCCAAATGAACTTCAAATACAACCACCTTTCCCTGAAAAATATGTTGATGGTGAAGGTGAGGATGAACCTAATGAATATCAAATCCATCATTTCAGTGATTTGGATTCTGACATATACCTCACAGAAACATAACATAACATATATGCTCGGGAGGATGCTAATAAGGATTTTGAGATAGAATCAGAATAGTACCAAAGGGGGTACCTACATGATATGGATGATGTCCAAAGGAATATTCAATTGAGGAATATAGATGTTACTATCAATAAAGGAAGGCTCAATCCAAATCATCCTTCTAGCAATCAACAGAACACCGATAAGAAAAAGGAGAAACAAAAAGCACAAATTCTATATAAAGAGCCTGCAGATAAAGTAGAAAAGACAAATGAGGTTAGATAGCCAGCACTGATAGATGTAGAAAAAATGGTTTCCACTTTCAACCTACAGACAGGGCTCTCAAAGGTAAAAGTATCCATCGCTTTTAATGAGTTGCTAAGAAACATAGAATACGTAGACAAGATAACAGGTATGGTTAGGAATCAGGGATAATTTCAACCTGATATCTTAGAATTGAATAATGATGCTCATACTATTATTCTTGGGTCTAAAATTGAAAATGGAGATGAGGATAAAGTTCCCCCTTTTTACTTAAGTCTAAATGTACATGATATGGTTGTGCACAATTCCATGTTAGAATCTGGTGCCTCCCATAATCTGATTCCATAGGGAGAGGTAGAAAGTTTTGGATTACAAGTTACTAGACCATATAAATATTTGTACTCTTTTGATTCCATGAAGGTAAAATGTCTTGGACTGATTAAAGATATGGTATAAACTTTGACAAAAATTCCCTCTAAAAGTGTGGTAATAGATGTTGTCATAGCAGGCATTCCTCCTAAGTTCGGTGTACTACTGTTAAGGTCTTGGACTCTAAATTAAAAGGAAGTCTACAAATGGACATGTCCTATGCTACCATTCTTATGGCTGGAGGGAGTAAAAGGTTATATAGTGAGAAAATATTCCCATATGTAGTTAGCATCCAAGACAAACCAGATAATCATGCTATATATGTTGTTGATACTGACTTGGGATATTCCATTTTCTTTAATGATGTTTCTCCTTGTGATCTTGAAATTTCTGCACCTATTGAAGTGAAGGACGAAGATGGGTCTACAAAGAAACAAGAAACCTTAGAGAAGAAATAGAAAGAAGAAGGTCTCTGGACCATGTATTTTGATGGATGAGTGGCTAAGGTTGGTGTTGGTGCAGGTGTGTATATCATTTCTCCCATCAATGATTTTAAAGGTCTATCTTATAAGTTAACTTTTGAATGTAATAACAATGTGGAAGAGTATGAAGCTGTATTGTTAGGGATGCATGCTTTGAAAGATATGGGATCCAAAATGATACAAGTCATGGGAGACTCAGAGCTAGTAATAAATTAGGTAAATAACAGTTATCAAACTAGGCATCTCAAAATGAGGGCTTATAGAAATGAAGTGTGGGATATGTTTGGTAATTATTTTACCGAGCATACAATCTGAGTAGTCCATGGATATGAAAACATACTGGCTGGCACCTTAGCTGTTGCTGCTGGAAAATTCAAAACTACCACTGCTGGCCAATGGAAGTATATGGTTGACATTGTAAACAGACCCTCCATACCTGATAATTCCAAATACTGGCAAGTATTTGAAGATGATATGCAGATGAAGATATTTTTGGAGTTATCTAGTGAGTTTTTAAATACTCAAGTAGATAATGAAAATGACAATATTGAGGGATTTCAAGATGTCAAAGACAGTGAAGAAGCGATTGTTGAAAATATGAAGTACAAAAAATCCCTAGGGGGTAAGGATATAGTTCAGTTGAAGGGTAATCATATCCCTAGGGGACTGATCCCTGTAGAGAAGTTGTTTTACCAAAACGATGTAGCTCAGAATATGAAGATGAAGCCTAATGATGATTCTATCGAATATAAAAATATAGGGACCGAAGAGCACCGAAAGATCATAAAACTATCAAAGAGCTTTCCTGCCAAAGAAAAAGAAGGTTATGTCAATTTGATGAAAAGGTACACAGACGTATTTTCCTGTAGTTATGAATGTGTTAAAGAGTATGATACCTCCTTCATACAACATACTATCCCTATAAGACCCAGTGAGAAACCTTTTAGCCATAAATCAAGGAGAGTTAATCCAATGTTGTTTCCTGTCATTGAGAAAGATATCAGAAAATTGTTCAACACCAAGATCATTGTAAATATGAGACTTTTCAAGTGGGTTTCGAATATGGTACCTGTTAGAAAGAAGAAAGTTGAAATCCGTCATTGTATAGATTTCAAAAATCTTAACAAAGTCTCTTTGAAAGATAACTATCATTTGCCCAATATGGAAGGAATTTTGTAGAAAGTGGTGGGATCTAAAAGGATTTCTACCATGGATAGGTTTTCAGGGTATAATTAGATAAAGGTGTTACCTAAATAGCAAGAGAAGACTTCCTTCAGTACACCATGGGGTACTTTTATGTATGCTAAGATTCCCTTTTGTCTAATGAATGTAGGGGCCACTTTCCAGTGCACCATGGACATCTCCTTTGCAGAAAAAAAAGATAGATTTGTAGTTGTCTATATGGATGATATTACTGTGTACTCTAGATCTAACAGGGAACATATCAAGAATTTGAAGAAATTTTTCCTGAAATGTAAGAAGTATGGAATATAATTAAACCCCATGAAATCAAACTTTTTGTTGGAAGAAGGAAAATTGTTGGGACACTAATCTCAAAAGATGGCATAAAGATTGATCTAGAGAGAACCATGGAAATCCTGAAGGTTGAATAACCAAGGAGAAAAAATTAAGTGCAATCTTTCATTGGACAGGTAAATTTTCTAAGAAGGTTCATCCCTAGTTTCGTTGAAATACTAATGAATATCACTAACATGCTAAAAAAGGACCATGAGATTAAATGGACAATGGATGCAAAGAGAGATTTTAGAGATATAAAGAAGACTATCACAAAATCCCCTGTTCTGGTAATTCTATACTTTAGAAAATATTTTTTAATCTTTTCTTATGCTTCTGATCACACTGTTGTTGGAGTACTGTTACAGAAAAATGATCAAAATATTGAGCATCCTATAGCCTTTTTTAACAAAGTGTTAAGAGATGGGGAATTAAAATATGACATAATGGAGAAACAAGTGTATGCTCTAGTCAAATATATGAAGTATTTCAGAGTCTATGTTCTTTATTCACACATCATTTCTTATGTTCCTATCAGCATGGTGAAAGGAATCCTCACACAGCCTGATCCGGAGGGGAAAAGAGCAAATGGATTGTTGTTTTATTAGAGTATGACATTGAGATCAAACACACCAAACTGATTAAGGCCCAAGGACTGGAAAACATGATGACAAATTCCAACTGTGATTCCTTGCAATTGTAATGTCCATTTTTAAGAAATTTTATTAAATTGACCAATTTTTCACTTTTTCCCCTATTTCGACCTTTGACTAGTTTTGATGTCTAGGTCTCCAAATTGACCCAAATGCTCCCAAATATTCTGAGAAGGTATATAACTGATGTTAAGAATTGAATATGATGTTTAGGGATTATTTATGACCCCCCAAATACTTCTGCAAACTTTTTAAATATTCTGGCAAAGGTAGGAGTTTTCACTAGCAAATTGGGGTTTCAATTCCCCCCATCGTAAATGCTGAAAATGTCTTTCCAAATGCTCCCAAAACCACTCAAATTTAAGAACAGAGGAAGAGGATGTTTAAGGAAAATTATTAAGGTCTCATTTGAATAATTATTCATTTCATAAAGGCTGTTATAAATCTCTCCCAAAAAGCTACAAAATCACTAGTTCGACCCTTGGGGAAATGGCACCAAATCCTCTCCAAATGCAAATAAAGTGAGTAAGATGACTTCAAATGCTTAAATGATGGATATTAAACTTGTAATAGTCATAAATTTAATTCCATTCATCATAAATATATCATATAAAAATTATTTCATTCGAAATCATCAACATTACAATGGCATACATCAATATAGTGGGGAAATGGTCATTGTTTGCTCATTTATAATCACGTTTACATAAAAAAAATTGGTATTTATACCTGATAATTTATCAATATGAATAAAATAGTATATTAATCTTATTACAATGATAAATTGACCATGATAATCTCTCCCAGAGAGTACAATAACTCTCCCAAATTGCAATCCCTCAGTGAGCAAGAATATGCAATAAAGACTAGAAATGGTTGAGATAATGTGTTGCACTATAATAAACCATGATATTCCCTGTAGTATACAACTGAAAATACAAACTCCATTAAATATAAATTAAAAACATGAATGGCATATCCAAACACCAATTTGGATGGGAATCTTTCACCCTCGAAATCGGCTAAGGCAAGAAACTAGTCATCCATTAGCTCTCTCTCTTCACAAATGCAAATTTCTCAAAAATGATCAAAATACCTTATATTGGTTGATCCATATATTTTATAAAAATCCATATTCTTATAAGGTTAACAATCCATCCACAAAGTCAAGCTAATTCGAATTAGGGCATGTGCTCAAAATTTGCCATGTGTCCTCCCTTCCCTAGCCTTCCATCTTCCCCCAATCCGAGTAGGGACCCATTGAGCTTCCCCAACTCACATAAGTGCCTTCTTGGATGCTATATTTATGCCTGAAATGTAATAATGGTCATATTTCAGCCTTCAGGTCTGAAATATGTCATAAATTTTGTTGCTTATTCATCACTAGTGTCATAGATGTTAGGGAATCTAGCCCAAGTGTCCAAGAAGCTCCCATTTGACTCTTCATCTACCATGTACATTAAATTTCCTTCCAAATTCAACCTATGATGCATATGGACAAGTGTATTATCCTTCTAACTCATCCAAGAACATTAGGATTCCCATGCTTTTGAAATTGCAAGAGGAGGATGCCATGTGACACAAAAATTCTAGCTTGTGTGGGCTCCATAATCTCCATGTGTATCCATGCTCCATTGCCACTTCAATTTTCTCTTCTATTTATTTAATTAGATCTATTATTAAATATTTATTCCATTCTAATGTATGAAAATCATTTATTATCTCCCTTTTTAAAATTCCAAATGTATCCATCCAAGCTAGGGAACTAGTAGGATAGATGGAATTGTCCTGCTATGCAATTATTTGAATGTGGACATTACAACAACTAAATTTCTTGACCAGTCATTCAAACCAGATGGACATAAAAGTACAGGTAATTCCTGATTTCTCCATATCTCCATGGTATTCTTACATTGTGTATGTGCTACAAAATTTGCAGGCTCCTGCAAGGTTAAGCAAAATAAGGGAAAGGTCAGTAAAGCTAAAATATGCCAAGTTTTGTATTCTAAACAAATATCTATATTGGAAAGATAATGATAGTGTTTTATTGAATTGTATTTTGGATAATGAATCCCAACAGAATATATAATTTCACAAAGGATATTGTGGGGGGCACCATTCTTGGAGAGTAACAACAAATAGAATTTTGAGATCCGGTTTCTATTGGCCCTCATTATTTTCTGATGTTTATAAATAGATCATTAAGTGCCCCAAATTCTATATTTTTTATGGTAAGAGGAAACTTGTTCAACTCCCTCTTAATACAATATGTTTAGAGGCCACTTTTTAGCAGTGGGGACTAGACTTCATTGGGGAAATAAATCCAAACTCTTTAGGACAACATAAATGGATTTTGATAGCCACAGACTATTTTACAAATTGGATTGAGGGAATACCTACAAGGAGGGCTACTGATGCAGTGATTATGGGTTTTCTGGAAGAAAACATTTTGGATATGTTTGGATTCCCTAGGAGGATATTGACAGATAATGCAACAGCTTTCAAGTCTAAGAAGATGAGTATTATTTGTCATAAGTATGATATCAGCCTCAACCATTCTACTACATATTACCCGCAGGGGAATGGGCTAGCAGAATATTGAAATAAAATACTAGTATGAATTATTAAGAAGTTATTGGAAGATAACAAGAGATCCTGGCATACAAAGCTGAAATACACTTTGTGGGATGACAGAATCAGCACGAAAAGGGAAATTGGAATGTCACCTTTCTAGTTAGTATATGGAGCTGAAGTAGTTTTTCCAGCATCCTTGGGAGTGCTAGTCATGAGGTTCTTGCAGGAACTACAGAATGAACCAAATCATGTGTAGAGAAGAATCAATCAAATCATATAATTGAATGAGTTAAGAGACAAATCCTATGGTAAAATACAGATACATCAAGAAAAAATGAAGAATACTTTTGACAGGAGGGTCAAACAGGAGAAATTCATGGTTGAAGATTTGGTTCTGAAATAGGATGTACCTCATGAAGAAAAAGGGAAACATGATAAGTTTGATCACATGTGAGTTGGTACTTACATCATTGCAGCATACAAGGGAGAGAATGATTTCATTTTGCAGTATTAGGATGGAGCTCTGTTGGAAGGAGATCGAGTAAATGGAATATTTTTCAAGCATTATTTGACCTGAAGGGAAGAGATAAACTTATGTATCATAGTTGTATATATTTCTTTATTTTCAAATAGTACAAATGGTGACCCCAGAGGATTTGAAGGCCTAAGAGAAGGCCATAAGATCTAGAGGGATATCCATGTTCCCTTTTCTTTGTTTTTGTTTACAAGAACAACAAAAATAAAAAGTTTTAAAGTCTGAAATATAGAGAGCCTCCCAATGGATTCAACACCTGGTCTATGGGGTTCTTTCCTACCTCACAGGGAGGATAACATCCCTTGTTGGAGCCACTTGTTAGCACTATTTTTATGCTAAGTAGTTGGAGAGGTATAAAAAATTGTAATGGTGAATAAGGTATGTAAAGTTTCACATCATAGAACCTTAAAAACTCTGGACGAAGGTCTGTAGGAATTTTAAACAAAAATTTTAGATCCAGAAGGGAAAAATACATAAGAGGTTATGATTTCAGACTTTGAAATGCATTTAAATGAAAAAATATTCCCTTAGCTGAATGTTGACAGGAAACAGACGGTCTGGATCTACCGTGGAAAAGATCAACAACCTAAAAATAAGTTTTTCCCAAGGAAAATTGGGAGCGGAACTACGAAAGAAGTATAAATTTGGTTATGAAAAGTGAAATCCTGAATTTTTCCTTTTGCGATCTAAGATCCAACGGCTCAAAACTCTTTCACCCAAATCAATGGCTCAATAAATGGTGGAGATAGGAGATCGCAGAAGGTAGAAAATTTTAATCTTGAAAGCCCAAAGTCTGACTACTGCCTTTCGCAATCCCCCAGATCCAACAGTCAATAAGTTCTTTGCATGCAATCAATGATGCAGAAAGATGCAAAGGTCAGAGATCAGAAACAGGAGATGTTAAGTTTCGGTGGTGAAAAAGTTGAAGTTTCGCTTTCTTTTTTCCACTAAAGGTGAAAGCGAAAAAGGTGAAATTTCGAAGTGCAAAAGTGGGAAACCCGATTTTTTATTTCCATGATCAGGATCTGATGGTTTAGAGATCTCCCACACATATCGACGGTGCAGAATGAAAATGGTGGAAGCAAAAAGCTAGGGGAGGACAAGTCAGAATTCACATCCGCAAAAGATTGAATTTTTGTTTTCCAATTTGTGGAAAATATCAGAGGAGGAAAGGCGGAAGTGGAAAGCTGGAGGCCAAAAATTCAGAATTCTTGTTTTACAAAAACTGGAAATTCCATTTTCATCCTTTCATCAGATCGATGGTCTGGAATTTCTCTGTAGGAGATCAATGGTGTAGAATGAAAGAAAGGGGCGGAAAAGGAAAAAAAGGCGGAAAGGGAAAGTTAGAAGTCATTTCCGATTCCTGCCAGCTCTATATCGATGGTTCAGAATGTGTCTTAATGAAAGATCAATGGTCCAAAAGGTTTTTCACTAGTAAATATGTGGGCATGGATGAAGTTGTCCCATATTTCCCGAAGGAGCTCTGAAATGTCATTATCAATAAGTGAGCCTGATTCCTTGTTGTCCAAATTCCCAAATTGATTTGTTGTGTGTGGTCCCACGTGCTTGTTTCTTTGGTTTCTGATCATGGCGAATCTTCTTAATTGTCATTTTGTTAAGATTCAGTATCATTTCTGTAACTATTTTTGGCTTTGTTTCGGGATTGGTCTTGGGAGCCTAAGATACTATAAGTATACACTCAGTAGAGGAAGAAAGGGTTGAAACCTGTGAGATTTTTAGGTTATGTAATTTTGAGATCTATCTTTAATGGAAGTTGTAGAGTCAAATGCTGGCCTATGAATACAAAGATTCATGTATATTTCTTAGTCACGGTATGTGCTTTCTTTATTTATGTGCATGTCCTTCTTTTTAATCTTTCCATTATGTTTTATTTCATATTTGAGATAAGAGTGTGATAGTTTTCAGAATTCATACTTGGTTATGCCTCAACTATTGTTTTAGATAGTCACAAACTATTTCTACCAAAGTTAATGCAAAATTCATCTATTTGGTGCTCTGTGTTAATGGACTGTCATTATTTATTTCTTTTCACCAGACCAAAAACATATTGACTGTAACCGAAGCATTATCTTTCCTTTGCAGACATTTCCCATGCAAATTGCTTTATGTTTCTTGATAATTGTGACTCCATAGCCCATGTATCCTTACTATATTTCGACCAAAACAATATCAAAATTTCATTTCATGTCTATTTCTATCCTTGTTATATCTGTGAGAGATCCCTCTCTGGAAATGGAGAAGCCAAATCCCTTTCCTAAAGTGGTTCTGATGTTACCTCGCGGTTCACCTTCCATAACCTTGGGTGTGATTCTGAGTGCTAACAGGGACTATGCATACAAAATTTCAGAGGATCATGCCCATCCCATTATAGACAAAGAGCTGGGTTGGAAAATATCGAGCTTTGCATCATCAAATTCCAATGATGCACTAGAAAATTGGTAGAATCAGCTACATGAGGTGTTGATTCAGAAGTGTGGATGAATCACTCAGTTTCTACATTGGGTCGCAATGGAGGATGTTGAGTTACCAATGTATGAAGGACTGTGTAATTTTCTTGAATTTATTGATGAATTTGAAGATAAGTTCTTACAACCGCAGATACTATTGGCATTGAAGGAGGCGTTGAAGGCTACTCCAACACATTGGTGGGTGACACATAAGAAATTGATCAATGGGTGGTCACTGTGTCATAGGTTGATGGAATCTCGATTTGGTGAGGCAAAAAACTATCTAGCTAAGAAGTATGATGGAAGAAATGGTCCCAATGTTCATTTGATTGCATGTCAAACTATGTGGGTGTCATAACCGAAGGATGAGTGGGTACATTCTTTTGTACACACATTGGAAGAAATTCCATGATGGTGGTATGTATCAACAGAACTTTGAAAGGATGTCATGACATGGGAGGACTTGAAGATTTGTTTCAGTCACGCTTTTAGGTTTGCATATTTGGATCTAGTGATTCATAGTGCACTGCAACACATCTACAATGTTGTATTGGAGAAATTTCCAGTCGCATTTACTGAGGAATCACATGAGGTGCCAATGGTACAGTTAATGATGGACTGTTACAATGTAATAGATAGACCTAACGATGGGGATGACCCAAGGAACATCAAAATCCCAGAATCCGAAGGAAGTAGGAATATCATAGCAACTGAGATGCCAATAGACAAAGTTTACCATCCACTAAAAAATTTGGAAGGTCAACATTGGGACAAAAGAGGAACCAAATTTCACCAATATTGGCTATTATTGGGATGAAGAGACAATGGCAAAGATTACTGATCTGTTGCATGACTTTCAATATTTATTTATGACCAAGTTCTCTTAAATGAAAGGGACTCTATGACATTTGGGAGAAATGAAAATCCCACCCAAACCAAATGTGCAACTAGTAAAGCAACATCTCTATCACTTCAATCCCCGATACAAGGAATGAGTCAAGGATGAACTAGATAGAATGTTGGATGCAGGAATCATTGAACCAATAGAAGAATCATAGTGGATTAGTTTGATTGTTATTCAAGATAAGAAGACAGGTGAGGTCTGAATTTTTTTCGATCTCTGGAAGCTAAATGATGCATTCATTCATGATCCATTGACTACACCATTTACTAACAAGGTACTGGAAGGAGTAGGTGGTCAGGAGATCTATTAGTTCACTGATGAATTTTCAGAATATCATCAGATCACAATTGCGAAGGAAGATCACCATAAGACGAATCCTGTGACAAAATGTGGATGCTTTCACTATACAGTGATGCCATTTGGACTAAAAAATAAACTATGATATTCTCTAGGATCATAGGTGTCGCATTTATGGAATTCAATCAGAAGTTTTTGGCAGTATACATGGATGATTGGACAGTGCATGGGATATTAAAGGATCACCTCGCAAATATGTGACTGATGTTGGAGTGGTCACTACAATAAATCTTGGAATTAGAGTCCCATTTAGCATGCCTTTTTAGTGTAATTTTTTTTTATATTAAGTGGTCAGACTAGATGCTAAATGGGACATGTCATGGAAAAAACTTAAAGCATCTAAAAAAAGGTCTATTTTTTCTTCCTAAATAGCATCCTTTATGACGTCCAAAATAGCGACTATTTTTTTGCTTCCAGAATAGCATCCAACTTTGCTTCCTAAACAACGTCAAGGTTTGCTTCCTAAATAACGTCATATTTTGCTTCCTAGCGAGTGTTCGCTTTTGCTTCTTAAATGACATCCCCATTAGCGCCATATTTGCATCCTTAATAGCACCATGTTAGCATCTAAATTAGCATCCAATATTGCATCTATTTTTTCTACGACTTTAGCATCCCATTTTGCACCATGCCTTACTTCCAAATATGTGCCAATTTTTGCTTCCAAATTTGCACCATGTTTTTATTCCTTTTTTGCATCGTGTTTTTCTACCAAAATGACGCCAAATATTTCTTCTATTGTTGCACCATATTTTTCTTCCTATGTAGTTCCATGTTTTGCATCCAAAGTAATGTATTATTTTTCTATCGTTATCAACGCCATGTTTGGCTTCATCATTAGTGCCACGTGTTGCGTCCTTTTTAATGCCTAGTTTCGCATCTCTCATTTTTTGGTCACTAATTTAGTCGTTTTTAGTAAATTTATATGCGAATTTTGGTCATTTTGTTTGGTCACCTATATCTTATATTTTTCTTACTAATTTAGTTGTTTTTAACCGATATTATAATATCATTAGGGTATGGAGGAATTGAACCACCGACCTCCTGCTTGTAAGGCAGGTGCTCTTCCATCGAGCTAGCACCCTTTAATAATTTGAGAACCTAACTTACAGAGTCCTCTATAATGGTAAAAAGGATCAATACACAACTTTGAGTATCTAATGGTCGAAAAAGGATGATAGATTGTATAATTTCACAATATATGATCAAGCAGGTTATGAAATCCATAAAACGTTTCTAGGAATTTTGAACAAAACTCAAGAAATTGGCTTAATGGGATTGCAAAAATCAATATTCCCTAGAAACCATAAGTGTACCACTATATGAGACCTATCTACAACAATTATCTTAGTGTGGATACCAATGATATAGTAGATAAGCATGATCATCCTAGAGCCATGTATAAGTGGAGCAATAAGGAGAATCAGAAGAGGATGATGAACCTAATAGTTGGTGCTTCACATGGATCCTATCCACCATGGGATGAGCAAGGTTCCTTATTCCATCAATCTAATGAATATCCATAGGGACAAATTGTTAGGATATATTGTGATGCCAATTCATAATATTTATTCGCTTCCCAAGGTGATGTTGCAGTGCTTGTACTGATAGATCTACATGATCTCCAACAACATTGGATATAAGCATATTTATGGGGCCATAGAGTATAGGATGAGGCTGTCTTTTTATCTTTTTATTTACAAAACTAGGCATGATTTAGGAATAGAATCGGATATACTTAACAAACTACAATTATGACAGGGCATAGGACTATACTCTATAGTCATTGTGCAAATGTTGGAAATGGATATAACTACCTAAGGACTATGAACAAAATCCATTTAAATATGAATGCAAAACCTTCCATGTCATAGGAATACTCGATGGCAGTGAGTTCACTATTTCTAACATAAAGAAACAAAGAAGCCAGAAATGGAAGCTCCAGGGGGATACACATAACATTAGAATGCAAAATCAACAGCCTAAAGAATTTCCATATAGATTTTGCACTGCAAACAAGAAAGCATTCATAATATAGACAAAATTGACCGCGATCATAAAATAGGTCATATTTCACTTACCTATATCACAATGTGATTACTCTATTGGTCAAGTTTCCATTTTGGTCACTACAAAAAATCTTGTCATGAAAAAATCCATAATATTTAGAATCCCATTATTATCAATTGCATATAATATCATATTTAAACCATAAAATGCCATGTTCAAACACTTGTTTCAATAATCATATCTCATAATGAAAGAAAGAGAAGAAAAAAGATTGATAAAATCAAGAAATTACCTTTGATGTCCCAATGTGCTAACTAACCTGCAAATCTTCCACCATATATTCACTCTCCCCTAGTGCCTACATAGAAAAAAAGAGACATTAACTGCAACATTGATATCCAGATGTCCAGCCAATATTTTCCAATATTTCAATTAAATTTCAGGAGGAATAATAATTTGACTTGTTAAATTACCAGCACACTAGCAATAGACAACGAAATTCCCAATCTATTCATCTTATTTTACCTAGATGTAGAGTGCCATGTCTGATTGAGAATTGGAGTTTGCATAGAAATTGGGTAAGCAGTTCCAGAAAACAAATGTCTGACAATTCAATTGTAATTTCACCTTAGGAAGTTCTAGTATTCAAAGGATAATCCAGAAAATCTGTTCGTTTTAGAAGACCACTACAATTAAGGTTTGACAAAATGTCTTAAAATTAAAATACACCTTGATATACCTACAAATAGTAGTACATTCCATAACACATATATCATATATAGCACCCATCTATGAATGGAAACTGCTTTACTAAGAGTATTACTACTTTACTAAGAGTATTTAATGCATGAAACAATTCAATGCAAGAGTTGTCATCATTCCATACTAGTGAATCCAACCACTAAAACCAATCACTTCAAGTTGGTTACTAGCCAAAATAATTGCCACATATTGGCATCCCTGTTATCAATAAATGCTTTGGAGGATGATGAACACGGGACCAGTAAGTCAATTCATTGCTAGAAACTGTGTTCATAGCATCTACAAGTGAGTAACTCCTGTGAACAATTTAGATTGCGATAAGTGATTTGTGATCTCAATGATATTACTGGATATTTAATATGTTTAAAGGGAATTTTTTCTAAGACTATTTATTTTGTATACTCCAGAAGGACGTGTTTTCTAAAAGCACAAATTTAAAAATTAAAGATATGTCAACTGTTTGGTGAAAAACATGCACTTAGTACACAAAATTTGAACTTACAAGTAACCAAATAAGAAAACAACCGATACTTTTGATAACAACACACTTCATACAATACTTGGTACTGCATTTTAATCTTCATGATGAGTCAAGACACCATGCACCAAATAGAAAAAATCCTAACCTCCAACAATGAGTCGAATACTTCTATGAGTCATCATCAATAACACATAAGGATCCCTAATAGACATAGCCAATACCACTGCATTATCAGAACTTGAACTTGTATTAGAATTTGGAACTTCAATGCATAATTCCTGAGTCATGTATCCACCATCAAGGATATGAACTCCTCATGCATTTACTTATACAACACGTCATCTGCAAAATGACATCATTATTCATTCATGACAACATAAAATGTCAACCTATTTCCCACTATCTAGACAAATCCTTGAAATGAAAATGAATAACGAAAATGACCATTTATGAAAACTCTGGTCCTACAATTTTAAATCGTCATTCAATACAAATTGTGTAATTTGAGATTTTCTTTAAAGAAATTTTGCAAATCAACCAATTTCTAAACAACAACCCATAGTTGTGGAAGCAGTGAAATTAGTTATAGGACTTTGAAATTAGTTTACCATGCACCTGTGTTAAACTTTGGGATTATCTTTACAGTTGAATAACTAATCTAACATGCATACCCTTTAGCATGGAATCAAAGACTCACAAGCCTCCTGAAAATCCATTTCTCCACAGAGATCAACCACCTAGGCTTCGGGACATTCAAGTTGGCTGCCAATATAGTTGGATTTAAGTGTGTTTATCATCAACATTTTCATATAGTTATGCATGAATGTTTTACGAGAAAACAACGATCTTCAATACTAATTTCAATATTAAATAAGTGACCAAGTTGGTAATAATGTCAATAAAAAAAATAGTGTTAAGGGAAGCTAGGTGGTCAAACCACCATTACCATATCCAGATATTAAAAATGATATAATGAAATATGGTGTAGGTGAGACAGATAGGTGTAAAGGGTACGTTGATATGATCCCAGTAATGACAATACAAAATATACCCGTAGACAAGTAAACACAAGAGGCAGGTATGCAAATCCAAGAAGAGAATTGTCAAAACAGTACACATTTTATACACACACATACATATATATACATAACCATAGGAGAGTGCTCATATTTGACCATGACTCCAACAAAATCCAATAAAGTAGATGAGATATCATTTTCGACCTATTATCACACAAAAAACTAGAACCCTTTAGTGCAAAGGCACAAGGTTCTAAGCTGAAGTGTGACTTGGAAGAGTTGCCAATGTCACCTAAGCAACTACTTCCCTCACTTTAGGTTGGATAATCAAACACATCAGGCACTTCCCCGAGAGCAACTAAGTTTTAAAGATAAATGAAATTTCAGAATGACTTAGGTTGCTAGATCAACTATGAGTAAATTCTTGCAGTAAACTGAGTTGATATTAAATGCTGAAGTTCAGATCTATTTTTTATGATCTTTAGGAATGCAAATTCCAAAACAAGGGGTTGAATATAGATTAATGTACATGAAATTCCCTCAAATTATAGATCCAACTCAATAAATGAAATTATGTTATAAATTTGCAAATTATATCAATTTTCCAACCAGTGATTAAGGTTTGTAACAATAGAGAATATTAACCTTTAAATAGATGTGAGATGAGGTACACATGAGGCTAAAAAATAGGTTAGATATAGAAATGTCAATCACTTATTAATCTAAAACTTTCAACCCAAGAAATCATCATTCAAATGACACCTTTAATTCTGTTTTTAAAGCAAGTTTTAGTATTGAATCGAAATAGATTCATAAAGGTGATCTCCAACCATGAATATACCATAGAATTTACTCTTGTAGAGCTGGTTTTAATGCATGTAAGTTACAAAAAATTATGGATCTATTAATATAGTAAAAGATAGAAAAACTAAGATTTTATAGGGACATAAAAGCTGTGACTAGTGCCTACCAAATACGACTAGACAACTGAGGTCAATTGAGGATCTTAAATCTCTTAGCTAAGACCAGTGTCCTATGGAATAAAAACAATGAAGCATATATATGACACTAGTAGGAGGTGGGAGTAAGTACTTTATAATCAATTCTGGAATAGATAACCACAATATCTTACTTCTGTTATGAAATTACAACAGTCAATAACGCTTCAAAAATAGATGAAAAACCAGCCAAAACAATGCCAACTTACCATAAGATGTACCGCGAAGATTAGGGTAAGGGTCATACCTCAAGAGGGTAAGAGAAGCCACTAAATTAGTAAATTATATTTGGAAATATTAGTTAGCAATTAAACTCATCCCTAATTACAAATAAGGCACTCTAATAATCACAAATCCTTTTGGAAGACTTACTAACTTATAGTCTAGAGTTTAATAAAGTCATGGTTTAGGGTTTAATAAAGTCATGGTTCAGCTAGGATAGGGCACTATAGTCTTAGTCAGTCAAAATAAAAAAGTCACAAGAGAAACAGTAACGATTCAGTTAAGAGTTTACACAACCCAGTAAATATCTCAGTCACAAAAGAACTCAATCAAATAGTCACGGTACAGTTGAGAGTTAACACAACTCAGTAAATATCTCAAACCCAGTAAATATCTGTCACAAAAGAATTCAATAAAACAATCATGGTACAGTTGAGAATTAACACAGTACAAAAGAGTTCAATAAAACGGTCACGATACAGTTGAGAATTAACATGAATGAGATAAGGTAGATCCAAACAACACACAATCTATCAGTAAGTGGTCACGGCTGAGTAGAAACTGCTTGGTCCCAGACCAAGTATCTTCCTGGTCCCAGACCAGGAAGTGTCTGTCTCATCTTGCAGAATCTGCTTGGACATTGTGTCCAAGAAACTGTTTGATCCCATATTAGAATACCCTAGAGACATATAGGGGCCCTAACCACATGTCAAATACTTTACCATGGCATCTACCTGCTTGGTCCCAGACCAAGAACCCCAAAAGGCTATTGGGGGCCCTAGGTTACCTTCTAGAGTCTTACTCTACCCTAGTTAACTGACTAGGGTACAATCCTCTCTGAGAATGGGTATTGAAGCTACATAACTTTAACATATAGTTGATATTTTAAGAATTATAAAAGAATAAACAAGTTTTGAGAACTTACAAGAAAATATGAATTCTCAAAATTTTCCATGAAAATAATAACCTTTAGATTACAATACTTTGTGTGTAGTTGTGAATTCCAATTCACTAATAGATGTTAACTTTGGGATTGTAAATTAATTTTGCAGAGGACATGCACACATTCCATCTTTAGTTCAACTTACGGACACAACATTGCAAATAGTTTCAGACTAGTGGGGACAATAGAAGGCCTCCACAACTTGGTTGGAAACAAGGCACAAGGAAGATCTTTGCTTTAAGATCATGACGAGAGCCAGATTGATAGAATGACTGATGAGTGCTTTGAAGCTATGACATGGTTTGGTGGAAGCTACTAGAAAAATGCAAGGGAGTTTCTACTAGGAGAATAGACAAACAAGCTCTAACGTGGTTTGGTGGAAGCTACTAGAAAAATGAAAGGGAGTTTCTACTAGGAGAATGGACAAACAAGCTCTAACGTGGTTTGGTGGAAGCTACTAGAAAAATGCAAGGGAGTTTCCCTTAGAGAATGAATAGACAAATGAATGCAAGGCCACAGATAGATAATGGAGGGCTCACAGTATTCCGCACACATCACTAAAGTGAACACTACTTTTGTCAAGAAGCAATAGTTGATGAACATGCAATAGCATCAGAACCAACAAGGAGTTCAATGCAACATGCAAGTAGGATCCTGAAATTCTCTTGTTCGGTCTTTTAGAATAATTCAGGTCTACTCTAGCCCTAGTAATTACTATTTAGAGTAATAGTAACAAGTCTAACATTTCAAATTTAGGTTTGTATAGAATTTAGTGCCACTCACCACTTGTGTAGCCAGTCTAGCATTTCAACCTTAGGTTTGCATAGAATCTAGTACCACTTACCACTCCTTCCACTGGCTATCAAAGAGTTCATGTCTACTTTTTCTCTGTACCTGTATCTAGTGATACATTAATGTAATAGAAATCACTAGTATAAACAGTCTAGCATTTCAATTTTAGGTATCCACAAGAATTTAGTGTCATTCTCCAGCATTTCCATTTGCTATCAAATATTTGAAGAGCATTAGTTTCTACAAGAGACGCACATGCGGCATGAACAAACAAGTGATCACATTTATATATCAACACTCGAGAAATTTAGTGAACCATACCTTTAAGCGTCGTGATAACTCCTTGGCATAAAAAGTGTTTGCTAATTTGGATTTCCCGTGTGCCTTTTTATCTGAATATCTGAACCAAAACAGATTTTTAAGTGTTATAACATAACATAATATACATGGGATATAGTTGGATTCAAATCAATAGAAAGCTCTACAATGTTAAGTTTGTATCAAATGATACAAGGGATCTTAATACTTACTTATTTGTGAAAGAATTTTCTATACATTACTGGTATCCCATGTTCTATGGTTTCTATACTAAGTGTGCAACACAAACTGATCAAGTTAAGGAGTACATTGAGAAGACATGTACACGTAACCTCACCTGCTCTCATCATTTATCGTATTGAACTGTATCCCTTCATCATACGTAAGGAAGTGTGCAAAGGAAGAAAGATTCACAATCTGTCCTTCAACTCCAATCTCTTTTGCAATCTTTTTCATATTATCAAGCAACAAATTTGTCAATAGGAAATGACCTGCAAAAGTAGAACCCATCAAGTTGGTTTGGTTTATAAAATCTACAATTAGATTAATGCATGCGCATAAATCATCATGCTTCTTACAAGAAACTTATGAAATTTTATGTTTGATTCAAACGGTTTGTTAAAAAGGGTTCCACTTGCCCCTTGTATGCCATTTAATCATTTCACTAAATATGGAATTATAGTAAATACTTGATCTCAATATCTACCAGTTACCCCTTATCTAACTAACTCTTTCTGTCTCGAAAACCTAAAATTTCTCAAACCCCAAAGATATTACAGTGCCCACCCAAGCATTACCTTAAACAGTTATTGAGGCATTTCATTGAATAGTTTCAGGGCCTGGTCCACAAAACCATTATCTGCAAACCCTGCAATCATTGAATTCCATTAGACCATGTTTCTCTGAGGCATTTCATTAAACATTTTAAGGGACTCATCAACAAGCGCATTCTATGCGTACCCTACAGCCATTGTTGTCCAGGAGACAATATCTCCTTGATGCATTTTGTCAAACACTTCACATGCCTTCTCTGTAAACCTGCATTTTGCATACATGTCTACAAGGGCACTCATCACAAAAAAATGGACTCATATCCACATCTTATTATATGTTGATTTATTTCTAGACCCTGGGCAAGGGATGGTAGGTTGGCACAGGCTAGACGAATAGAAGCAAAAATGAATTGATTGGGTTGGATGCCTATTTTTTGCATTTGGTGAAAGAGTGCCAATGCCTCTGCGTGATAAAATCCATGTTTTGTATAACCTGCAATCATGACGGTCCAAGAGCACACATTTCACTCAGGCATTTGATAGAAAACTCTGCGAGCATCCACCACATTTTCAAACTTGACATGCGCATTAACAAGGGTATTGCCGAAAACTGTGCCTGCCATGAATCCCATCTGATTGATATGAACGTGGACTAACTTGGCCTTTGGTAAGGATTTTCTCTTAATGCAACCCTATAAGAGACACACACAGGTGTGAGAATTGTGGACATAGTTGTCTGTGATATTTACAATGTGCAGAGCCTCCTTCAAACGTCCCTCGGTACAGAGCACTGTGAGGTGGTGGGATTGAGCATGATGAGCGTTAGCATTGTAGTGTGTTTGAATTTGAACACTGATACTAGTGGCAAACAATCGGAGTTGAAGGGGGTAAAAGATCGTCCCAATGAACAAAACCATTTTTCTTACCAACGCCTGAAGGTACTTGGAATTGAGTTCATTTCCATGACACTACTCCCACCATGCACCACAAATGATCAAATTTCAAGGGTGGGTATTAATTTCAAATGGTGGTGCTCCCACCACTCACTAGTGATCAAATGTGAAGGGTGGATCTTAATTTCAAATGGGGCATTTATTCTTGGTGCCCATTGAAAGGTGATATAAGTAATTGTACTTCAATTGATAAGATAAGTATAACTTAACTAAATCTTTCACTAAAACAATGTAAAAAATAAATATTGTTCTTTCAATTTTTTACAATTTTTAATAATTGAGCACTCCTCAATATTTAAATGAAAAAATGATATATTTTCAAAAAAAATTGTTTTGAACACATTAAGTTGTCATGCCTGTTCATTAATTTTACAGTTCAGTAACATAACAACTATTCTATTGTATTTTTTTAAAGTTGGAGCACACTTCATAATGCAAAAAAAAACTACTTAGACTATGTCCTAACCATATTGAGGCATTCTAGTGCAATCCAAGCTTGAGAGATCTAAGAATGATAAGGAATGGGCACCTAACAGGAAATAATACATAACTCAGAAAACATTAAAAAAAAAATCCTAAATACCAAGCAAGTTAGCAAAGCTCTATGTCGAAATTGTTTTCCATGCCGATGTATGCCACTACCCTCTTTATTGTCTTACCAAAAGGCATGCTCAGTGAGGAAGAAGACCTAAAATTATGGACTTCACCTTCAAGAATTCCTTGCAATCACATTGGTAGGGAGTGATAAGAATATCATAAATGTGTCAAATGTTAGTTGATATTGTTAATTAAAGACTTATATGGTAAATTTAATATAATACTTACTTATACTTGTCTCTTACTCTTTGCGTCTTGACACATTTAATATTTTATGGTTGTCTCTACACCTTGACCCAATTCGTATTATAAGGTGAGGATGTGCATGCATAATAATCCTTAGTTATGACTATGATATGAGGATTTAAATGGAAGAGGATGTAAAGACAAGTAATTTTTATATGTATTTTGGTGGCGTTGAGGACAAATGTTGTGAGAAACCACAATATTTGGAAGGACAGAGGGAGATTACATCACGATCATGCCACCCCTCAAACCAAAGACTATTCTTGAGCCAACAATTGTTTTTTATTTTTAATTAATAACCATTGTTTCTCCATATCATGTGCCCAATGAAACTTCTCTATAGCAATGCATAAATCGACATCTACATAGTTTGTGATCCTAGCTACATGCCATTATTTGTATTTGCATGACATCAAGTGTTGTTTATAGTTGTCATGAGTCCATGATATTCATGCAAGAAATTAATTCTTATAGAAAAGGACTCATCAAACCGACCTTTTGAATTTCATTTTGGTGAAAAAAGAGTGGACATTGGCAGCGAGTTTCATATAGGTAGTAGGCACAAAGTTTTGAGCTCGTTTCAGGCCTAGTAGTAGACTAGTAGTTCTTTTTTGTTATAGTCATAGGTGTTGACACATTTACACACTTTAGATTGCAGCCCCAAGTGACTTGAGATTCAAAGTCACATCTCGATGGCTAGTGTCTCGTAGTCATCAATGATTATTGGTCATCTTGCACAACTAAGCAGTGAGTGCATGGCATGAGTGATTATAATTTATCATATTTCCAATATTTTGAATGAAGAGTTGAACTTTATAGCATAGAAATTTTAACATCTTGAGAAATTTATATGGATGGGTAATTTCAAATGTTTCCATTATTTTGAAATGTTGATATAAATTATTCCCTTCTTAATTGAAAGGGTAAAATTCATATTTTAAATTTTTTTGAAGGTTAATTTTAACTTTACACATCTGGGAAGGGTTCAATTTTGAACATTGCTCACCACATGAAATTTTCATTAGACAATGGGTTTCGGGTGTAAAGCCACTCGTTTATTTGTGAAAGAGTGATTTTATCAGTGAAACTAATGTTGTTATTTTTTTCAAATAAATATTTTTTTTTTATGTTTTTAATATAGAGATTTTTTATATTCAAGGAAACCTTGTTTATATAACATACTATAAGAGTGTATTTTTTTTAGTAAGAAAAAAAAAATTGTATATTAAAAAAAGTTGTGTCAAAGTTATAGCAGATCTAATGATCAAAATATGATCATCATAGTCAAAATTATACTTGGTAAATACTAACAAACCCAACATCGAGGAAGAGAGAACCACCCGAAAAACCTGGATCCAATCCAACAAATTTTCAAAATCCAAACATACGATAAAATTCACCAACAAATCTCCTCTTAATACTAAAAACAAAGATCAGAGTGACTAATTGGAAAGAACCAAATTTCTAGTTCTACAACAAGTTCTAGAAGAGAAAAGAAAGAAATTTAATCTACCATCCATATTTCCTAGCTTTAGTTTTGAGAGAGTATCAACTTCCACGTTCAGTCCTCTATAAACATGATTGAAAGATAGAAAAGAAAAATATGTCATGAAGCATTTAATATTTTCTAACTAGTGATGAAGCTCTAAAGACTTCACTATAACAATATTACTTTCAACTATCTAATTGGCATTCATTAAATTCTATTTGCTAAGTTTGTAGTCTCAAAATATATAAAGAAAGTGGTTTTACAAATCCATTTATAAACGTT